>CM052708.1:73348199-73393694 GCA_028551405.1 Uromys caudimaculatus | reverse complement strand
ACCCAGCTATACCACTCCTGGGCATATACCCAGAAGATGCTCCAACATGTAATAAAGACACATGCTCCACTATGTTCATAGCAGCCATATTTATAATAGCCAGAAGCTGGAAACAACCCAGATGTCCCTCATCAGAGGAATGGATACAGAAAATGTGGTACATTTACACAATGGAGTACTACTCAGATATTAAAAACGATGACTTCATGAAATTTGCAGGCAAATGGATGGAACTTGAAAATATCATCCTGAGCGAGGTAACTCAGTCACAAAAGAATGAACATGGTGTGTACTCACTGATAAGTGGTTATTAGCCCAAAAGTTCAGAATACCCAAGTTTCACTTTACAGTAGCCGCTGGACTGAGAGTGAGTTCTCAGATGGAGGAGTTGGAGAAGGGACTGAAGGAGCTGAGGGAGTCTGTACCCCCATGGAGAGAGCACAGTGTCAACTGGCCTGACCCTCCTCCCCAGGACCTCCTGGAGGCTGGACCACCAACCAGAGAATACGCATTGAGGGACTCATGGTTCAGACCACCTATGTGGCAGAGGAGGGCCTTGTTTGCCATCAGGGGGAGGAGAGGCCCCAATAAAGGAGAATGTCAAGGTGGGAATATGGGAGTGGGTGGGCGGGTGGGTGGGAGGTGGAATTCCCTCATAGAGGTGCGGGAGGGGGAGGGGAGAGGTGGTTTCCAAAGAGGAGACCTAGAAAGGGGGAAACATTGGAAATGTAAATAAAGTATGAAAAAAAAAGTTAACTGTGATTAAGAAGAAGTGTTTGGTCACAGTCAACACACAGGACCTGTGGTTTAGACAGGGCCAAGACTGCATCTCAAGCTGGAAGATGACCATGGTGAAGTGTAATTCTTCCATATAGTATTGGGTCTGAAAGCATAAAGGGAATGTGGAAAGCAGCCAAGGCTTGATACTATGAAATGTCAGGAGAGGGCATTGACAAAAGTGCAGCCTTGGTTTCAGTGGATACCCCAGGACATTGGAGATGCCAGGACCATAGGATGACCATCAAGGATAGTAGCAGCCTGAGCCTACAATATAATCTGTGTGTGTTCACTAAATGGCTTTCAGTCATGGTGCTTGTCACAGCAAAAGAAAGCAAACTAGATCACAACCATTAAAAACAATAAAGTAGGCAAGCTAAATTACAATAATAAAACACATCTAGCATTCATGTTCTATGTACTTAATCTGTGATAGTCTAGAATGTGTGTTATGTTTTTATACATCATATGCATACGCACAGAGAGACACAGACACACACACACAGACACACACACATTTTAGGAAATTCAGGTTGTTTCCCACTCTTTCCTGCCTTGTGCAGTTCTCCTCTTTGATGGATAGGACCACTACTCCCAAGAAGATGCGTATTTAGCAAGTGGGCAGTATCAAAAACGAGTCCCAAGAGAATCACGCTAAAAGGGTCAAGGATTTTTTTTATCTGTAGACCATAGTTGTTTCCTGTTTATCAAAACCTAAACAACTTACCAGAGAGGGGGGGAAATGAGTTATGACGGGATATTGGTGCTGAGGTGGTTAAAATGGCATAGCTGTGTTCTGAACTCCGAGAAAGACCACAGTTAATACAAAGCAAACATAGGCATATATAAGGGGTTAATATTAAGAAAAGATTGTAAGATAGAAGGAGTGATGCATGATGCAAAGTCTGTGATGGAACATTGTGTAGAGATAAGAGACATACACACGAGGTAGGGCATCTCAGCGGTGGTTTGTGCAGAGCATGGGAGAGGCCCTGAGTTCCACCAATGAAATGAAGGGCTAACCTTATTAACTTACTTTTTTCTTATAAAAAGACCTATGCTATAAATATAAAGTCTGAAATTAAGCTGTACAAATGCATCATCGATGAAAATAAGTTAAAATAGCTGGGAGTGAGGAACCATGGGAATTTATTTTAGCTAACTGAAAATCTGTGTGTTCAGTTGGCCTTAACATAGCTAGCGATGTAGTTAAGAATTAAAAACAATAGGCACAGTATCAACCATTTTAGTCATTTCAACAAATATGAGAATTTAAGTGTAGTTAAAATTTTAACAAAAGCTACTTAAAACTGATTTGAGAACGAAGAAAAATTGAACTAGGCTTAATACAGTTGACAAAACCCGTAAACACTTGTGATCCAGTTTAGCTTCAGAGTGAATGCGTAGAAGGCTTTACATTTTAGGAATAAATTATACCAATAAAAAGGAGAATGGCCTTCTGAAATGAGAGAGGAAATGTGAATGATAATATCTGATTTCCAATATTGAGAAAGTCATTTTTTCTATTATTACTTAACTTGTCCGTACTTTTGTATACTATTCTTAAAAATAATCTACCCAGCTTAAAACCATGAGGACATATCTCCTTTTATTCCTAGGAGTTTTACATTTGCAACATCTTCCTCTGGGCCCTTAGTCAATTTGAGCTTCTTTACATTGTGTCAGTGGATTACTCAGGGTTCTCTAGAGTCACAGAACTTATGGGTAGTCTCTATATAGTAAGGGAATCTGTTGATGACTTACAGTCTGTAGTCCAACTCCCCAGCAATGGTCAGCAGCAGCTGTGAATGAAAGTCCGAGGATCTAGCAGTTGCTCAGTCCCACAAGGCACGCAGGCGAAGAAGGGTGTACCTTCTGGGCCTTCCCATTGTGGAGGATTAGGTTTTACACAACGTATCCACTCTAGCATTGCAGTTTCCCTGAGCCTTAAAATCCCTTCATCAACATTAAGTAAGCCAAGGGATAGCAGGCATCACCAACTCCTTTTCAATAGGACCATCTTTTAAAAAACGCTTCAGCCAACCATTCAAACAAACTTCTGACACCTTTTTAAACTGTGAGAGCTTCCATATTAAACCTAGAATCTCCACTCAGAGGACCCATGTCAATAAACTCAGCCTGATCTAGTTTTATGTTCCTTCCACCATTATCCCACACCCTTAAAATCCATTCCCACACATATTCCCCAAACTTCTGCTTGAATGAATTAGCAAACTCATTAAGCTCCTTAGTAGTATAGTGCATTTCCTCATGGACTACACTTTCTACCTCCCCTCTAGGAGCCTGTTTTGCCTTGAGTCTGGTTATAGGTCTAGAAAAAGTTATTGGTGGGCCTTGAGAAACATCAATCTTGTCTTGTCTGGCATTTTCTTCAGCGAAAGTCACTGTTGGTTTATCAGACTCTGAGGGATTAATTTCCTCATGTGGAGAAGGCATTATTTCAAGGGGTGGGACTTAGGGTATTACTTCCTCAGGTGGGGCAAACCCTTGAGAATCTGAAGATTCAAAATTCTCAGCTTCAACAGGGTCCTCTCACACATCTGCATCCCAAGTTATAGGATCCCATTCTTTGTCAATCAATGCCCTTACTTTAACTACTGACACTCTTTGAGGCTGAGACTTTGAATTTTAAAAGATATTAGACATTTTAAAGGGATTGAACTTTTAATATGTAAAGACTGTGGGACTTTTAAAGTTATTTAAAGTTATTGGGGAAAAATAAGAAAGTAAGAGAAGTAAGGGTCGAGGCTTATTGGTGATGTGCTTGTGTGTCAAGTTGACAAGGGGTCAATTGTACTGGCTGGTTTTGTGTGTCAACTTGACACAAGCAGGAGTTGTCACAGAGAAAGGAGCTTCAGTTGAAGAAATGCTTCCATGAAATCAAGCTGTAAGGCATTTTTCTCAATTAGTGATCAAGTGGGGAGGGCCCCTGTGGGTGGTGCCATTCCTGGGCTGGTAGTCCTGAGTTCTATAAGAGAGCAGGCTGAGCAAGCCAGTAAGTTACATGCCTCCATGGCCTTTGCAACAGCTCCTGCTTCCTGACCTGCTTGAGTTCCAGTCCTGACTTCCTTTGGTGATGAACAGCAATGTGGAAAAGCTGAATAAACCCTTTCCTGCCCAACTTGCTTCTTGGTCATGACGTTTGTGCAAGAATAGAAACCTTGAATAAGACAGGCAGTTTGAATGAAAATGTCCTGGTCGATTGAGAAATTTGAATACTTGGTCCCTAGTTGGTAGCATTGTTTGGGGGAGGTTTAGGAGGTGTGACCATGCTGGAGGAAATATGTCACCTGGGGCAGGATGGAGCTGCATCCTACCTGTGATTCACTGTCTCTGCTTACTGCTTGTAGTTGAGATATGGTGTCTTAGCTTCCTGTTCATGCTACCATGCCTGCTGCTTGAAGCCCTACATCTCAATCATGATGGACTCTTACGCCTCTGGAACGGTAAGCTAATAAAAACTCCTTTTCCTGCCTGCTACTTTTCATCGTGGTGTTCCATCAGAGCAAAAGGAAAGTCATTAATATATTTCACTTATTTTTTTGTATTTTATGTCTGTCTTATTTTTCTTCTGTATCTTTACTACTCTCCTTAGTATTAAATGAAACATTTTTATTCTAACATTTTAATTATTTAATATTTTTCAGTTTTAAAAATAATTTTAATTTAATTTCTTTTCTTTTCTTTCTTTTTGTTTTTGTTTTTGTTTTTGTTTTTGTTTTTTCGAGACAGGGTTTCTCTGTGTAGCCCTGGCTGTCCTGGAACTCACTCTGTAGACCAGGCTGGCCTCGAACTCAGAAATCCACCTGCCTCTGCCTCCCAAGTGCCACCACTGCCCGGCTAATTTAATTTCTTTCTACGTGTTTTAGCTCTTTCATGATCCCTCCTTGCCCCATCCACCAAACTTTGTGTCCTGGCCTCTTCTGTTTTCTCACTAAGACTAGTTTGTGTTGCCTGTGTGTGTGTGTGTTCCACAGGATCCTGGTGACTAGAGTCTACACTCTTAGAGAAAACTCTCTCTTCATCTCCCAGTAACTGACAATTGCCAATAGGTGCATGGGTAGGGTTGGAATTCCTATATACCTCTCTCCACACTGGGCATTTGGTATGGCTGAGTCGTTCATGCATGCATGAACTCACAAACACTGTAAGTTCATATGTGAAGCTGCCCTGCTCTGGTCAGGAAATACTGTCACTATGTAGCCAACTATGGCCTCTTGCTCTTATACTCTTTCTGTTTCCTCTTCTACAATGACCCCCGAGCCTTGGGGGAAAGAGGAGTGCTATATACAATAGAGCATTCTGCAGTCTCTTATGTTCTGCACCTTGGCCAGCTGTGTTTCTCTGTTAATCATCTTCCACTGCAAATGGAAGCTTCTCTGATAAGAGTTGAGAGATGCATTAATCTATGATTATAACAATAAGTCATTAGGCATCAGGTTAATGCCATGTACATTTAGACAAACAATAGTAATAGGTTTGCCCCTCTGCTAGCCACCATAAGTTTTTGGCTCAAAAATTGTGCCAGGTATGTGTTTTCTTCATGTTGAACAGTATTGACATCTAATCAGAAAATGGTTGTTTATTCCCCTAATGTTTATGCCACTGCGTTATGCACCAGTGAGCGTGTCTGCCGGTCCTGACATCATTGTACCTCTCAAGGTGATGACTGATTGCTACATTCTCCCCTTTGGCAGCGTGTAGCCACAATCTAGAAACTATTACTTAAAAACATTTATATTATTTGTATTTATGTTTGTATGTCTGTGTATGTGTGCTCACATGTGTGGAAGTGCCCAGAGGCCAGGAGAGAGCATTAAATCTCGGGGACCTGGAGTTACACAGAATTGTGAGAGCATCCCACCATAGGTGCTGGCAATTGAACTCTGGTCCTCTAGAGGCTAACAAGAGTTTTCAACCTCTGAACCAATGCCCTAGCCCTATTCATTTTTCTTCTTACTCTGTCCTTTGCACATAGAATGCTTACCAATGTATTTTTTAATTTGATGTTTCCTCTGTCAATCAAAATCTACCCCATAGTCCTCCAAGCAAAAATTTTATTCTTTTATCGTACTTTTCCATACCAGAATTTTGATCTAGTTATTTCTCTAAAAATATTTATGTTCTCCCTGTATTACAGCATTGCCCCCTGGTGCTCCTTTATCTTTTAAGTATTGTTCCCTTTAGCTCTTTGAGCTTATTTACAGAAGCTGTATTGAAATATTTATCTGTTAAATTTACACCTTAGTCCTCTTTCATGCACATCTGCAACCCCTGTGACTTCTCTTGTGTGAGGTTCACTCTTTCCTCTTATTCTACTGGTCTCTTAATTCCTATTGAAAACTGGATGGGTTTTGATAATATATTTCATGAACTTTGGATATTGATTTTCTCTCAAGCATACTTTCATGTAATTACCACTTTCTATAATTTTATATCTTAGAAGCTGAGAGAAGGCAGGAACACATGTATACATTTAAAGAGTTTTTAAAATTAACCTTCTTGGTTCAGTGCCTCATTCGACACTTTTGTTCATATTAGGTTGGTTTATTTATTTCCTAGACTATTATAGTAAAATTTTTCTCTCTTTGCAACTATGAAGCCTTAAAGTTTTTCTCCTTAGAGGGTCCAGCCTGGGGTATCAGACCGTTGTCCTGGGACATAATGTTTTCATTAGGACTATCTGGTCTCCTTCTTCACATCTCTATTGAACCGCCTACCACTCTTGATACCACACCAATCTGCTAGGCTCCAGTAGTCAGGCTGATTCCCCCTCTGTTTTTTGTGAATGCTCTGGATCATCATTCGTTTCATAGTCTTATCCTACTGAACTAAAACCTATAGTTTAACTGATAATACTATGAGTCTACCAACCTTCTTTTGTGCATATGAGGAACAATTTGTGCCTATAGCTTTTATTCTCCTCTGAGCAAGTGTAAGGTCCTTGATCCAGGCCTGGAGGGCAGCTAGTGTTTCACTTCCAAATGGTATCTCTGACTTGTGAGCACTGGTCTGGTGGGAATGTTTAGTATCTGACCTTTTCTTGTCTCCTTAAGCACTGAAACTGACTTTTTGAGTATGCTCAGGCATGGGCAATCAGAAATTCAGTATTCTTTTATTGTATCTGACCTACAACCCCCACAGAAGGGCCAAGTAGGGACTAAACTCCCACCATTACTCAAAGTTTCACGCCGTCATTGAAATCCTGGTGGCTTGTCTCACCAGAGTAATGGGGCAATCCTTTACTAGAGATCCAGTCCTGTTTTATCACCCAAACCCAATGACTTGTCCTTCTCTGAGGCTATGCTGAGAAACTTGAGGAAGGGGCAGAATCTCATGGTGCCTTAGACTTGCTAGGCTTACCATGATTTAAAGACTTGTGTCTTGAAGACATGTTTCTTCATTTGCTATATATATGTTGTCAGATAATTTCAAGAGATATTAAATGGCTACTTTAAAATAATAATTAGTATTATTATTCATAAACTGTAATTATTACAGTTGGAATAACTGAATAGTACTTTGTACCAATGCTCTGGGTACTCTCTGAGAGATTCTTTTCCTCCCCCCTCACCTCCCTCCTTCTTTCTGCTTCTCTAACTTTCCTTTCTCTTCTCCCTTTCTCCTTTTGTCTACTTTATCTCTTTCTTGCTTTCTCTTCCCTCCCTCCTCCCTTCCCTTTTTTCATTTCTCTTTCTTTCTTTCTTTCTTTCTTTCTTTCTTTCTTTCTTTCTTTCTTTCTTTCTTTTTCTTGCTTTCTTGCTTTCTTGCTTGCTTTCTTGCTTTCTTGCTCTCTTGCTTTCTTGCTTTCTTGCTTTCTTGCTTTCTCTTCCCTCCCTCCTCCCTTCCCTTTTTCCATTTCATTTTCTTTCTTTCTTTCTTTCTTTCTTTCTTTCTTTCTTTCTTTCTTTCTTTCTTTCTTTTTCTTTCTTTCTTTCACTATTTCTTGTACTTGGGATCAAACCAAGGGCATGCATCCTCTATGAAGCTACAGCCAAATCCTTGGGAAATTCTTTAACAAGGTGGAAAAACATCATAAGCTAAAAAACTAAAAAACTAAAAACAAAAACCACATTTAACTGCATTAAATTTAAGAAATTCTCTTGATTTAAAAAATTTATAGGGACTAGTGAGATCGTTCAGTAGTTGAGAATGCTTGCTGCTCTTCAATACCATGGGGGATCAATTTTCAGCCCTTACCTGGAGCAGTTTTTATCTCCTGCCTCTGTAGGTACTATACACATGTGGAAAAACACCCACACAGACATTTATACACAATTAAAAAGAATAAAAATGAATCTTTAAAGAATGAATTCATAACAACAGTAAAAAAATGTCACAGGTTAGGATAACCTTAGGAAAAAATACAATCAAATAACAGCTATGTTACTATCCACAAGTAATTAAAAAAATAAAAAGACAATGGAAAAATTAAGAATAATGTGAAAAACTCATCTGAGAGAGTAGAAACTGACATATGCATGCTAACTCTACAAACACTGTGCCTATGTACTTATTTATGCAAACAAATTACAACTGTAATGGGACCATATTATCTATCCCTCAAGTTTCATGAATTATAGTATTTTATGAATAAGTTTCTGTGCCCACATTGTAGGCTCCATATGCTATTTCCACTAAAAGAAATTAGGGATTATTGGGGAAGCAGATGACTTCTGGTCTGAGCAAGATAAGCAGAGGATGAGTATGGAATGCTCAGCATATATATGTATATATCACAGCTTTTGAAGGGATTCAAGATCCAAAGCCAGAAAGAAAAGAAAAGAATCCAACAAACAAAATACAAGCAAGAACTGAAATGGATTGGGACTCTTTGTATATACATTTAAATTGCACGTTTTTATAAATATTTTATTATGAATTCAAAATAGCTCAAAATATATGTTATAATCATCATTAGATCATTGTAACTGAAGTTGATTTCTTAAGTGGTAAATAAATGGAATGCATTTTTTGTTATAGTAACCTAATATTAGTGGAAGAGAAAGTGTCTGTTTATAAGAGGATTCCAGTTCCTCAATTAGAAGAGAAGGAGAGGACTAGAATGCAGCATCTTGCAGCACTGAATGAATTATGAAGTCTAAGATTGAACAGCAACTTCCAAAGTCACAAGGAACTAGAGAGTCAGAAATAATGGTGGAAAGACACAATTTTAGCCTTTAGATTTAACTAGCAATGTATTGGGACATGGCTAATAACACAAAGGAGATAACAATTAGCAAAAACTAGTCTGTGGGAAATTTTATAGGACATCTATCTATCTATCTATCTATCTATCTATCTATCTATCTCTATATATCTATATCTATATCTCCAGTGCAAGTTAAGGGAGAAAAGATGGAAAGCACATGTAGACTAAAAGAGATGTGTGACACACCAACTAATTTCAGTATGTGAATCTTGTACGATACTTGTCTTAGTGATGTGAAGAGACTCCATGACTCTTATAAAAGAAAGCATTTAATTGGAGACTTGCTTCCACTTTTAGAGGGTTAGTTCATTATCATTATGGCAGGGAACATGGCAATAGTTAGTCATGGTGACAGAGAAGTACCTAAAAGCTACATACTGATCTGTAGACTGTAATAGTATCTTTTATTCACCTGATGTAATTGTCATCTCAGAGGCTTACTGCCTCCATCTGCTAACCGAGGCCTAGTAATGGAAGCTTCTAGCCTCTACACAATCTAATTCAGGCCTAGAATGTTTTCAACCTCTGAGACTTGCTGCTGAATAAGTTCATCCTTTCTAGCTCTTTCTGAACGCTGGCTGGCTGGTTCAACTCAGCTGTTTTGGCTCAAACTCTTCTCCAATTAATTCAATCTGGCTTCTCTCTCAACCTCTGATTTTTGGCTCTACTTAGCCTCAAACTAACTCTGGCAGTATGTTCTAATCTGGCTTCTCATTCTCTGGCTCATTCTGTCTTCACCTGTGTCTATCTTGTTCTTTCTTCAACCTGTAACTTTAAAACTTTCCAGATAAAACTGCCTCCTTCTTTTTTCCTTCTGTGTTCTTCCCCTTTTTGTTGACACTCTTTCTTATCTCTTTTCATGAGAGTTGGGCATATCCTAATCTATCAAAGCTTTCTCTGATTCATCAATTTGTCTGCCACTCAATTAGATGTCATTTTCAAACATGGGTGCTTCCTAGTTTACCTTCATTGTTTGGGATTAAAGGCATGTGCTAAGGGCTAAGCCACACCACAACTAGAAACAGGTATTTTTTTCAGTAAATAACATAATCATGGGTTTCACAATGTGATCAAATATCCTGCAACAGCAGGCAGAGAGAGAGAGAGAGAGAGAGAGAGAGAGAGAGACTCCTAATTCTTCTAATCTTTTCAAACTGTTCCAATTCCTGGTGACTAAGCATTCAAATATATAAGCCTATGGGGACATTCTTATTCAAACTACCACAATGCTGATTAAAGTACACTATTAATACATGTTTATGCCAGGTGTGGTGGCACATATCTGTAATCCTAGTTCTAAGTAAACATAATCTGAGGATCAAAACTGTGGGGCCGGTCTAAGCAACATAATGAGAACCTGTCTCTGAACAGGAAAAACCACAATAAAATTGATGATGATAACTACCACAATTTGTTATTTTGATATGACTTCTTCAGGTTTGGTAATGATATTAAGGTCACTTACTATAATTCTCCTTATACCTCAGCCCCAAATGAACATCTATGTTTTCATGCTCCTCATGAGTCAAATATCCAGGAAGAGGAGGTTGAAAGTTTGTAAGGAACCTCAGGTCATGGAGGACTGCTGTCATTACCTGCTGGACATGGCTGAGCCACGTATTCATGAATTGAATTCACAGTAGCTGTGGCTACCTGCTTAAGACCTGTACTAGATCAAGCCAGTCAACATCACAGCATGGATGTGTGAAGGCTACACAGGTTCCATGCCTAGCTAAAGAGCTATTGGCAGTTGATTGCTACCAAGGGAGGAAGAGTAATTTTTCTCCACAAGTGTGGCTCCTGGAGAACCCATACTTCAGTTGATAGCCCCATTTCTATGCACATAATTAGCTTTAGCAGATTTTTCTTAAGGATATGAAATTAGGAGACAGGTGCTTTGGAGATGAGATTCAAGAAGAGTTGGGGGTAGGAAAAGGGGGGATATGACCTTGTATACATCTATAAAATTGTTAATAAATAATATTATTTTTAAAAGATGAGGCATAAAAATTCCATGAAGGTTATAAAATGATAAAAGAATGAAACATTAAATGGTGATATTGGTGCCTAATATTCACTTAAAAGTTCAGGATGGGAAGATGTACAGAACACAAATGAAGCAACATTGGCTGAGAGGTGACAATTCTTGACATTGAATGATAGAGAATAGAGAACCAATTACACCTCTCTTTTCTCTTTTAATAAAAGGGTTTATTTGTATTAATGTGTGTGGTCCTCTGTGTCTACCACTCATGTGTAAGAAGAGAGTGTCAGCTCCTTTGGAGCTGGAGTTACAGGTGGTTGTGAGATAAGGGTAGATGCTGGGAACAAAACTTGAGTCTTCTGGAAGAGTGGTATATATTTTTAACAGCTGATCTAGTACTATACTTCTGTAATGCTTAAAAGTTTTCCATTTAAATGCTTTAGTGTTTGAGATAACATCAACTCTTAGCACTGATCTACAGTATCTGCCACTCAGAGGCTTTGGGGAAGAAGGAAATGGATTCATTTTGAGAGAAAAGTAGCAATCTCTAGTGTATTTGAAGATGTGTAACTTACAGGGAAATCATTCTGCCTTTGTGTATAGGCTGTACATAGAGGTAACTTCACAGAAGTGCCCAGGAAGCAGGCAAAATATTTTCACAGCAGACCATACTTTTGTGTGCCAAAAATGGAAGCAACTTCAGTGTCCATCAACAGGGGAATAGACAGATTGTGTTATATTCATCAAATGCATTTCAATAGAGCAATAAAAGTTAATGAACTATAGCCACATAAATCAACTTTGATGATTCTCATAGCACAAGTATGAGGTTGAACAAAGAAAGAGAAAATTTTAGAAGAATCCATATATTTTATGTAAAGCTTTAAACATATTTAACAATGCTATTCTCACACATGTGTGAATCATCAAAGTGGCTATAAAATTATAATGATATGCAATGGAATGGCAGGTACCAAATCATGGGTAGTGGATTCAGTAAAGAAGAAATGTGTCTTGGGAAGGGCAAAAAATGGGCTTCAAATGCATTGATGAGATATTGATTTTTATGTTCACATATCATGTAAGTATTTATGTCAATTTATTTAAAATTCCACATGTTTGACATTTCAGATTTTTAGAAGGCCATTCCAAGCCACAGTTTTCAGCCTCAGCTGTGGTCACCATCACCTGGCTAAATAAAAGTTTTCCAGTCATGGCATGAGATCAAGCACAGACAACATTTTCAGATCCTGATACACTGATGACAGTAAGAAGTTTACCAAGGGAACATGTACTTTAGAAAAAAAAATAAAGAAAATTCAGACATATATGCATTGCCTATGCCTATAGTTCCCATTACATCATCTTTGGATACAGAAATGGAAGGACATCAGAAAACATGTCCTTGTAGAGGAAAGCAGCTATTTATTCTACCAGAAAAGACAAGGCGTTATGTTGTGTCTAGAGCCAACCACTTGATGGCTAACTCCAAAGAATGTCTGTTAGTAGTTCTCTGCCTAGTTCCTGACACAGATCATGGTTCTCAAATCCACTTCATCCCATCTCATGGATCATTTCCTTTTCCGTGAAAATCTCATTTAGATGTGGCACATTATTCCATCCCTAGTACTAAGACTACCTCTCGACCAGTCTAGTCCCCCAAGCATCTTCCCATGTGCAATTTTCTAGCCTACTATTAATAATGGTTTTGTACTGCATTCTAGGTCTGATGACCCCTTTGAGGGTCAAGTGACCCTACAGCACATAGCCAGAAAGGCAGCCTCCTTGGGTTTCAATCCCGCTCTGTGAACACATTAGCCATGCAACCTCTACTTTACGTCTGTTCCTTGTTTTCATTGTTTAAGGAAAAAAATATGTCACTGATAGTAATGGGGACTCAGGTCATTATGATAGAGATGCATGAGCACTAGTTACTATGCTTACAGTAGTGCCTCTCAAAAGGTGCTGTATTGATGCTAAACAATGATATTGGTAACAGCTCATCTACTATTAAATCTTCTCTGCATGTAGCTGCTCAGTTTCTCTATATCATGTCTCCACTCTCAATACCAGAAGGAAAGCTGTGTCCAGGATAATGACAGAGTCGGGAGGGCTTGAGCACAGATCGATCTGAAAGGGACCAATGATATTGCTACCCTACAACTCATCTCAGGTAACAGTCACATTTAGCTAGAATCTCTGTTCAGTTCACAAAAAATGGACACAGAACCTTTACGTGGTTCACAGCAGGAGGCTCCAGTGGCAGGCAGGGAGGGACAGAATCAGGGAGGAAATTGGAAGGGAGGGAGGGAGAGAGAGAGAGAGAGAGAGAGAGAGAGAGAGAGAGAGAGAGAGGAGAGAACAATCTGTCCATTTAGAAGAGAAGAAATCAAACAGAAGTTCCTCGTTGTATCTACTGAGACACTTTCTAGAAGAAGGTAGCTGACTTTTTATCAGATGTGTCACTCTGAGAAATAATTGCTTGAAATAACGGTGCAATGGCAGCCCCTTGGAGTAGTAGTATTTATCCATGTCTGTTCTAGCTTTCAACTTCAAAGAGTCTACTGTCTCACAGTGAACATGAAAATGACACCAGTGTTGTTAATGACAGTGGCCTAACACATCACACAGGAGTCAAATGATTTCTCTGGATAGGCAAGGGGGTGTGTGTGTGGTCTGTGTGCATATTCTGAAAGTTCATTTGAATTCACAAGTAGGGCAATGGGATGAGATTGCAGATTTATTCACATTCAGGGAAAAGCAGAACTTGAGATGGAGCATGGAGGAAAGAAAGCAATTAGAAAGCAACAGAAGAGGCAGTAGTTCTCTGTTTTCCTCTGTAATTTGTTTCCAGATTGGGAGTGGCTCGATCCCTTTTGTGATATAAAAACAACAACAACAACAAAACTCAGAAAACCATGGACGTGATTGTAAAACAGTGAAGAGATCCATCATTTTGTTGCAGTCTACTTCAGGAACATACTTGGATCATCACATCTTTATCCCAGTGTCCATCTCTCCTGTTATTCCCCAGGGGAAACTGTATCTTCAGATCCCTTAACTTCAAAAGCCACTCCTCACTGGTCCCCACCCCGCTGCCTAGATCATTTCCACTTTACCTGTTTGGTCAATACACCTTAGTTACGTCACCAACACTCAGTAGCTGCCTCTTAGATATCTCAGTATCACCTTCTTTTTTGATTTTTTTCCTTATTCGTCCTGCTAAGTTGAGTGTCCTGGGGTAAGACACCTCTCACTTCTTCTCCAGTCTATTTACAAGACTGCTACCAAGGATTTGCAATGTTCATGACTGTCTCTGTTCCACTATCCCAAGTAATGACATGGCCTCTACAAAGATGGGGGGGAAAGGTAGTGGACTGACCAAGCCTCTGGTTGGGAGCTCATCAGGCTTGGGTATTGCCACCCCCAGCATTGGGGTGAAATAGAACAGCATGGGCTAGGGCAGTAGCTCTCAACCTGTGGGTCATGACCACTTTGAAGGTCAAGTGACCCTTTCACGGGGGTCGCCTAAGATCATTGGAAAACATAGAGATATACATCATGATTCATAGCTATCAAACTTATAGTTATGAAGTAGCAACAAAAATAATTTTATGCTTGAGGGTCATTATAACAAGAGGAACTGTATTAATGGCCACTTCATTGAGACGGTTGAGAGCCACCGGGCTAAAGACTATCCCTTGAGCATGATGTTGACCATGTTCCACTTGATTCTAGAAGACGAGGATATGCAACCCAAATGGAGCCAAATAGATCTTAGCCTCTTTGTAATATCCCTCAGTTCCTAGCCATGTACCCTAAGGAAATCAGTTTCCCATTTTCTCTGACTTAAAGTTTTACTGATTACTGCAGGTGCAAACCTGCAATGTGAGACCTGCAAACACGAGACCACAAAGACAGGAATGTGATGAATGTAACTTCTCTTATCTTCCCCCAGTTTATAAAACCTATTCCATTGCCAGGCACGTACTTAACATTGAGGTTTACTCTTCTTTTTCATGGTGCTGGGGACTAGGTGAGAGACTCACTATGCCAGGCAAGCATCCATCACTGAGCTGAATCCCTACCCCAATCTTAATTTATTCATGTTATCCCTTTTGTTGTCACAATTTCTTTGTTGCTGGGGTTTCACACTGTTCTAAGATTTTAATTAAGGATTTCTGATCCTCATAAGTCAGAATCCATTTAGATGACTACCTGCTAAGATGCCCATCCTCACCTGGCCTTTTGTTGCTAGTTTATGTGTGTTCCTCTGAGCCATCCCTCCTCCCTGAGCCCAAGGCTCAACACGCCCCTGTCTGAGCTAGTTCCGTGCCTTTATAAATTGAACAAGAGGCAGCCAGCTGCTCCTGGCTTTAGAGGGCTGTAAGAACCTTGGTGGGGCTCATTAAGATTTTCCTCACCTCCATCCTTCCTTCACCCAAACCTTCCTCCTTTCGTCTTGCTGGAAACTGGGGAACACTGGAGCTGCTGTGGCCTATCACCCTGGACACATCATGGTGTCATTTATATCCTAGCCCTTCCTGCCTTCCCAGGCTCTGAGAAGCAGAGGCACAAACTTCTTTGTTCTCAAATTTCCTAATGCTATTTATTTTTGAAAATTGAAAGTCTAAGCTCTTTAAAATCAAAAGCCATTTTCTTTCAACATCTGTTCTGTGCTCCCATGGATGCCACAAGGGAACAGGCCAGAGGATACAAAGAAATTCCAGGGAAATGTCAACTGTTATTTCAGAGCCTCACAATCACATGTATGAAGTGGGCTAAAATTATTTCAGGCTTACAATGTAGCTAGCCTAAATGCCATAAGAGGAGTGAAATTCCTAGCAGTGTTTCATTTAAATAGACACTAGATAATCCCATTTTCTTACTCGGTCTTCTCTTCTTTGCCTTTTTCCTTCATGGATTTTCTTCCCTGTTCCTTATATCAAGTAGTTCCTTGATTGTTATGTTGACATCTCTGAAAAGATTTTTAAAAACATTTGTGTGCATGAGTGTGTGTGTGTGTGTGTGTGTGTGTGTGTGTGTGTGTGTGTGTGCAGGTAGACACACATACATGATGTGTTCACATATCTGTGGAGGCCAAAGGACAACATCAATTATCTTCTGTCTCCTTCCATCTCTGTTCTGAGACAGATTCTCACTTAATCTGTGGGTTCACAATTTAAGCCAGACTGACTGTCTAGTTTGGGCCAGCAAAGTCCAAGGATCCTCCACCCTCTTCCTCCTTGGCATGTGAACCATAAGCTCCTACCTCCATACTCGGCTTTCTCTGTGGTTGTCAGGGAGTCAGTCTTCGTGCTCACGCAACAAGCAAAACTCATCATTGCAGCTGTGAACCTAGCTCCTTGGAAAGCACGTTCACTGTTTTCCTAAATGCACAGATCCCATAGTTCCACACTGAGAACAATGCCCAGATTATATTCCAACTCTGTAATTCTTCCTGGGCCCTCCGGATCAGTAAGAGCAGTGTTTACAACTTTGCTTGGGACAGAACCTGAGAGTTGCCTGGCTCAGTTCAATTCACCCCAGCTCTCCTCACAGCTGGGCTCCTCAGCACTCGGTGCTCCATATCTTGCTCCTCTAATTAATCCCCTTTCTTCCTATTTATGGCTGTCCTCTGGCTATTCGATGGCCATATTCTATTTCTAAAACTCCAATGTGATGATGTAATCCTCCCAGCGTAAGCTTTCACAGCAGACTTCATTTCCTACAGGTAATGCTGCTTAAAGGCCCATACTCCTTAGTTCTGCTCCTCCTCCTCCTCCTCCTCCTCCTCCTCCTCCTCCTCCTCCTTCTCCTCCTCCTCCTCCTCCTCTCCTTCCTCTTCCTCCACCTCCTCCTCTCTCTCTCTGTTTGCTATCTACATTCCTAAGCAATGCTCCATACTCACGTTATAAAAATGTACTTGAAGTCCTGACCCGTGGTGATGCGACATTGATATGAGTATTGCCACCACTAAGATATTAGAGGTTTAGGATATATGCATATACAGAGAGTTCCTTAAATATGGTTATACACATATACAGAGAGTGAGGGCAAAGAGAGAGTGTTCTTATCTTAGGTACTTCATTGGCTTCAGTCCATAGTTTCTTAGATTCATTTTTATTATTTTAATTCTGTGTTTCTGTGTGTTTGTGTGTGTACTTGTGTGTGTGTTTGTATGTGAATGAGTATGTGTGTATGTGTGTCCATGGGGGACAAAGGTTTTAGGTCACCCATGACCTATAGTTATATGTGGTCATGAGTCACCCAAAGTGGGTGCTAGAAACCAGACTTTGGTCGCCAGCAAGAGCAGTATGCATTCTTCAACTGCTAAATCATCTCTCCAGCTCCTTAGAAGAGGAATTACCTTAAAAGTCACTGAAGAAATGAAGACTTTGTTGCTGTGTCCTTTCTGCTTTGCTGGGATATACCTATTGTATGAGGATAAACTACCATCTTTCCATTAGGTACCCAGTTGCTGGCAGTGGCTTTTCTGTACCCATTTGCCCATGTCTTCCACCATGCAGAATCATTCTAATGTTTCAAATCCAGGGGAACATCAGTTTCTCCTTAAAACCTGACAGTCACGTGTCCCTTGTTGGAGACAGTATGTTTCCTCGCGCGCCACATTGCAAGTGTGGTCTGCAGGTACATTGGTTCTTTGCTTTGTTCTGTAATATGAATTCTACATTATTCCAACTGAGAATGCAGAACCTTTCTTTCCTGTTGCCAGCACATATCACAGGCACTCTGCGATCCCTCCCCACTTTTACCCCCTTTGGTTAAATAGGAAACTTAGAAGCGAGAAAGCTAAGAACTATCAGCTCTTCACAAGCATTGGTCAGAAATGCCTGAATGTCATTTTTAGGAGAAAGCATGGTGGCTGCCTGTGACAGTATTGCAGAATCCCCTTCACCTCATAATACGTTCTTCTGTTTGTTCACTGCCCTGTACACAGGAGAATCCAGATCCTTGTCTTCTGGGGGCTTCTTAGGGGTGTCAGTCAGATAATTCAAGGATCTCTTGCATCGCAGCTTTCAACACTCAAGAGAACATGAATACACATTTGAAGACTCTCTGCCCAAACTGGAGCACTAACACAGAAATGGCGGGAGTACTGCAGCTAGATAGTCAAGGCTAAAGGCCACTTTTCCCTATATACACAGAGCTTTAGAAGACAATGGGAGGTGTGTTATAGTTCCCATACTTTTTGTTTGTTTGTTTTTTCTTCCAATGAATAGATCACCTAGATGGTCCAATTTTTTAAAGGCACTTTTCCTTATCTGTCTTCCACAAAGACAGGCACAAACCCTTCTTATTTGTCATGTTTTCTCTTACCCATCCAGTTTGCTCTGTTGTTTCACTTTGAACTTTTCAATTTATGTCCTTGTAAGGGGTTGTGGCGAGAGACATTGAGAATTTCAGAGAACAGCTTCTCAAGGTACTTATCCTGAGGGGTTCAACTGAAAAATGGTTATATGATCCCCAAGGTCCTGTAGCCCCCCAAATGCCATCCACAGTCTGACTGGTCCTATCTCCCAAATGTAGAAGCTAATAATTGAAGCCAAATCTTTCTTGATTTAAGATCTTTTAATGGACAGCTAGAAGCTTGTCCACCACCTTCCACCTGCCACAGTGTCAATCAATTGGACAGAAAACTATTTTCATGTCCATCAAGGATTCCTTGGGGGATGTTGTAAGCTGTTATGATGTGTTATTATCTTCTGACCACTGTGACTTGAAACCCCTGGCAGTAAAGAGCATGTGCTAGATATAATTAATTGTATTCACACGGAAGCCATGAACATAGCACTGGAGTGTTTGTGCATTCTGGAGAAGGAGTTCATGATTCCTGGTGGACCGCTAGCATCCTTAGCAATGAGATATAGTAGGTGGAGATTCAGAGCTACTGCCCTCGTGCTGCAAATCTTTAATGCCAGTGTGATTACTAATATCTGGTATTAATGTTCTGCCACAAGTGTTAACAAACTGACTAATTTTCAATGCCCTGAGCACCCCATGGTGAAGGAGATTAATTTTCCTAGAAACGGCCATTGTGGGAAACAGCAATATATGGGCTGAGGCTGACTTTACACATTTTAGTGGTTACAAAAATGTCTCCCCCCACACCTAGTGAGTTACTGCTCACTGAGGTCTGACTCTGAATCACTTTATCTCCTTCAGTAACTGCCTCGTTGTGCCTGGCTAGGGGATATTCATTGGAATGACACCAACCTCAGAATCAGAATTTAGGCCCTAAATCTTGAGCTTGTGGTGTTTTTCATTATGGGTCAGATTTCAGAAAGGCACCAAAGAAGAGAGAGTATCCCCAACACACACCTGCCTTGTACTTGTTCACAGCTCACCTCGGCCGTCACAATATATGTCCGTAGAATGACCTGCTTTAAAAGGAAAGCTGAAGAGAATAGCTACAAACTGGAGAACGGTTGAGGAGTCAATAAAACAACAGGCAGACAGGCAGGGGCTGCAAGACCCAGACCGAACCAAAATAAAACAAATTCATTCTCCTGTAAATTGCTTGCACTATGTAGGAGTCTATGATGGGGAGTTTGTAAGAACCTAAAAAGGAGCTATGGATTCCTAATATATTCTGAGCCCATTGACCACTTCCAAATCTTTAGGACCAGTGATCTCCAACTTAAGATGGATTGCTCATGGTCACGAAGGGTGAGTAGACAGGAGGTAAATTAAACTGGATATCCTGCCCAATGTGTGAAGTCATTCTCTGTCCTGCATTTGGCCTTGCCATTCCCAGAGCCCAGTACAGGGCCAGCCAGAACATCTAGTCCTCAGTCTATGTCTTTTGAATTTAAAAAGACTGTCTTGAAGTGTTACAGCATTTCATGTTTATCTGAGCCCTAAATAGACATTCAATAAGTATCAGTAATTCAATAGCTGTGTTCTACCACAAGTTTCTACCATTTGACCATCTCTTCTCCATTGTGTGTGTATAATCCATATTCTGATACACCTGTTTTTCATTTCCTTTATTCATTCATTTATTCACTCACTAACTAAAAATTGATAGCCCAGTGACCATGTCTTAGGCACTAACCAGTAATCTGGAATTTGGTAAGAGCTTTGCCATCAGATGGCTGTGAATTCAAATTCCGCTGTGATAGTCAGTGAAGTCCTTAACACCTCTAAGCCTCTGTTTCTGCTTTGCCCTTATGATGTTAAGAGAGTAATTGGGAGAAAAAAACAAAGAGTGGAATTTTCTAGCAAATGTGAGTAGATAACTCACCTATGCCACCATAATAGTCAGACATCTCATAGAGTGATTCTATGTCTGCTTAATGTCTATGGCCTTGGTTCTGGATTGAAACTGCATGGCATACTCCTTGTTCTAATTCTTTCAAAGCTCATTCTATTCCATGATTTGGCAACCAACTTACTCTTCTCAGGAATGATTCTGTTCTCTACCCTAGCTCTGATGCCCTGGCTCTCTTCTGGTAATACCTTTGCTAATTTAGCACGAGCCCACCCAGCTCCCTCAGGTCTGAATCCCATCACACACAGGCAATGCCCTGGGTTCATTTGTATTCTAAGACTTATAAGTAAAACTTTGCCATCTATCATCTTTTGCAAAATATAACTGAGTTTCAAGGCCCTTATGTATCTGTCATGTCCTCTTTAACTCAGAGGGCATTCGGATCCAAACATCAATCTCCAATGGCAGCATATGACAGTGCATAGCTATTTGGAACTCCCACCATCTTCAATTTAAATTGAAAAAATGAAAAACATTCATGAAGCAGGAAAATGGTTTTGTACACTGTGGTATATGTATCACTGTGGTGTATATTCAAGATAATAGCATGTATATAATCCAAATAGCACTTACAAAGAATATTGAATGTTAGATGAAAATATTCATGATTAAATTGTGAACAAAAAAATTCTGTGCTGAATTGCATAAATGCCTGAAAAGTGGCATGGTATGAGACAAGCTACTTGAGTCGTTGCAGAGGTATAGGATTGTTTTGCTTGCCTTTGATAAGTGTAGACACAAATGCTACAGTGCTGGCCAGGAGTCTGTGTCCCAGCAGGAACACTGAGGGTAAGTAAGGCGAAAGGGGAATTAAATCAATGAGGAACGCAACAGTTCTTCTGCTTCCGTGCCCTCAACCAACTCTGCTATAGGAAAGGCCTGGGTGGAAAGGAGTAGAAGAGGAGGAAGCTGGGTGTGGAATGATCTCATCCAATCAGAAGTGATCCTCCCAGGTGGGCATGTTAACTAACTTTGAAGTGTGATGCAGTCTGTAGGCATAATGTTAAAGAGCCTTGTATAGACTGAAGGGGGGAATTTTAGAGAGACTATCTTGTGTATTGTATGGGTACATCACCTGTCAATCAAAAAGCCTATGGTATATAGAAAAGGATAGAATAAAAGTGGGACATCTGATAGGCAGAAAGAATTCTGGGATAGAGCCAGGCCCAGGAGGAGTTAGTTGCAGGGGAAAGATGTGAGGACAGACACCTGGTAGCTGAGCAGAGATAACCAGTCACCTGGCAGTAGGTAGATAAACGTAAGTGGGTTATTTAAAAATATTAGCTAGTCAGGGAATGAATCCAGCTATATGGCCTAGGTATTTGTAAATATATTTTGAGTCTAATTCATAATACTGGAAGCTTGGGGCCTGTGATGGTTTGTATATGCTCAGCCCAGGGGTGGCACTATTAGGAGGTGTGGCCTTGTTGGAGTGGGTGTGTCACTGTGGGTAGGGGCTTTAAGACTATCATCCTAGCTGCCTGAAATCCAGTATTCTGCTATCAGCCTTCAGATGAAGATGTAGAACTCTCAGCTCCTCCTGCACCATGCCTGCCTGGATGCTGCCACGCTCCCACCTTGATGACAATGGACTGAACCTCTGAACCTGTAAGCCAGCCCCAATTAAGTGTTGTCCTTATAAGAGTTGCCTTGGGCATGGTGTCTGTTCACAGCAGTAAAACCCTAACTAAGGCAGGGCTCAGAGTAAAAAAAGAAAAAACCAGCCCATTATACAACAGCAGCCTCCTAATGTGCTCACTGCAGAGAGAGGGGCTGAGGCAAGATTGGGACAGGCCTAGCCTTCCCTTCTTCTCCTTGAGCCCTGCCCTGAGTCTACATATTGTAGAACCTAGTATGTTCAAGATTGGTGTCAACACCTTTGTGCCTCATAGGGCATCGGGGACCTTTGTGAATTCTGAGTTCCCTGTAACCATCAGACATGTTCTCCACCCCCACTCTCAGAGAGGAAGCAAGCTCCCTTTAAAGCTGTACCACCTGCAAGCTATCTGGTCTTCACTGTGGACAATTGCAAATTACTCAAACAGGCAACATATGCTCCTGGTAAATTAAGGGCTGGTTACCTCACTCTCATGTCCCTGACAAGCCCAACTCCCACAGAACCTCTGCTAGGTTTCTGCTTCCAAGTGACCTGCAGGTGATCCTGTCTAGCCTGCAGTGCTGTCCTTTGACTGTGAGTACCTTTGACTATCAAAATGTATTTTATTGTGTCGATTGGGTCAGGAGTTATGCATTCATCTTTTGTGGTTTGTGGCAAAGGCTTTTTCCATAACTTCATGACCAAAAGGAGGTAACTAGAATGTTCTCATCTTCCTGTCTTCCTTCCACCATCCCATGTTTTTAAAATAGTGCTGGGAAACCCAGAACTTTGTAAATGCTAGACAACTGCGTGCGTGCATGTGCATGTGTGCATGCAGGCGCAAGCGTGTGTGTGTGTGTGTGTGTGTGTGTGTGTGTGTGTGTGTGTATGTCTACACAACCTACAGAGTGGACTTAGTGTTGCTTATATGTAAATTTATCTAGGACTAACCACTTGGGATTCAATAACCTTTCAGAGGAGCCTATTCCAGGAGAAAGTGATCCATCTCAGGAGCCATTTATTGCCTATAGCTCCTCATTTAGGGGTGGGATGTTGTGAGATTTCCCTGATCCATATTGGCATGTCAACTGGTATTACCATTGTCCGGGTCTTATTTAGACAGCCATTTTATTGAGATTTATTGAGATTCATAAAGGTGCTTCTCTTGTGCATCTAGAAGATACTATATCAGGTTTCCTAGCCCTTGGCTTTTAAACCTTTCTGTCCTTTTACCTGATATTTTTCCCTGAGCTTTAGGTTATGGTTGAGTTGTACATATACCAGTTGGGGATGGCACTCCATGGTCACCTTTCCTCCGCATTGTTACTAGATGTAGATCTCTGTAACAGTCTCTGTCCACTGACGAGGATGAGAGTCATGCTTTTCTGTGGGTGTAAGGATAAGCGTGTAGCATAATTAAAAACTGCATTAGTTTATGAAACTGGCATTAGTGAGCTCTCTTCTAGAGTCTATAGCTTCTCCAGCCACAGCCCACATGATGAAAGTAAACCACTGAAAGATGAAGGAAGACCAGCATTGATAAGCAGAGTTATATTCATAGCTTAGGACAGTCTGGGAAGAAATATCTAACTATCTATGCTTAACAAATACAAAATCCTAATTACAAAGCAACAAGTATGTTCTTTTTTTAATTTTTGGATATTTTCTTTATATACATTTCAAATGTTTTCCCCTTTGGAAACCCCCTATTCCATTCCCCCTCCCCCTGCCTCTATGAGAGTGCTCCCCCACCCAGCCACCCACTCTCCTTTTCCCTCCCTAGCATTCCCCCACCCTGGGCCCAAGGGCCTCTCCTCCCACTGATGGCCAACAAGGCCCTCCTCTGCCACATATGTGGCCAGCATCATGGGTCCCTCCATGTGTATTCTTTGGTTGGTGGTCCAGTCTCCCAGAGCTCTGTCCCGGGAGTCTGGCCAGTTGACACTGTTGCTCCCTCCATGGGACTGAAACCCCCTCAACTCTTTCAGTCCCTTCTCCAACTCCTCCATCTGGGACCATATGCTCAGTCCAATGGTTGACTGTGAGCATCTGCCTCTGTTTTTGTCAGGCTCTGCCTGAGCCTCCCGGAGACAGCTTATCATGCTTCCATCAGCAAGCACTTCCCAGAATCCACAAAAGTGTCTGAGTTTGGTGGCTGTATATGGGATGTATCCCCAGGTGAGGCAGTCTCTGGGTGGCCTTTCCTTGAGTCTCTGCTCCATACTTTGTCTCCATATTTCCCCCTGTGAGTATTTTGTTCACCCTTCTAAGAAACACTGAAGCATCTACATTTTGGTCTTCCTTCTTCTTAGGTTTCATATGGTCTGTGAAATAAATCTTGGGTATTTCGTACTTGGGGGCTAATATCCACTTATCAGTGAGTATATACCATGTTTGTTCTTTTGTGACTGGGTTACCTCACTCAGGATGGTATTTTCAAGTTTCATCCATTTGCCTGTGAATTTCATGAAGTCATTGTTTTTAATAGCTGAGTAGTATTCCATTGTGTAAATGTACCACATTTTCTGTATCCATTCCTCTGTCGAGGGACATCTGGGTTGTTTCCAGCTTCTGGCTATTATAAATATAGCTGCTATGAACATAGTGGAGCATGTGTCCTTATTACATGTTTGAGTGTCTTCTGGGTATATGCCCAGGAGTGGAATAGCTGGGTCCTCAGGTAGTACTTTGTCCAATATTCTGAGGATCCACCAAACTGATTTCCAGAGTGGTTATACCAGCTTGCAATCCCACCAGCAGTGGAGGTGTGTTCCTCTTTCTCCACATCCTCCACCAGAGAAGTCCTACAGCTGATAAACAATTTCAGCAAAGTATGTTCTTATGTTCCTAGAGGCTGTATTGCAGGAGTACAGATAATGTCTAGGTTTGCAGTACTAGGAATAAGTTTCCTCCTATTTAGTGGGCCTTCATCCTAATTAGACAGTTCTCCGTTATCCCCCAAATAAAAGTGCAATCATTGCATCACTGGTGATATCTCACCGGGCAGCCATTGTGGTTCGCATGTTTTACAGGTTGGAGGATTAAAGATTGTTTTCTGGCAGTTTTCCCAGCACCATCCTCTAAGAGTCCTCAGGGAGCAGGCTTCCTGTATACTGTGAGTGTGTTTAGGTGTGCGAGTGTGATACGTGGGTGACAGAAAGTGACAAGCAGGGGGTTATGGTAGAGGTCTGGGCAGAAGATTATGTTCTGAGCTAGCAGAAGGTCAAAGCCACAGGGAGATGTTCAGGGAGTGTCTATGACATCATACCATTCTCTAGAGGGACTAAAGCATGTCTGGGCTCTAAGTGATTTTACACTCAAGGCTTTTTAAAAAAAAAAATTGCTAGCTTCAGGAAGGTCAGGGAAATAAGTTCCTCTGCTCCCTTAGAAGAAGGGATCCCACTGCTTCCTGAAATGTGATTGCTTGTAGAACTTTTCTCAGCTGTGAAAAAAAAAACAAAAACACACCGAAAGAAAACAAAGACAAGGAAACAAACACCCTGTAGTGTTTAGGTAGAAAATTAGGTTCCCTGAAGAGACAGATGATTTTGTTACTATCAGAGTGGACCCTACTCTGGAGTGCCCCCTCATGGTTATGAGATGGCTGCTCATTCAAGGCACTGGAAAACGCAGAAAAACTGTGCCAGTGTCCTAAGCTCTCAGAAGAAATATGTTGCATATGCTCCTCCCAATGTCTTCTGCTAATTCCCAATGAGAAATTTCAACCCCTAGGTGCCTGGGAAGCTACACTGGTCAGGATTAGCTTTTTGGACTCTATAGGAGGCAGAATGGAAGAGTTGCTCTGGGCATCCAGTCAGAACCCTTTCACAGTGTTTGCAGCAAGTGCCTTGTGAGCATGGGCTATATTTGAAGTGGAGAGGGAGAAGCTATGGAAGCAAGGATATAACAGAGGTCAGACGCCATCACGAATTATACGAAAGGTTTGCTGGGAAACTACATTTAAGAAATATATATGGTTAGGAGGAGTCCCTCAGAGCACGATCGAGTGATTTTCAGTCTGCTTCCCTGGTTCTAAGTACTGTCACTTGTTTTCATGTCAGACACTTGAGTTGTTTCAAAATCACCAGGCAGGTCCATTGCTCTTAAATTACATACACCTGGGCATGCATGGGTGCATGTAGACACACAAACACACACAAAACTCCTCTGCTGGCTGCAACATCAACACCATTGATTCTTTGGACAAATACACTTCTCAAGACTAGAACTCAAGGGAGATGAAGACTAGTGTCTGCCCTGAATTTCTTGCCAAATAAATGGAGTATAAATTCCATTCGTTTTGTACACTCCATACTATTTGATTCTCATCAGCAAGCTGCCAGAGTAAGCTCTGCTCACCAGCTTAGGAGAGGGAAGTAATCCCTGGAAACACAATGCCGTGCCTAAGATCCTCTCGTGGAAATGAATTAGGCAGCACTTCTCTGGTTCAGACTGCAGCTGCTTCTCATGCTGGATGATGCAAGACTTCCAGGAGAATGACAAAACAAGACCATTATCCCTATCTAGTGGTAAAGAAGTCAAAATGGAGAGAGGATGGTTGATTTGTCTGTGTTAACAAAGCCCCTAAGAGGCAGATCAGGATTGAGTTGAGCAGTATAGCTCCAATGTCTACTACACTCTCTAGCACTCTGAAGTAATCCAAGTCAGCTGATCATAAAGACATGAATGTATATGCATGGGCGATTTCTTGAGAATTCCTAAGTATGGGTCTAGAATTTACTAGTCTCTAGACTTTCTATCTAGACCAGAGGTCTATAAATCATGGCTGTGGACTAAATGTAGCCAGTCTTATTTTTAAGATTTATTTAAATGTGTGTGTGTGTGTGTGTGTGTGTGTGTGTGTGTGTGTGTGTGTGTGTACACGTGCATGAATGCATGCATGCATTTGAGTCCCGTTGTCCACAAAGCCCAGAAGAGAATGGTGGATTTCCTGGAGCTAGAGTTTCAGGCTATTGTAAGTCACCTGACTTGGGCCTGGGAACTGAATTAGGGCCCTCTACAAGAGCATTTTGCTCTCTTTCACGACTGGACCATCTTTCTAGCCACCTACATGTAACTACTCTTATTTATTCTGCATTATCTGTGGCTCTTGAATAGAAGACATGTGGACTTTGCTTTCAAGACATTTATGTTTTGGCTGAAGGAAATGCAATATTTAAACATTAAGCAGAGCCAAGGGTTGTCATGACTGTTCTGAAAGGAAGAGACAGGATGATCAGTATCCCAGGACAGAGAGGATTTCTCATGAATAAAGCTGTCTTAGTTGGGAATCCTGTTGTTGAAGATAAAACATTTTAATAAGAAATGTGGAAACAGAAAAAAAGTATGAACTGATCATTTCAAAGAGAAGAACAGGCAGACAGCTTTCCAGCAAGTGTGGAAGGTTGGCAATCATTCTTGGACTCCCACATGTGCTGAATAATCACAGTTGTGCATAAATACACATGAGCGTGCAAATGTCTCTGTGGCAAGGTTTAAGGTCCTTAGGTTTTACACCAAGGAGTGGTATGCTTGGTAATTGTTCAGTAATTCTAATTTCCTTCCTTTTTCTCTCCTCCTCCTCCTCCTCCTCCTCCTCCTCCTCCTCCTCCTCCTCCTCCTCCTCCTCCTCCTTTCTTTAGAAACTCTCATAGTAGCTGCACCACCATAAAGTCCCATCAGAATTGAATAAGGGTTACTTTTACCCTCAGGTCCTCACTAGAATTTATTGTCATTTATTTTTTTCTTGTTAATCTTTCTGGATAAAATGAGATTAAATCTCAAAATCGTTTTAATTTTCATCAAAGAATTATAGATTTTAAAAAAGAAGTGTTCCATCATAAAATCTCTTGGTTGAAAGGAGAGTTAAATGACAGAATGAGTACTGGCGAATTAAATCCCAAGTTAAAAAAAGTTAGCAAAATAAAAACAATGCAAGCCAAAATAGTTTACAAGGAAGGGGTATTAAGCATGTAATGTATACACTGAGAATAGAAAAAATTGTGGCTGTAACTAATAGATCAAACACCTACCTTAAAAAATGAAAATATATGAACCACATGCTCACATAATCAAGAAGGAAAAATATACCAAGATTTCTAAACAAGCTCAAAGACGAGAAAAATGAAAAAATTCTAATGAAATATAATTAGCAAAATTGACACTATTGGAAATAGAGCATGTAAAAAGTTCAATTTCCAATGAAAGACATTATCAAGAAATTACTTCAGGAAAAGGAATTGACACAGATGGCATCATTGATGGTGTAGCAGATGGTATCACAGCAAATTCTCTCAGACCTTCAAAGATCAAAGAGATCCAATGTTCCATATATTGCTGCAAAACATTGAAAATAAAGGAAAATGTTTTTATAATGCAAATGTCACAGTGATACCCATTTAGAAGAAAATCAGTACAACTAAGATATTGCAGACCAACACCACTTGCAAGTGCTGATATAAAAGATTTAAATTAAATATAGGAAAAATAATTAAATTAAGTATTAGCTATGAGAATACAGTACGCCACTGCATGAAGAAAATAAATCACCATAGCCAAATGGCATACATTCCAGGAATGCAAAGTAGACTCAATAGTAAATCAATTAATTTATCATACTACATTAGGAAGTCTCAGAAAATGTTGTGTCTCTGCAGATGGCAAAATTCATCACTCATTCCTGATGAAGTTGACTGACTCAAATCCACACTCTCTTTGTGACAAAGCACTAGAGGGATTTGCCATGATAATAGGAACAAAGCAAGCAATACCTCTATTTCAATAAATAACCATTTATTAACACTAGCCAATGCAATAAGGCAAGAAAACTTAGAGGCATTATAATAGTAAAACAGAGCCAGGTGTGGTAATGTAGAGTTATGATCACCTGTAATTGGAGAGCAGAGCCAGGAAGATTGAGAATTTAAGGCTTGTTTATACTACAGAGTAATTTAAAGCCATATTAAGCAAATTGATAAAAGTTTATCTTGAAACAAACCTCCAAAGGTGTATATATATATATATATATATATATTAGCGTGCATGCCTAACTTCTGTAATGATCTAGGTTCAATGGCCAATATTGAAGAGGAAAAAAAAAAGATAAATAAGGATCCAACCTCTCATCTTGCAGATGATATGCTAATACAAGAAAAGACAAATATAGGTTTGTACAAAAAAGCTGAAAGCATGTGAACTAAGCCCTTTAGTGGAGAAGCCCCAGCACTGGGAAGCTCAGCATGTTTATTATGTACAGTTTAACAGAGGGGTGGAGTTATTGTATACAGCTGAACAAGGAGTCAGATTTAGGTAATACCAATAGGAACAGTCTCTATAGGGGAGCAGTCTGCAGGCTGTAAACATTAGAGGTAGAACAGTAGAAGTTTTTCTGCATGCACTATTAATATCCACTTGTGAACCAGAAGAAGGCGTTGCCATTCTTCTGAGGTTCACCTGTGGGGAAAAGCTTTGCCAATTTCCCACGAGTCTGAGGCTTTGGCTCTTGACTTGGCAGGCTCATGCCAACAACAACAACAACAACAACAACAACAATAACCAACACACTCAGGACTTCACACACTCGGGGCTTCCTTTCTTTCCCACACTAATCCAATGTCCTACTCTATCATCTATCTATCTATCTATCTATCTATCTATCTATCTATCTATCTATCTATCTAATGATATATCATCTGAGTGCTCTACCTGTATATACCTGCATGACAGAAGAGGGCATCAGACCATTATAGATGACTGTAAGCCACCATGTGGCTGCCAGGAATTGAACTCTAGACCTCTGGAAGAGCAGCTAGTGCTCTTAACTGCTGAGCCAGCCCCAATGACCTACTTTTTTAAAAACTAGGTCCTGCCTCCTATCTTTCATCACCTCCCAATGATACATCATGGTATGAACTCATCAAGGAATCTTATCACATCATAGCCCTCATGATCTAATTGTCCTCATCACAGACTTCCATCACAGACATACTCAGAGATGGGTGTCACCAATCTACCAGGAGTTTCTTAATCCAGTTAAGTTGACAAACAACTTAACCATCACAGCAATGCTTGAGAATCAGCAGCCCTTATATTCACAAATAATAGTCAATTAGAAGATGGAGAAACTACAATAAAAAAATTAAGTTGCCAAGAATAAGCTGAACAAAAAATATGCACCATGTTTATGAGCAAGACTTTAGGAAGACTTCTGAAAGACAGAAACTATACTTGAACAGATGTCATTCCTTCTTGAATAAAAAGACTCAACTTTCTATCAATATGAGGGCTAATAAGCTGCAATAGTTCTGAAAAGAGCAATACAAATTTGACATGAAGCTGGCTTGTTTATCTTAAAGTTTATGTTGAAAATCAGACATGATAGCAGTCAGGAAAACAAGCTTAGAGGGCACATGTGGATTAGTAATGGAGGCAGTAGTTAACTTTGCCAGACATGTAAATTTCTAGAACCTTTACAAGTAAAAGAATCTTACCAGACATTTAACTCTATAGAGAGCCTTAAGAATTGAACATGCCAGGAAGTCTCCTAAGCCGGATACCTCCAAGAACTGGAGAGATGGCTCAGTGGATAAAATATTTGCCAAGCAAGCATGAGTGCATGAATTTGAGTTTCCATGATGCATGTAAAATGCCAAGCACTATATCATACTTCTGTAATCTCAGTGCTTGGGGAGCAGAGGCTGGGAGATCCCTGTAGCTCACTGGTCAACAAGTCTAGGCAAACAGTGAGGCCCTTTGAGAGAGCCTGTCTCAGAAAGTTAAGGTAGAGACCAGCAAATGAATAATGATTGATATATGATATTAGTCTCTAGCTTTCACATGTATGATATAGATAGATAGATAGATAGATAGATAGATAGATAGATATAGATATAGATATAGATATCAGACATATGGAAACACACAAACATGCAATTTAAAAACAAATGAGTCAACGGGGTATAATAGCATATTCTTATAATCCCAGTACTCAGAAAGCAGAAGCAATAGGATCAGGAGCCCAGGGCCAGCCTAGGTCACTTAGTTGAGGTTTTATCTGAAAAACAAAGTGCTTCTAATCAAGGAACCATATCACAAATCAAAATGGATTTATTGATAAATTATAGGGAAACTGAGTAGCTAATTCAAGAAAGATCACGTTAAACTCAGACTTCACACCATACCCAAGAGGAAACTGAAGAGTTTATCTGAAGCAAAGATTTATATACTACATTTCCATATTATACTACATTTAGCTTAAGATAAAATTAACAAAATATGTGATTTAGGTGAAGAAATTGCATAATGGATAAAGCAGAAGTTGGTTTAGAAGTTAGAGAATAAACAGGAATTTGGCATTCCATACAATTATAAATAATCAATTGAATGAAGTTAAAATGGGGAAGACTGCTCTGTCTTAAAGTTATATTTTAGGAAAAATGATAGAAACAAAATATATAGTAATAATATTGGATAATATTCATTTGTGTTTATGTACATTATACATATACCTATGTATTCATACATATATATAAATTATATGAGAAATTAGACAAAACCAAGTTGAGAGATATACTGGCTGGTTTTGTGTCAACTTGACACAAACTGGAGTTATCACATAGAAAGGAGTTTCAGTTGAGAAAATGCCTCCATGAGATCTAGCTGTAAGGCATTTCTCAATTAGTGATCAAGGGGGGAGGGCCCCTTGTGGGTGGTACCATCTGTGGGCTGGTAGTCTTGGGCTCTTTAAGAAAGCCAGCTGAGCAAGCCAGGGGAAGCAAGCCAGTAAGGAACATCCCTCCATGGCCTCTGCATCCGCTCCTGCTTCCTGACCTGCTTGAGTTCCAGTCCTGACTTCCTTTTGTGATGAACAGCAGCATGGAAGTGTAAGCTCAATAAACCCTTTCCTCCCCAACTTGCATCTTGGTCATGATGTTTGTGCAGGAATAGAAACCCTGACTAAGACAAGAGACAATTCATAAAATAACTGTCCAGTGTTTTTTTTTTTTTTTTTGATATTTTATTTACATTTCAAATATTTCCCCCTTTTCAGGTCTCCCCTTTGGAATCCCCCTATCCCCTCCCGGGCCAGTATTTTTAAACAAACCAAGCCATGAAACATAAGGATTGAGGATGTTTTTGAGATTGATGGTTATTTAGAGCAGAAGTGACTTAACTCAATGTACTACCTTGGGTTGGATCCTAACCCCCAAAATGGACATAAATGATCTAATTGGTAAAATTCTCCTAAGGCCTAGAGACTAGCTATTACTATTCCATCAGAATTGATTTCTGGATTTTGTTGATTATATTGTTGGCACCTGTGGGTTCTGGTCACAATTTATATTGAAATGCTTTGCCATGTTTTTGTGTATTCTTAATGAGTTTGAAATTATTTCCAAATCAAAAGTTAAAGAACTGACAAATCTAATGACCTAACTTCTCTGGAGTTTGGTGGCAGACATTTAAGTGATGTGTACAATAACGTGCCATTTCTTTTCTTTTCTTTTTTTTTTTTTTTGGTGTCCTGTATAAGAATTTGTAAGGTCTCACCCCTGCTTCATGCAGCATTTTCTATCTGTGTAACAGTTGTGGGACGTGAATGAAAGTTACTAATTACTAGCTTTTACTAGAATTATACCCCACTTTAATAGTAAAGAAAAACATTTTTATTAACTAGGAAGTTTCCTTTTAACAGCAAACTTGTTGGTATCCACTTAGCTAGACAGAGTAAGGACTCAAATATTACCAAGGGCGTTTCTCTTTTTTTGTGAATTGAACGAGGAAAATACCCAGTTCCCTTCAAAAGTGTTATTCAGACAGCATGGGGCTGCCTGGCAACTGCTTTTCTGGGGTAATTGGAGAGGTTGTAGTTAGCCATATGACTATGGCTAGGTAAATATTTCTCCTTGGAAACAGGGTATGGTAACTGCTGTAGCAAGAAACAAACTAGAATCACTTCATTAATTGAACTGGAGATTCCAAAAACATGTTCCAAGAAAAGTGCATCCTCAATAGAATGCTGAGCTCTTTCGCACCTTCGTGTTGCTGCTGCAAATGGTTGCTACCAGCCCCCTGCCCATCACCACAGCTGGATCAATACCTGTGCTGCATATAAAGTTATGTCGTACAGAATGTCGATATTAACCTTTCAAGTATGCATCTTTCATGATTTATCCATCAATAGCTCAACTAAATATGTTTTATATGCTACAAGCACTTATTTTTACCTGGCAGGGAAAGTGACATTTCAAAGCTAACTTCCTCCCATCAAGACTATCTTCTGGAATCAGGAATATATTTTACCTGACGGGGCTGGGACTAGCTAAACCTTTGGTCACATACAAAGGCTATGTACAGCTTTGGTCATAGACACATGGCTACATAATAAATGTTGACAAAATGATTCCCAATTTTAAATAATTACTTTTAGTTTTTAGAGAAATTTAGGAAGGCTGACGATATTATGTTTTGGATATGTAAAGAAATAAGCCTGTGTAGACTTACATCCCCAAAGTCACTTAGTTAAGGCAAATTGGAGAGACAGTCACTGTAGCCATGTGTGTTTTGGGCTTGGTATTCAATAATGATGTAAAATGTATTAAGTAATTTTATCTGTTGATTAGCACAGCTTGGGCTTAAGTACAATCTTAGATAGTTCATGTCTGTACCGTGCGTAGTTAGGATAGTGTTTTTCAGTCTAACAATTCAGCTAAGTCTGTTATCTCAGTGCTCCAGGGTGACAGATTTAGAACTGGAAAGTTCCCATGAATCGCTGTGATACCTGTGCTAGTTTTTGTGGTCCTGTTAACACAGCACAAGGGTCTGTATCTTGAGCAGCGTGTTACTGCTCTGGCAGGACAGGGATATTCTGAAGAGACATTTGCTTGTGCCTCTCCTTTTGTCTGCCAATCAGCCAATTTAGAGAGAAGGAAAGGAAGTGATCAACATACCCTATCCAAAGTTTAGGTAATCTCATTAATAGTCAGGAAAATGCAAATTAAAAAAACTGGATATTTCACAATCAGTAGTTAGTCATGTGACAAGTTAAGATGTTAAAATGAAGTAAATCCAGTAGGTCACAAAATAAAGAAGATATGGGATTAAGAAGAGGAATTATTGAAAAAGATTCCTGTAAGACACAGGAATAAGGGATGGGGGCAGTGATGGTGACTACTATATAAATCTATAAAACTGTCAGATGATAAGAATAATTTTAAAGAAATAGTAAATCGTGTACTAATAATGAGAACCAAATTAATCTGATAACTTTAAAAAGTATTTTGATCAATCTACCTGTAGACAGACTTACCAGATATAATCTTACAAGTGTATGTGGAGATATCTTCAATGATGCTCACTAATGCCCTGGTGTAATACCAAATTAAGACATACTGTAAATCAAGATGAATGAGCTTTACATATTTCTGTGTAGAACATCATAGAACAAATGAAGAAAGTCAGCCACAACCCAGGATGTAAATTTATATCCTACAACCCACAGTACAGGCTGTAAATTTAGTGCATACTTAAAACCAGAATTATCCATTGGTAGGAAGCCACTCGTACGGAACTTTACAAAGCTTGAAACAATAGTATAAATTACGTGAATACAGGCACGCACTAATGTGTCAGAAGTATACATGAGTCAGAGGTAGAAACTTCGCAGCAGTGTAAGTATGAGCATGTATGAGTTATGTTTTTTAAAGTTGAACTAAACCCTCATCTGCCCATTATACCATCAGGAGATGAATACGAAAACTGTGTCCAGCTATAGAATTTCCTATTCCTTCTCAATTTAGTCCCCCCCCCCCCCATTGACTACTTTGCCTTCCCCTTATTGGACAAAAGACCATAAGTAATTTTTGTCAGATGCCCTGAACCAGTTCATTATTGTGAGAGACTGTGCGCCTTCTGAGAGGCATTGTTCTGTGCCATCGCTAAGGAGTATCTAACAACTATCTGCCTTGCTTCTGGGTCTGAGTCTGAACTCAAATGGTTAAACCAGAAAAGCCAACTCACTTTTCTAACACTTACTACTGAAAAGATCTGGCTGGCAAACAAACAAACAAACAAATACCTTATGGCACCTTACAGTGCCTAAAACTCAGTCACTGTGTTCAACACTAGAGTTATTTAAACAACCAAACTAAACCAAACAAAGACTTTTAAACTTTGGGGGAGAATGAAGACAGGAGGGAATTCAGAAAAATGAAAATTCCTTACTCCATCTATTGAACACCCACATCATCAGCTATTATTTTCTGATCTTATAGAAGGAGTACATTCTACTCCTGGGACTGGCGGTTTGCTGAAAGGCGGGAGTCGGGCCCGGAGAAACACAATCCACATTCACACGGCCACCCTCAGCTGTCTTCCAGGGTTATTAAACACCAGGCACTGTAAACTCCAACTTGTTTCTTTAAAAATTGTTAAAGCAGACATGCCAGCACGTCAATAGCAGAGTAATATCCAAACCATATATTATTCCTTCCAAGAGGCTGCAACAAGGTAATGCGCATCCCCCAACGAGGACAAGACTAATCGCGGCGCAGTGCCGAGGCTGTGGAGATTTCCCCAGGGAGCCCATCATTTCCTCACATACCACAGCCTCTCTCCATCAGCATGCTTTCCAGAGCTGCTTTCCTTTCCTCCCCAGGTATAGAGGAAAGAGCCCCCTGGTAAAACCCACCTAGCACAGATCTGGCCTGGTGGACAGGGCCATGTTACCAGCACACTTAGACAATAAGGGAATCTGAGGCTGCTCACTAACAGGTGCTTTGAAAACTCACCAGCACCCAGCCTAGCAATTTGCAAGTGACCATTGCTTTGCCTGCTGAAGCAAATCAGTACTGGCTGTCAAATGATAAGTGTCACAGCTCCTCATATTTCAGGCTGCCTTCTCCCTGCTTTGAATGAACAATTATGACAGGCTTCAGAAACAGGAGTGTGCTCTCATGCATGTGTACATATGTGCATAAGTACACATACAGACATATTTAGACACACACATACAGACATATTTAGAAGGCAGGTCATAAATACAGCTTGCTATTCTGCCTCTGAAATTCCGATGAGCTAGACCAAGACCCATAACTCTTAAAATCACACAAGGCTACAAGATTCTGCATGATTACTTTTCTCTCTTGCTCAGAGGGTTCAGATAGTTAGATGTAGCACTTTTGCTGCTATTTGGGAAACACAATACTCTCTTCATTTCTCTGCTTTTGATTTTGTCTAGCAACTCCATCCATGAGAGGTACAATTCAATGTTGTGGTGATGGAGAAGCAGTGCCGGCTTAGAAAGTATTAAGAGGTCACAATCAAATTTGAGGTCACTAGAATCAATATGGGGTGACAAACTCTAGGCATCTCAAATGCTGGAGAACTCCCTCCCCCCCAAACATCTTGCCCATGTAGCACAATATTGGCCACAGGGTTGGAGAATCCCAGGATTTTTAGGTGCCTAGGGAATTGGCACAGTTCTCCCAGCTCTGAAATCCCACAGTGGTCCTTCTGAGTTACTTTAGTCTCAGCAGCCACGGGAAGTTTTATGTTCACTGAAGTGGCATTGAGTTGACCTGACTGGAGATGAAAATATACTTTGTATCTTTTGTTCTCCCGAAATGCCCTGCACTCCCTCAGACCATGCTTCCTAGACAGCTAAGATGGACGGCCAGGAGCTCTTAAAGACATCTTGCTGGCAATGAATAGAAATGAAGTGATTGTCTGCAGAGACCTGTGTGGAGGTGGCAGGGATGAAGGAGGGCAATTGTTTTGTGAAGTACAGTTGTCACTCTGTGTTAATAACTGAACATGACCTTTCCGTGACAAAAATTTGTTGCTGGGATCTGTGTGGAATGATCAGAACAGTTTAAAATCTAAGCCCAGACAACAGGGGACCGTCCATTTGAGAGAGTGAAACACACACTTATCTCCTCCAAATCCATTGCCTGTCACAGGAGGTCTGTGGCAGGTATGGAGGGAAAGTGGTAAATGACACTCACGTCTCTCCCCAGAGGATGCTGCTGCTCTTGACAACAGTAGAGGTGGAAGCTTCTAGCTGCCATTCGAGTACTTTCTCAAGATCAACCAAGATACCACTGCTTTTTGCCTCAGGAGTAAACAAACAAAAACAAAAATAACTCATACATAGTTGTTGCTCCCATTCACAGCCAGATTTAACCTCTCCTTCTACTGGAGACTACCTGTTCATGACAACGGACATCTTTCTTCAACCTCATCTCTTAAGTGATACCTCTGTTTGATCTTTGCTTTGCATTGCTCCCGCCCGGTTGCCAGCTCCCTCACAGTCTCTTGGCCCCTGAGCATCTATCTCCAGGGCTCTGAAGCTATTATCCTCAGCTGTCACTTTCCTATGATCTTCTCTTCTGCTTTGGTATACAGCTATCAAGCTTGTCTTCTCTAGAGGAACAATAGACTTTTCAACAAGAAAGGGCTCATCTGATTTTCACTGCTATTGTCAGAGGCTGTATCAGGTCTCGGGGAACAACAGGAGGGGTGAGTTTCAATGGTAAGACATTCGTGGTGTCATGGCACACTAGGATGGGAGCTGCTAGAAGAGCCCATTAAAACAGAAGAGTCACTTTCATGCTGATGTGAACAGAAGAGGAGGAAAGAATTCTAAATACTGATATCTCATCACTTTGCATGTACCCGGTTAAGATCCCAAAGATAAAGAGATTGGCTGTTGGCAGGGTCCAGGCATTAGGACTGTGTAACATTAGTGGGAGCTGATCAAAATGATCACAAATATCCTGAGTGCTTCTTAAGTGTCATCTCTGTATTAAGAGCTTTCCAGGGGTTGGAGAAATCATTCAGTGATTAAGAGCACTGGCTACTCTTCCAGACAATCAGAGTTTGATTACCAGCATCTACATGGTGGCTCACAGCCATCTAAAACTCCAGTCCCAAGGGATATCACACTCTCTTCTGGCCTTGGCAGATGCTAGATATACATGGTGTACAGATATACAAGCGAGCAATATACCCATACACATAAAATAAAAATAAAGGAATCCATTTAAAAGAAACTTTGCATAACATCTTTCAGGTTATCATCACTGAAGCCTAGGAAACTGTGTGTGTGTGTGTGTGTGTGTGTGTGTGTGTGTGTGTGTGTGTGTGTGTGTGTGTGTAATGGGAAAATGAAGACACTGAGACATTTTCCCAAGGATCTATGGATTAGATATTGAATGCTCTAGACAGAAAATCCAGTATGCAGCCAACACACTCTGTGAATCCTTGGCACATATTATTCTTCACATAACTTCAGTTAATTGGGAAGAAAAAAATCAACTAAAATGAAATTAAAACATCACCTGCTCACATGACTTTCTGATGCTGCATGAATCCTGAGAGCCTGGAGTCTTCTGGTGTGGATCCCTGGGTATCATTAAGGGCATGCATGACAGGCAAGATCTTTCTCTGAAGGGCTTTGATGTCCTCCCTTATAAAATGAGAGGGTTGGGCCAGATAGTCACAGTGGTCCTTTTTGGTTCTCACAGTCTGGATTTCAAAGAAAGATTTCCACCCTCAAAGCCTGTAAATTTTGTCTCCTTACAGCAGCCCTAAAGAGGGAATGAAAGGAAAAATGAATGGTACCTTTGTGCAAATGAGAGTACTAGAGAACTAGAGAATAGAGATGCTCCCCCTGGTGAATTCTGAGGTAATATGCATGACTTGGGCAGAGAGAGACAGAGACAGAGAGAGAGAGAAAGAGAGAGAGAGAGAAACAGAGAGAGAGAGAGAGAACTTTGTGCATCACCAGAGAGGAACACCTTTATCTCAGCCTGTCTTCCTGCAATAAAAATACAAGTAGGTTTTTCAAGTGAGTTGTTTGATGTATCACCCTGTTCTTTCTCATCAGTCTTGCATGATTCAACCAACATTAGAGAGAAATCTTTCTGCTTAAATTCCTTCTTGCAACAGAGGTAAATATCTTACTTTTATAAAAATACATTTCCTAAAGATAAAATACAGTGCAACAATGTTGTTTCAGATGGATTTGCCATAAGTCAGGTACCCTCATTCAAATAATAGACTATGAATACAATCCATCTTGGACAGTCAAGATGTAGAGAGCTTGGTCTTATTAAGGTGTTCCGTTATGAGGCCCAGTCACTGAGACAGTGGATTGTTTTTCAACAGGGCTGTGGGCTGCCACTAGAAGTCTTTGGCTTGTACGAAAAGGCAATTAAGTAAAGGATCTGGAAGAAAGATGCAAACTAAATGCTCTTCTTTTTGAGCCTCTAACATAATGAAAATGGTGTGTAGTCACCAGTCACTAAAACTAAGTTTAAAAATGTGAAATTAAGTGACAGATGTAAGACCAACTTTATTTCTAAGGGTCATTAGACCCTTGTGTTTCTTTCTTGCAGAAGTTTCTGCGAAGGGTTCTTAAGTATTCATGTGGGCAATAGAGAGAAGGCAACACTGGAGCCTTCATCTGACTCCTTCAAATTTGTAGCTCAACTTACCTTCCTCTGTTACCATGATAGAAGAGCTTTAGTCCCCCAAGAAGGTACCATATGGTATTGCATCAAAGGCCATAGTATCAACCTATTCCTGCATAAGCTACAAAATGTGGTAATTTAAAAATACAGAGTTGTGGCAATGTGGATATGGCTTGGCAAAATACCTGTGTGCAAGCATGAGGGTGTGGGTTTGGACATAGATAGACAGACAAACGGGTGGGTGGATGGAGGGACGGAGGGAGGGACGTGTGCATGGGTGGATGGATGGATGGGATAGGATAGATAGATAGATAGGGAGGAGATGAAAGAGGAGATAAACTCTTCTTTAGAACAGCCTCAATTGGGATGCGGAGAGAGGTGGATTATGGAATTTTTGAGCAGCTAGCCTTGACACATTAATGAACCTCAGATTGAGTTAGAGGCCCTGCTTCATAACCTAAAGTAGGCGGCTGGAAAAAATGACTTAGTGGTTAAGGAGACCGCCAGCTCACAAGAACAGGAGTTCAGTTTTGAAAGCCACAGCAGACAGTTACAGCTGCCAGAAACTCCACTTCTGAGGGATCCCATGTCCCTGGCCTCGGAGGGCACCTGCCTATATCCCTACATACACAAGCATGCTCACACACAAACATACATAATTAAAAATAATAAAATGAATCAATGGAGAGTAATTGAGAAGACAGTCAACATAGGTCTCTGACTTCCACATGCATGCACACACATCTATATACACCCACACAAACACGTGTATACACAAACATGTAAACAAATATAGAATTATCATTCAACAGTTCTGTTGGGTTGGGAATCTGGATGTGGTTAGCAGGATCTTTAGGGTTACATTAAGGCTCAGTTAATGTTCAATGAAGTAAGATTCGCTTCCCAGCTCAGTCAGTGGTTATTGACAAACCTCAACACCTTGAAGGTGCTATGACTGAGAGCCTCCGGGCTTGCCTGGATATTGGCTCCATGCTCTGCCTCTCCAGTATGGCAGCTTGTTTATCAAGCCAACAAGACTAACAGTCTGCTGCTGATCTTTTGTGACTTAATCAAAGAATTGGCCTTGTGTGAGTTTCAATGTTACTTTGATTAGAAATAAATCACTAGTCAGTCCACACAGTCAATATTGCCCAAGTCAGTATTTAAGAGAAAGCCATGCATCATAAACAGTCTCATGGTAAGAGTCATGGGGAATTTGGAAGCTCTACTGAACACTAACATTTATGCTATTTTTGTAGATAACCACTCCATCCAGTATGATTCTTTCTAAAGTTTCTTTACTTGAGTATCATAAAATAATAAAATTTCTTTGCATTTTGTGTCCATAATGTATAAAAATGTATTACTGGACATTTTATGGTGGGCTCCAGGAGCCAAGAAAGATGACTTGAAGAGATTCATCTACCACTTTTTTCCAGGAGGTGCCTTGCTCTCAAGACATGTTTGTTCTTTGAAACCTATTGAGCTTTTTAAAGTTGAACAATATTGGACACTTTGATAAATATCAGATCAAAATAACTTGTAATATTCAGGATTATATATTTTCAGTATTGCTTTTCATAGGAAACTTCAAACTAGTAAAATATAAAATTGTTGAAGATGGTTTAAGATTATATAAGTGTATGTTTAATACCCTGCAGCTTTAGAAAACCTTTGCCTGTTGGTAGTAAAATGTTTTTCTTCCTTTTAGCCAGAGGAAGCCAAGTTAGGAAAAAAAAAAGATCTCTAACATGCCCGCTACTATCTCTGAAGAGTGTAAAGGATTAATAGGCTTCTGTAATCCTAAGGAGCTATCAATGCATTATTAGTAAGTTCACAGATTGAACTGTTTGCTAATCAGCTGACATAGGGAGGTGCTTTTGGAAAGCCTGTGGACCCTGTAGAATCAGGAAGTTCCTTAAAAATGAGAGATGGGATTGGGTGCATTGGTACATTCAGTGGCTTATGAAAAATGCTTGTAATCCTAACCTTGATGGTGCTGAAGCTGGGGAAATCTCAAGTTGAAGGCTAACCTAGCCTACATAGTGAAAGTGTCTTCAAAGGAACAATCCAGGAATTCTAAAGAGGACAGAAATGGTAGAGAAGCAAACTCCCCCTATAACTATCATGTGTAGACAGCTAACATGGTGCTAGCATCCTGAGACTCATTTGGGACTACCAACCTTAAGAACTACAAAGGAAGGAATATGGTTTAAGCTTCTAAATTTGTGGACATTGTTGGACAATTCACAGGAAACTAGTGCTGATAGACAGCTCTCTACTTCCCCAATCATTGCCCACATCCAGACCTTGCCACTCAATGTGAAATAATGGGCTACCTATTTATAGAACAAACTATATCTGCAAGGCACACTACAAAATACACCTTAGATTTAATATAGAAGATTGTTCTAAACCATTGCATGTGAACAGTGTAACTCTGCACATTCATTGTCTTTATATGGTTGTATTATGCTTTGGGCAATCTTTCCAATGTGATGGCATGGAGTGTCCCAAGTTCCTCTATTTTCTTATAATTAATATACATATATAGATCAGGTTATTGATAATTAAATTGTTTTGTGGATTTAACATGTTATGGAACTATATAGTGCTAAAGACGTGTATAACTTGCTTGTAGGGTAGAGAGATAGCTCAATGGCTAATAGCATACACTACTCTAGAAGAGAACGTAGATTCACATCCCAGCAGCCTTATGGTGGCTTATAATTGTCTATAACTCCAATTCCATTGGATTTGATGCCCTCCTCTGGCTTCTGCATGCTCCTGCATGCACATGGGACACATAAACTTAGACATACACATGTATAGATATAAATTTTAAAATTGTTTTAAAAAATAACCCCACAAAACTTAACTTTATAGCATAGATATCCTCAGGATGGACTGAAGAGAGCATTGTCCTCCTTTTGTGGTCTTGAAATCCTGAAATGATAGATCATAAGCAAAGGGGCTGTCAAATTACATGGCTACATATTCACCATCAAACTTCAGAGTTGCTTATTATTTTATTTATTACAACTTGATGTACAAATTACAGTATCCAGGAGTATGTAGATTGTTTCACATGCTCAGGGTCTCAGCACCTAGGAATGTGGGTTCCGTTTCTTTGTGTGCCCTTTGTTTATTTGCATGAGGCCAAGGATGCCTTTTTAGTTCTGTAAGGACATCAGCTGACGACACAACTGCTGTTAAAAGATCCCAAATTAAACAGCCAGAACTGGAGGCAACCTGGAGTTTTTTGAGAGCAATCTCAGAGCTTGGAGAATTCATAAACCAAGTAAACCTTCTGACATAACTATAAAATGTGGTATAAACCCTAGAAAAAAATGGCCATCTTGAAAGGGTAACAGCACTTTTACGAGAATTCCAGCCGCACCATGGCAACATCAACCCGTCAAAGCAAATGAAGGGTAGTAAAAGTAAAATTAAACATGATGAAGGGGACACCAGCTTGCTAACAGCTTTCCAAGCAGTAAAGCTTTCAAATGTTATCTCTTCATTGGTCTGTTCAATCACACATGCCTGCTACCAAGCTTTATCGCATTATGTACCTTTCTCATACCCACAGCCTGCCTCGCCTGGATGGACTTGTCTGTTCACAAAGGAGGGCTCTAGGCTCTCCCCTTCCCCTCCTAGTCCACCCCTCTGTGTGTCCTCTTTCCTCTTCTGTAACTGTCTCTCTGTCTCTCTGTCGATCTCTCTCTCTGTCTCTCTGTCTCTGTCTCTGTCTCTCTCTCTCTCTCTCTCTCTCTCTCTGTGTGTGTGTGTGTGTGTGTGTGTGTGTGTGTGTGTGTGTGTGTCTGTCTCTCCTCTTTTGCCCTTGCTTTGGTGTCCAAGTCTCTGTCATCAATAGTGGTGGCTGTGCCCTAGGAGCATGGGGGTCTAAATATAGCTCAAAGCCTCCAGCAGCCCTCAGCATCCTATAAATAGGATCCAACCTGATTCTGAGCTTGTCCTCTTCCTTGCTTCAAAAGTCATGGCATTTTCCCCCCTCTGGCCTCTCTCAATGAATCTCCCCTCCCTACCCCTTGTACAGGCTCCTGCAGGGGAAACTATGGGGGCTTTTACCTGAGTGAACTCACAAATTAGCTGATCCCTGACTTGAATACATGTCCCTGTTTGCAGTGATAAAGAAATCTCAAGGATACACTTAGTGTTATACTCTCTCAACCACTAGGGACTCCTTGAAACAAAATTCTGGCATACCCTTTCAGTGTCTCTCACCTCTCTTTCATTCCATTTCCATGAGTATGTGGTGTTGACACAAGCCAAAGTCCTCTGCCTTTACACTACACAGGTCATCCAACTGTATGGAAAGCAAAATAGGAAATCACATGACCAAACAGCCAACTTTGGCTTCCCATAGCCCACACGGAGAGGAGGAGATAAGAGGAAAATAGAAGGCTAGGATCTCTCTCTATCCTTACAAATAGTCAACAGGAGGTGAAAAAGAGAAGGGGAAACTATGAAAAGAGAACCAAGTAGTCCTGCCAAGTGTCTCATGAAACTGCCAGTATTTAGCCCCTTGGCCCCGGTTTATTGTCTATTAATGTGGTGACTGAATGCTCTGAATTGTGTTCTCTCTCTCTCTCTCTCTCTCTCTCTCTCTCTCTCTCTCTCTTTCTTTCTGGTATGTTAACCCACTTTCCTATGATCAGCCTTGAAGTCTGTCACCAGTTAAATCAGCCCTTGTGATTTACTCATCTGCCCAATAGCTTCCACCATTTGCAGAGTGAGACTTGACATGCTTTTAAGGTCTGAGAAGTGGGTCATTGGACTTACCCAATGGAGCTTAGGGGAGAATATTCCCAACCATGCTTAGACAGCTCCAGCCTTTGCTCTACAAGCTTTTCTCTGGTTTGCCTCATAGAGCTCATCCTTAGGTACCTGGTCATACCATCCCAAGCCTCCCCCAGGCCCCTAGATATTTGCCCCTGTTGACTTCCCATCTCTTAGTCTGTCCTTATCTTCCATTTACAACTGCTGCTTAAGCAAGCGTTAAAATCCATTCTTCATATACACTTAAGCAAATGTTAATGCTTACTTCCCTTTCTCCTGATAGGATGTCTATTGGTGCCATCCTCATTCAGGTAGCCATATCAGGGAGACCTCATGGGTTTAGCTTCTGACATTTCTAGGGGGCACTATCTCATAGTAAACTTTCTGTTTCTCTGGCTCTTATAGTCTAGATATGAAGATCAAACACACTGGAAATAACTGGAGTGTGTGTGTGTGTGTGTGTGTGTGTGTGTGTGTGTGTGTGTGTGTGTGTGTGTGTGTGTTTTACTGGGGATAGAACATAGAGTTTTGATCATGCTAGGCAAGAAGGATCAGCCCCCAAGAGTTTGTATCTTTTAGTTGTTGATTTTTGAGGCAAGGTCGATGTACCCCAGGCTGACTATGAACTCATTATCTTCCTGCCTTAGCCTCCTGAATGCTAGGATTATAGGTATGCGACATTACACATGGATACTCTTCAAGTAACTGGAATAACCTAATAATTACTTACTTCAGTCTCTCAGACATGCTTTCTCTTGGATTCAAAAGAACTTTAGACTACATCTCCTCTGGATTTCCCTCAGGAATAGTCTATGACAGTTTCCTCAAATTTCAGAAATATACTCAAGAGAAAATAATCATAGATCTTCCGTGTATTTACTCAAGTTATGAGTTTTTTTTATAAGAATATAGACTCGGGAGCCACTCTTCCTGAGTCTGAAGCTTGGATATTTGGTTAGCAACCCTTGCTATATCACCAGACTTCATCTTATCTCTGTCCCCTCCATGTAAGAATATTAACACTATCATTTGCCTATTTTAAAAATCAAATTGATTAGGATTGGAAAACTACATCAGGTCAGATGACTGGTATACAATGTATTTTTTTAAATTTATTTATTTATTTATTTTTGATGCTTTATTTACATTTCCAATGTTTCCCCTTTTCTGGGTCTCCTCTTTGGAAACCCCCTATACCCTCCCCCTCCCCGCCTCTGTGAGGGAATTCCTCCTCCCACCTACCTGCCCACCCATCCCCATATTCCCACCTTGACATTCCCCTTTACTGGGGCCTCTAGCACCCTCAGGCCCAAGGGCCTCTCCTTTCTCCCTGAT
>CM052708.1:73143100-73347699 GCA_028551405.1 Uromys caudimaculatus | reverse complement strand
GATCATTTCCTTAGATGCTGAAAAAGCATTTGACAAAATTCAACATCCCTTCATGATAAAAGTCTTGGAAAAATCAGGAATTCAAGGCCCATACCTAAACATAGTAAAAGCAATATACAGCAAACCAGTAGCCAACATCAAACTAAATGGAGAGAAACCCTAAACTTTCCCACTAAAATCAGGGATTAGACAAGGCTGCCCTCTCTCTCCCTATCTATTCAATATAGTACTTGAAGTTCTAGCTAGAGCAATTAGACAACAAAAGGAGGTCAAAGGGATACAAATTGGAAAGGAAGAAATCAAAATATCACTATTTGCAGATGATATGATCATATACTTAAGTGACCCGAAAAACTCCACCAGACAACTGCTGCATCTGATAAACAACTTCAGCAAAGTGGCCGGATATAAAATTAACTCAAAAAAAAAAAAAAAATCAGTAGCCTTCCTATACTCGAAGGATAAACAGGCTGAGAAAGAAATTAGGGAAATGACACCCTTCACAATAGTCACAAACAATATAAAGTATCTTGGTGTGACTCTAACCAAGCAAGTGAAAGATCTGTATGAGAAGATCTTCAAGTCTCTGAAGAAAGAAATCGAAGAAGACCTCAGAAGGTGGAAAGCTCTCCCCTGTTCATGGATTGGGAGGATTAATATAGTAAAAATGGACATCCTTCCAAAAGCAATCTACAGGTTCAATGCAATCCCCATCAAAATTCCAACTCAATTCTTCATAGACTTAGAAAGAGCAATTCTCAAATTCATTTGGAACAACAAAAAACCCAGGATAGCAAAAGATATCCTTAACAACAAAAGAACTTCGGGGGGAATCAGCATCCCTGACCTCAAGCTGTACTACAGAGCAGTAGTGATAAAAAAAAAACGCATGGTATTGGCACAGTGACAGGCAGATAGATCAATGGAATAGAATTGAAGACCCAGAAATGAACCCATATACTTATGGTCACTTGATTTTCAGCAAAAGACCTAAAACCACCCAATGGAAAAAACCAGCATTTTCAACAAATGGTGCTGGTCTGACTGGTTGTCTACATGTAGAAGAATGAGAATCAATCCATTTCCATCTCCTTGTACAAAGCTCAAGTCCAAGTGGATCAAGGACCTCCACACAAAACCAGATACACTGAATTAATAGAAGACAAAGTGGGGAAAAGCCTCGAACACATGGGTACAGGGGGAAAGTTTCTGAACAGAACACCAATGGTTTATGCTCTAAGGTCAAAATCGACAAATGGGACCTCATGAAATTGCAAAGCTTCTGTAAGGCAAAGGACACTGTCAATAGGACAAAATGGCAACCAACAGATTGGGAAAAGATCTTAACCAATCCTATGTCCGATAGAGGGCTAATATCCAATATATACAAAGAACTCAAGAAGTTAGACTCCAGAAAGCCAAATAAACCTATCAAAAAATGGGGAACAGAGCTAGACAGAGAATTCTCAACTGAGGAAATTCTAAGGGCTGAGAAACACCTAAAGAAATGTTCAACATCCTTAGTCATCAGGGAAATGCAAATCAAAACAAGTCTGAGATTCCACCTCACACCAGTCAGAATGGCTAAGATCAAAAACTCAGGTGACAGCAGATGCTGGTGAGGATGTGGAGAAAGAGGAACACTCCTCCATTGTTGGTGGGATTGCAAGCTGGTACAACTACTCTGGAAATCAGTTTGGTGGACCCTCAGAAAAAATGAACATGATACTACCTGAGGACCCAGCTATACCTCTCCTGGGCATATACCCAAAAGATGCTCCAACATGTAAAAAAGACACATGCTCCACTATGTTCATAGCAGCCATATTTATAATAGCCAGAAGCTGGAAACAACCCAGATGTCACTCATCTGAGGAATGGATACAGAAAATGTGGTACATTTACACAATGGAATACTACTCAGCTATTAAAAACAATGACTTACATGAAATTTGCAGGCAAATGGATGGAACTTGAAAATATCATCCTGAGCGAGGTAACTCAGTCACAAAAGAACGAACATGGTATGTAGTCACTGATAAGTGGATATTAGCCCAAAAGTTCAGAATGCCCAAGTTTCACTTTACAGTAACCGCTGGACTGAGAGTGAGGTCCCAGATGGAGTAGTTGGAGAAGGGACTGAAGAAGCTGAGGGAGTTTGCAGCCCCACGGAGGGAACAACAGTGTCAACTAGCCTAACCCCCCCTCCCGGTCCTCCTGGAGGCTGGACCTCCAACCAAAGAATACACATGGAGGGGCCCATGGCTCTGACCATATATGTGGCAGAGGAGGTACTTGTTGGCCCTTAGAGGGAGGAGAGGCCTTTGGGCCTGAGGGTTTTAGAGGCCCCAGTAAAGGGGAATGTCAAGGTGGGAATACGGGATTGGTTGGTGGATGGGTGGGAGGTGGAATACACTCATAGAGGTGGGGAAGGGGGAGGGGATAGGGGGTTTCCAAAGAGGAGACCTGGAAAAGGGGAAACATTAGAAATGTAAATAAACTATCAAAAAATAAATAAATAATTTAAAAAAAAAGAATATTGGTTTCTCTGAATGTAAATCATGAAGATTGTGATTAGTTCTATAGAGATTTAGCCTCAGATATAACTCTACATTGAGTATGTTTCTATATCTCTGGTTTAAATAGCATTACAGGAAGTCTACGTGCATAAGTAAGTTTCTCAAATACTGTAAATGCCTTCAAGACTTTGCAATTCAGAGTAACCAAGTCTAGCTTTTTATCAGCATTCTACTGGAACGACAATTTGAAAAAATCTTTATTTTTGAGAGTCTTATATATTCATATAACTCAATATGATAATGTCTACTCCCCATTTTCCCCTTTTACTCCTCCCATATTCCCCCTAAGTCCCTTCTTCCAACTTTTTTCTTTTTCTTCTTCTTTTTTTGGATAACCCACCAAGTCCAGCTAGTATAGATCACATGTATAAAGATGCGGCTTGGAGCCATCTACTAAGACAATAGGCAACCTACCTGTGACCACATCCTGAAACATTCTTTTTTCTTCCTGCAACAGTTGACTGCCAATAGCTCCTTAGTAAGGGGTGGAACCCAGAATGCCAATTGTAATTATAGATAATGTCACTATGATAATGTCCTTTAATTTCCAGGCAGAAATCTGGAGGACATTCATCATTCCCACCTCTTTCTCCCCATTTTTGAGCTGAATTAATCTTCACATAGTCACCTTTAAAACCATCTCTGATTCTGCATTCTACTTTCATCTACTGTGTCCTTCAAGGCTGAGCAACTCTCTACTTTTATACTGTGCTTCTGCCAAGCCTCCTAACTCTCTGCCTGTTTCACTTGCACATTCCCAGCTTTTCTTTATGACATTTAACAAAAACTATGCAACTGATTGTGGTGATAATTTTGTGTTCTATGACAAAGCTAAGAACCTTTGAATTAGTCAGTTGTGTAGGACTTCAATCATACTTCAATAAATAAACACTACTACTACTACTACTACTACTACTACTACTACTACTACTACACACACACACACACACACACACACACACACACATACACACACACACACACACACACACACACACACCTGCCACCTAAAGGGCCTAGGATATGGAGTATATTCCATTTTCTCAGTTACTCTAAGATCATCTTCCTCCTAATTTGCCCCCATCCCCCCGGCCATGCCAGCCTGCACTCATTTCCTCCCCCACAATCAAGGCTTCAGAGGCCTCAAGCCCTTTCCTCATTACCTCCCCTTTCTTAGGATTCTCTCTTCATAAGAATGGGTCCTCTCATCTTTCAGATGTTTGTGTGAACATCAGCTCCTCAGTGAAGCTTTCTCAAATCACTCGAATGACATCGCCCCATCTTTTGGACTCACTGTACACTCTTCATCGTTCTGTATTGTCCATGTTCTTCCTTGACTCCTCACCATTTATAACCACAGATTTGTTTCTTCACTTCCTAACTTTTCTGTCACTTATCTAAGAATGTTATCTTAAGGGCAGGCATCAGGTTGGATGCCTAGTGTACCCCAAAATACCTAGAATGGTGCATGACCCATAATATGCACTTAAAAATATTTGAGAAATAATGTTATTATCATTATGAGATTAGGCTCAGGTAGGTTCTTCATCATGATAATTCCAAAATGTTCTTCAAGTTGGCGCATACAAAGACAGGGTTAGGGTAGTACATGTAAACACACATCTGGAGAGGTGGCTTAGTGGTTAAGAGGACTTTCGTGGTCTTGCAGAAAACCTAGGTTCAGTTCTTTGCACCCATATTGGGTGATTTACCTATAACTACTGTTTCAGAGAATTTGACCCCTGTGTTATCCTCCTGAAGCATCTACATGCATGTGGTACACAGATACAAAACTTCTATTTTTTTTTAAGCAAACTTTCAAAAATGACACCACATACAGTGCTTGAACCAGAAGCCTTTAGCTTTAGAGGGCATTGAATAAAATGAGTGAGATCCTGAAAATACCATTTTACCTGGGATTTTATCCCCTATTCACTCTCATGTGTTTTGGTGCTATTCAGTTGTGACCCTGACATGAGTTCATGAAGCATTATCAAATATGGTTAATAAGACAATGACTGAAATTATTTATTTTCCCACATTCTTCATTTGCTTTTCCAAGACACGAGTGAAGATTATATGTTGCCCTGATGAGTTGTTTATTATGGAGGAATGGTATTTGTTCATACATCATTTGTCAAACTGGTAACCATTTGGTACAGGTTGTGTTGCCAACAGCACCTCTAAAAACCCTGTAATTCTGTTGTAATAAATAAGTGTTTCATGAGAAATTTTTCATTTTTACTGTTGCTTGTGAATAGATCTTACTTTATCATCACCGGTTAGTTTCAAAATCAAAGGAAACAGAAAACACAAGTGAATATATCTTGCTCAGTCTTTCTTTATTAAGTTACTAGACTTGTAAGACATCCAGCTATATGTGTAAATATTACACTTATAAGCCTCATTCATCTTGTTATAGTTTGGGAATTATAATTATTCTTAGTATTAATGTGATAATTATTATGACTGCATTTTATATGCATAGTACATACGTGTGTATGTATATGCATACACATATGTTATCATATATCATGTATTGCACAGTTAAATATGGTGACAGGCACTTTGCATGTATTATTCTTATTTTTAAGATAACCAAGCAAAATTGACATCACCACTATCATCTCCATTCAAAAAGGACGAAGCTAAGGACTATGAATATGTTAGAAAGTCTCCTCGGGCCCTTGTGCCCGAGTTCTCGAAAGGAGCGCTCCAAGCAGACTTGCTTAGCTCAGTACAGCTTTTCTCTGCCAGGATTTATCCTTACTGGGATGAGTCATGGCCCATGCCCAGAACAAGAATGTCCAACCTGAAGGGAGGGCAGATAGTCGCCAAGTAACAGAGAGAAATATTTGGAACTTAACACTGTAGCTACAACTGGAGACCATCCAAGGCCCAGAGGAAAGGCAGATTGCCTGGAGTCGTAACGAGCATTTCCATGATGCTACTCATATGCCCAGCATTATCTTAAGCTTCATTCTTTGCTCACCTATCCTCACAGCAACGGTATGATGGTGGCTTAAGTCATTCCCCAGCTAATGTGAAACAGAGGCCTGGAACACTAAGGGGATTTGCCTGAGGTCACAGAGTTAGGAAGTGGCACTAAAGCCCAGACAAATCTAAGAGCTTAGCTTCTTACAGGTACCTGTGGCTTCAACACACCTATTGTCTCCTTGAATCCTGTGCTTTCCTAGTTGCCAAGTACCAATAAATCTCAGCTTGCTTCTAACCATGTTAACTGCCATAACCATTACATTGTGTTGTTTCATTACAATAACTGTCTCCCAAGTGGTTATGAGCTGACTGTCCCATCTGTGCCTCCACAAACTCTCACTGAAGCTGATGGGCCACGGGCATTCAGCTGCTCTCTCCCGCAGTCCAATATTACCCATTCACACTACTCTAACTAGTCCCAGAGTTTTGCCTTCTGATGCAAGGTTTACAAGGGAGCCATAATCACACAATTACCCTCCCCCACGCAGTGCTGACAATGCAATTGTCTGTCAGCAAATGACCTGAGCAGCTCCTGCGAGAGGTTGTGTGGACCACACTGAGCAGAATCAGGCTGTCGCTATGATGCCTCTAACCAGAGGAAAACAATAGGACTCTGTTCATCAGAACGGAAGGATGGTTTTGCCTGGCTTTCCTGCTCACACCCGGAGATCCAAGCATGAGCTGCAGAGGAAAGGGGACTTATCCAGAGACAAAATGTCTTTGTCCTACCTACCTCCTTAAATAAGAGTTGAACAAAAGTTCTTGAAAACCGATTACAGTATGCTTTGCATGTCTTCTCTTGAAAGGGGTGCTCCTAATGTTACCTGGCAGATTTGTCTTCCAAATAGAAAAATAAATTAAGTGGAGCGATAGGGACACCAACCCACCCCCAAAAACTTCGACCCAAAATTTATCCTGTCTACAAGAAATGCAGGCACAGGGGATGGAGCAGAGACTGAGAGAAAGGTCAAGCAATAACCAGCCCAACTAGAGACTCATCCCATAGGCAATCACCAATCCTTGACCCTGTTATTGATACTTTGTTATGGTTGCATACAGTAATCTAGCATGACTGTCCTCTGAGAGGCTCCATCCAGCAGCTGACTCCAATAGATGCAGAGGCCCATGGCCAACTAGTAGCTGAGCTTGGGAACTCTTATGAAAGACTGAGGCCCTAAAGTGGATAGAAACTCCACAGGAAGACCAACAGAGTCAACTAATCTGGACCCTTGAGGCTCTCAGAGACTAAACCACCAACCAAAAAGCATTCACAGGCTGGACACCCCCCCACCCCCAATATATATAGCAGATGTGTAACTTGGTCTTTATGTGGGTCCTAAATAACCGGAGCAGGGACTATTCCAAAAGATGTTGCCTTTCTGTGAGATATGTTCTTCTAGCTGGGCTGCCTTGTCTGTCCTCAGTGGGAGAGGATGTGCCTATCTCTGTAAAGGCTTGATATGTCAGGGTAGGAAATGCCCAGGGGTCCTCCACCCTCTCAGAGGAGAAGGGGATGAGGGGGATGAGGAAAGGATTGTGGGAGGGGGTGACCAGGAGGGGAAGGAGGGCAGCAATCTGGATGTGAAGTGAATAAATGTTTTTTAAAAAGCATGAAATTAAGTCATTTTATGTGGTCAGTGGGTGAGGGGAAAGACTGAGTTTGTGTACTGTGGTTTAGTCAGCTATGGCGCAGAGTTCTAATGTGCTGGCCATGCTGACTGGGTAAGGAAGGGTTGATCCCTTTCTATTATAAGAGAAACGAAGCCTTCTCCCCTAATACTATGAAACGGTCCCAGAGGCTGAAGGGTTTCTACAGGAAACATCCATGTTCCACCTTGTAACCCAGCTTAGATTTATAATGATCCTGCCTTACAGCTCATCTGTCTACTGTCTATTCCAATAGCTACTTATCAATACATCTTCTTTTTAAATGCATTTCTCTTCTGAGACAGAACTTCATGAATTCCAGGCTTGTCTCAAACTCACTGTGTAGCTGAGAATAAACCTTACACTTCTGATTAGGCATGTACCACCCATTGTTTATTGGGTTCTGGGAAATCAACCCAGAAATTTCTTCATGCCTGCTGGACAAGTCCTCTACAAAGTGTACTTTAAGTCACAGATTTTACCACATTTTACCCCAAACATGTATTTCTAATCAAATTCATATATATATATATATATATATATATATATATATATATATATATATATGTGTGTGTGTGTGTGTGTGTGTGTGTGTGTGTGTGTGTGTGTGTGTCTTATTGAGCTGTAGTATGTAGCCATCACTCCAGAAAATTCCCTCATGCTATAATCCTCTCTATTCTTATCCCTACTTCTCTGGAGGCAAATTGTAGGGGTTGGTCTTGTGCTGTTTGTATTTAAATGTTAAATTCCATGCCCCAAGATATAGTTGCACCAAGTTGATCACATCCTCACATATATCAACTTTTGTTGTGTGAACCTTAACCCCTGTCCCCAGTTATATCTGATTGGTTAATAAGGATGCCTATAGCCTGTAGCTAGGCAGAAGAGATAGGGGCAGAGCTTCAGGTCTGAGGCAGAGTCAACTAGGGGAGAGGAGCAAGAAGAAGTCATCATGAGGTAGGTGATCATGAGTAAATGGCCATGAGGGCCAGTCTGTTGGAATGGGAGTGACCCAGATAGAACGTGGAGAATGATACCTTGCTTTTGACATGGAAGTAGACAAAAAAGCACAAAGGGTTGATATCTGCCCAGCTCTGGTGCTTTAAGGCTTATTATAAAGGCATCTTTTATTTTGGAACTAAATGACCTAAGTGGGGTAGAAACCTATGAATTATATTTATAATATTTACCGCAGCAGCCAATACTATTCCAAGTTTCCCCATCAGAGGTGGGTTATCTTTGCCACAGTGTGAGATGATGGATCATAAAGTAGACGTTCTTTTTGTGTAAGATTTCTTTGCTTGTTGTTCTTGGGGTTTATCCTTGTTGTTGTACATATCCATAGTCTAATCCTTTCACTTCTGAGTAGTAGTCTCTTGTATAGGTACTATACAAGATATATATATATATATATATATATATATATATATATATATATATATATATATATATATATTCTTCACTTGTTGATTAATACCTGGGCTGCCTTCAGACATGGCTGCTGTGAGCAAAGCTTCTATGAATATCTCTGTGCACATTTTCATGTGGGCATGTTTTCATTTCTCTTGAGTGAATTCTTAAAAGCCAAGCTATTGGTGGTAGGATGGCTGAATGTGTCATTTCTAAGAAAGTGTTTTTCCTCCTCGCAAAGTGGATATACCGTATGAATGCTTGCTAGCAGTGTTTTAGAGATCATTTTTTCCCCATCATTGCCATAGCTGAGTATTGCCAGTCTTCTTGGTTATTTCAGTTGTAACCTGTCTAGCCTTGGTGTAGGCACCTCCCTGAAGTATTTATTGATACTCCACTAATAAGGTGGAACTATTTTTTTCTTGTCCATATGACCGTCTCTATAGCTAATTTTGTGAAGTGTCTGTTTATAGCTTTGACTCATTTTTTGGCCCCCCAAATGAATGCTTGGTCAAACGTAGGCTTTTTTTTTTTTTTTTTTTTTTTTTTTTTTTTTTTTTTTTTTTTTAGGAAAACAGCATCGTGTGCATAGGTAGAAAGTCTCTGGTTTGTCCCTAATCTCCACCACTCTGACCAGACTTTGAAGAACCTGAAGAAGACATGCTAATTTTTGAATAATTGCTGGTTATACTCCTCAGTTACTGGGCACTATTAATAGGCAGCAAGGATTGACGGCTTGTTAGTAAAGTCTGGTCTCTTTGTGAGATGTTTGCAGAATGATTGATTTACAATAAAGTGGTTCCTGGTGGGTGCATGCAGGTGGAACTGATGCGGATCGATTCCAGGGGTGCTAACTAATCAGCTCTTTAAACTGGAGGGAAGAGCACCCAGTGACAGATACAGTGCCACAATCATTTTCCCCCAAGATTACAAATTAACTTGTTCTGGTGTGCTGGCTTGTGTGACAACCTGAGGCCAGCCTCAGAGATGGAGAGGACAGGGCAGGGCAGCTATGGCTTCTCTGGGATCCACCTTTCCTGTTATGCTGGGTCTGGGCTCACTCTGACTGAAAACAAGACCTCACACTGAAAGTGGGGAATTTTCTTCCTTGAAACTCTTTCCACTGCATTATGGAAGCACCTGAGTTTTGAAGAACCCATGACTCTCCTCCTCTCTCTTTTGGTACGGCCTTTCTCCTCCTCTCCTTTTTGTAAATAGGGTCAACACAGAGTGATCCATTCTCTGCCTTTGGAGAGAATTCCATGTCTTCAAGTGCAAAACCCATGGTTTGAGGAAGGTTGCTATTATTTTCTTCTTCTCTTCACGGTGAGATTAAAGTACAATATGCTTTCAGCTTGGAAGCCTTGCCTTTTATAATATTCGCTGCAAGAGTATTCTGGAAACATGTGCAGCTGTGGTCAAGTGGCCAAATAAGGTGTGGAGAGCAATGAAGTTGTGCCTGGAGGGGTCAATGTAGCTGAGGGCAATCACAACCACTAAGAAGGCTAAACTTGACACTTTAGCATTGACAAGAAAACAAATCCTGCCCCATTGAATAACTGTGTGATACAGTTCCTTAACCTTAAGGTAGCTCAGGGAAAGGCACTGTATTGCCTCTTTATATATGAGAAAATAGAAATTAAATGTCAATCTCTAGAAGATCTAAAAGAGGTAAAATCTGACCTGAAAAGAAGCTCTTTGTTATTTTAACATCTCCAATGGCAGCCTTGAAAGACAGAATTACCAAGCCAGGTTTTACAAACACACACACACACACACACACACACACACACACACACACACACACACACACTTACTTTATGAACACTTTGCAATGAAATGTTTCTACCCCACTTGGTGATGTTAAGCTCTATCCAGAGATAAAACAAGATTAGTGAAATCAGTATAGCCTTGGGATAAACAACCGACAAATGAACTAAGTGGTGTTTTCCCTGGGTGATAGAATGTACGATGCTAAACCCTATAGAGAAGAGATGGATTAGAAAGCACATGACTCATCTGGGCAGTGGGAGCATCCACCTTTAACCCTAGCAGCACTTGGAAGACAGAGGCAGGCAGATCTCTGTGAGTTCAAGGCTAGCCAGGTCTAGAGAGCTAGTTTAAGTACAACCATGGCTACACAAAGAAACACTATCTTGAAAGTCAAAACAAAATAAAAACAAACAAACAAACAGCACAAGATTTTAGAACAGTGGTTCTCAATTTGAAGGTTGTGACTCCTTTGGAGGTTGAGTATTATATATTTATGTTACAGTTCACAACAGTGGCAAAAGTACAGTTATGAAGTAACAATGAAAATAATTCTATGGTTGGGGGTCACTGCAAAATAAGGGACTGTATTAAAGAGTCTCAGCATTAGGAATGTTGAGAACCACTGCCCTAGAGCAACTGGAAAGCTATTGTGAAAACTCTGTCTAGAAGCTTAACAAATTCCAGGCTTTAAAATAAATATTAAATGTGTCAGTGTAGAGACACAAATCCTAAAGTCTTCAAAATATTTAGGTAACTATTAAAGACTTTGAAGTACAATGACTCTAAGCAGAAAAATAAAGGAACAACCAACAAATGAAAAACATCCATAATGTTAAAGTATAAAACCTTTGGTTTTGTATTTTTATTGTTTCCATAAAATAATGGAAAGATTAAAACCTAAACCAATTAGAATAAGAGGAATATTTATAACAAGGGTTCTAAAGTGTTAGTACTACTTAATATACAAAATGCTCCATAGATAAGAAAAATGGGAAGCTCAGTGGGTACATTAAAGCCAAGATATAAAGAATTAAGTTATAATGAAGGAAATGGGAATGCTAAATTACCTTTTCTTTGCAAATTCACCAGTAAACAAATGATTAAAAACAGAATGGAGGTGTCATTTTTCATTGATCAAATTAGCTCAGATGTGAATAGGATAATACTTCACATTAGCAACTGCATGATAAACCAGGCAGTCTCCTGTGCATCTGAACGAAGGGTAAGCTGCACAATTTCGGGCCGATGTGCCACATTCTTTTCACTGATATGCTCTAGTCTTAGCTCAAGTTGCCATTGCCTTTGCTTCTGTTCCAGGGCAAAGGAGGATGTAGTTTCCCTGGGTATCACACGTATTTTATAAGTGACGTGTTACCTAGCATACTAATCAGGCACCCCTTCATACACATTTTAAATACCCCAAATACCCATAGGGTTCCTAGTGTTCTCATCATAAGAGGGTTTCTCCTCTTACTAAAATTGATCATGTGTTTCTAAAAATCACATACAGATGACCTGATCTCCAGGAAATCTTCCAGTCTCAGTTCATGACAGCCCAACACTCTCCTGATAGAACTTCATGGGCTGGAATAGCTGCAAATTCCTGGAGTTAGCCAGAGGACTATTCCTTGAGCATTTAGAGTTCTTTCTCTTACTCTTTGCCATAATTATAAATGAAATGCGCAGACTAAAGTCATTGGTTCTGGTCTTATCAAAGGTAAGTTGTTTTGCACTGAAATCTATGGCACTGCATGTGCGGGAAGTAAGGTCATAATGGTTAGCAAGACTGTGAGAGAGTGAGAGGTGGTTTTGTGAGCATAGATCCTTAATTCCTGGCCTTCTAATATGAGATAAAATGAGAGCCTTCAAATAGAATCTCAAATATTATAAAGCTTGGATAATATAGGAGAGATGGCATCTGTTTTTTCCTGAAAGGCAGAGTCAATTCCCACCCCCCATGATAGTTTGCACCAAGATATAATGAAAAGATTAGTGGCAATTTTCATGGAGATTTCAACTTGCCCACATTTAGAATAGTAAAACCAGAAAGTATTAGAAATAGAGAAATAATATTGTGTAATACCAACACAATGGGTCAAGGTCATATACAGAGACAATTAAACCTTTATGTGTCTGCCATAAAGAAACTGTCTTATGGCTCATAATCTTTTTAAAAATGCGTGAGATTTGATGTTTTAGTGCTGTTCTCAATAATGATATTTTTGTCTTTATTATTCAAAATAAACAGCTTATGGGCCAAAATTTATTTCAACTGACTTATTTCAATGGACTGTAAAGTTTCTTATTCTCATATAATATGTCAGTGTCAGATCTTTGTTAGTCAATGACTGTTAACTTCAACCAATGGAAAAATAAGACTCAAGGTCAAAGAACTCTTTAGTAATTGAGGGAAGCAGATGAGCTGGAGCTAATTATGAAACAATTAGTCAATGTCTATGCAAATAAGAAAGATATGAATAGTAATATTGCTGTATCTCATTAAACGAGTCATTCACGTATCATCTATCACTGTATTCTTATTAGACCAGGCACCACCTGGGCCATGCTAGGAAGTTATGAACATGTAGATGATAATTCATAAATAACAATGTTATAGATTAGATGTTGATTATTTTGTATTTGTTTATAGTACATATCTCATGATACATGTAGTAGCCACACAAAAGACAGAGTATGGCTGTTAATACACTTTTAATATTCTATAAGAAGTATAGAGAAATTTTTTGTTATTCAGCAAGCATCTGTATGTTTTCCATTGTTGTAGCATTCTTACATGTTCCATTGGAGACTAAAATACCTCACACACATGGACAATGGGTACAATAGATTTAAATGAAGGAAATCAAGCTAGGTTGTGATTATGAGAAGCGGGGTGGTGGCAGTAAGGATACTTTTAATTTGGGGTGGCCCAATGAAAAGATGACTGTTGACCTGATTCCTGAATCATCCAGACCTGTGATAACTGACAATAAAGGATAGAGATGCTGCAGAAAGGAAAAGTCCTAAAATTCCCTTGATCCTGACGTGCTGAAGGAAATAAGCCTTTTACATCCTGAGTGTGGTGAAAGGTGCTTGAGCCTGAACAGTGAGCAGAGAACCGCCTGGCTAGTGACCTGTCCTTCAGGGGCTAGTACCTTCTGAACAAGATGGAAAGTTCCAAGTGCAGAAGCATTGCTACATGATCTTAAAAGAATCTCTCAGTACAACTCCTGAACCTAAGGCTCAGGAATCATAGCATAAGAGGGGTCAGAAAGACTTTAAGAACTGGAGAAACTCCTAGGTATGTCAGAGAAGCTACACTCATGAAGTCTCATCAACATGGCTACATAAGCAATGCATGAACAAGGATAACACCAATACACATGCTAATGTGGACAAGAAAAGTCTGGTGGGGTCTCAACACTAGACAAAGGACCACACTCTACTCTCTACTAAGGAACATTGACAGAAGGAGAAACAATCTTCTCTAGGAAAGAGCTCTTAAACTGATTATCCAGTGCCAAGTGTTCAATCCTAAAATCATATACAGATAAGTAGTATACAGACTGAGCAGGTTGTAATCACACACACACACACACACACACACAAACACACACACACACACACACAGTAGAGGCCATGAATTTGAGAAAGAGCAGGGATTACATGTGAAGCTTTGACGCCCACACCCACACCCACCCACAGACAGACAGACAGACAGACACACACACACACACACAAGAAGTAGAGGCCATGACATATACAAGTCTGACTTTGGTCCCTGGAAACCACAGAAATAAATACCATAATAATAGAGAACAAATATTATAAAGTTATTCTCTGATCTCTACGCATACACACACAGACATACCATGTGTGTGCATGTGTACACGTAAATAATAATAATAATAATAATAATAATAATAATAATAATATAATAACCAATTACTACTAATATAATAAAAAATAATAACAATTGTAGGAGTTCAGGCAGTAAATGATGCTGGCTCACACAGGAAGGCTGGGCAGTGACCCAGCATCTTCAGAGTATGTTTAGAAAGCAAATCTAAAGAGCATTGGTACTACAGGTGTAGTGAAGTGTGATGATAACGGCATAACCAAAGAGGATGTCACAGTTGCAATCTGGAGTGAATTTGGTAAATGCTGGTAGTTTAAAATATGTATTTAAAAGATGCACTAAGATTAGGGGCTGGGGTGGGGAGTGTTAGAGGGATGAGGCGACTCGCCAGTTAAGAGTGCTTACTGCTCTTGCAGAAGACCTAGGTTTAGTTTCTAGCACCCAAACCTAGCCCACAATCCCAGGGATCCAACACCCTCTTCTGGCCTCCATGGGTTTGTGCATACACAAATGGTGTGTATACACTTATATAGAGGTTGATGTGCATGCGCACAAGCACACACACACACACACACACACACACACGCACACTAAACAATAAAATATAAATCAAATCTTAAAAATAAGAGATTAAGAGTCTACAGCTCATATTAGCTTCCATGCCAAGCTTTTGGTCAGAACTTACATCCAGAGAAGCTCCAAGGAGAGATGAATAGTCAGGGTTCATGATGACATTGCTGTGAACTCAAGCCCAGCTACGTCTAAAAGCCAGAGACATGGGGGTCTTCCTAGCCATGTGAGTCAATAAACTCCCTGTTTATACAAGAGAGCTTGATCTGGGATTTGATTCATTGCAAACAAAGGACAATTGCCAGGAATAGCACTTCACTGGATCTGGAGGAGATAAACAGCCCATAGTGCAAAGCAAGATGCATACAGGGCAGAATTAAATTACAAGAACTTCATGTTTTACACTGGGAACCAAGGTTGCGAGAGAAGCGAGTTGCCTCATGTTTTAAGTCTTTAGTAGTTATTATTTGGCTTCAGTGTGTCTGGCTGTTTGTTTATATTATACCATGAAGCCAGAAAGAGTGTTAAAAAGTATAATTTTTATATTTTACTATATCTTTTAAATTAGTTTCATATAGGGTCCAAAATGGAAGCATAGAATAAAGATTATCAATGCATTATAAATATATTTAAACCTGTGTCTCCAAGAACATTTTTTACTAGACTCAGTCCATATGTTGTTAGGCACCTGGTCATGGGCAGACACTGAAAAATGCCTGGAATCTTAAAATGGAATGTTTCTAGCCTAACTGTCCATAGGCTAAAGCTAGAATGCATTGCTTTTATTCCTTGACTTAGAGCATGCTTCATATACATGCACGTAGTATGGAGCCATGTATTCTGTTCGTTTTTGTGTCTCTAAATAGGGTGTATGAGTTTGACAAGAAAGGGCAAAAAAGGGATATAAAAATCACCATCCAAGATTCATGCTGAGGAAAGTCTCCTTGAGAAGCACATAGAGACAGGAGGACAAGAGGGGTTTCTTCCTAGGTGGAAAGAGGTGATAATTAAACATAATTTGTAGAAGAAAATTAATAGTGATGGACTTGAATCCTTTATAGCAAATGTAAATTTCAAAGCAATTTTGTGTGGAGAAGTAAAAAGCTGTAATATATGGCTGAGTGGTATATGCTGACAGTAATGGTCCTCTTGTGCTGTGAGTTATTAAAGACTTTCATCTCGTCATTTTCAATAATGAAAGAAAAGCATTTTGGGGCATTTTCTGAGATATGTCCCTGGTGTTGATTTAGCTGGCATGATCAGTAGGTTATCTCCACAGCTGTATGGAAAAGGTTAAATTTACTAAGGATGTGGAGAAGTGCGATGTGAAAAGCATGTTATTTCTGGAAGACATACTGCTTCTTCTGATAATAACAACCTATAATCATGGGAAGTCATTTGATTCCTCAAGGGCTGAGTCTCAACATCTTGTCCAAGGATCTTGTGTGCACAGCCATTTCTAACTCTGATAATCTGGTTCCTTCCTGTGATGAAAACATCCATTTACAATAAGTTTTTTTTTTCTTACTCTTTGCAGACAGATCACTATGAAAATAGTGCAGAGACATTTTGCTCACAGTCATTTTTCTTTTCTGTTCCCTCCAAGACTGCTTCTCTTCCACTGAGCAGTGTTCCTAGACCATAACCAGATCACAGCACTGGGTTAGAGTGCTGGATCACAGTGCCAGATCGCAGAATGAGATTACAGCACAAGATCACATTGTTTGGTGTTCATACTTTCACAAAAAGTTACAGAGGGAAAATATGCCTGGAAACCAATAGTTCTTGTAATTAGGTCATAAAGTAAACGATTGAGGGTCTGGGGTGTTCTCGACTATTCCTAGGACTAGACCACAGGGAAAGGCAGAATTCACCTGAGAGAAGCAAGAGGTCCTGTGAATCTGTGATCTTTTGTCATATTTATTAAACATTGGGGAGTGAATATGAGGATTAATGTTAATAGATTTATAGACCTCAGTAAATAATGTGCTTTAATGAATAGATTAACCAGAGTCAGCCTATAATAACATGATGCATTTGGCGAAATGAATTAACCAATATCAACCCATTATTGCTAGCTACAGCCCAAACATAATTTAAGGTTGCTCATTATTTAGCCTAGTATCTTATACTTTTCTTGCATTTTATTTTACTTTGATTTTTACACTTTTAATTAAAATTTAATTATGCAATTTCTCCTCTCTTCTCCTCCCCCAATCCCTCCCAAGTCCTCTCCCCCAGCTCCTTTTGTGTACTTTCTTCTCATTCTCAAATTGATAACCTCTTTTTCCCCAATTATTACTGTTATTTGTGTGTATATGTAAAATATATACATAAAGCCTGCCGAGACATTTTTATGTTTGTGTGTATATTATTTCATGGCTGACCACTCTGTATTGGACCGACCATTAGGGGAATCATACCTGGGAGAGGTTGGCTCTCCCTTTCTCTGCAGTTACCAGGTGCTAGTAGTTCCTTCTTTGAAAGTATGACCACATGAGATTTCCCCTTCTACCTTAGCATGGCTATTGATATCACCATTGTTAGACATTGTTTATGCAGCCATTGCTAAGAACAACTGTTTTATTAGCAGATTACTTGGTATTCTGACTCTTACAATCTTTTCACCCCCTTTTCAGCAATGTTCCCTGAGCATCTATGGATGAAGGAGCTGTGACGTAGATGTATGGACAAGGTTGGGTTCCCCACTATTTGTAGATCTCTGCATTGTATCCGGTTGTGGATTATTGTCATTTACTGTAAAGACAAGCTTCTTTGATGAGGAGTGGTAGCTACACTTATCTGTGAGTGTAAAAGGTTTAAAATACACTTAGAAATTATTCTGTTCTAACAAAGTGGTAGTAGAAGATGCCTCTTCTCACTAGCTCCAGGAAGATGGCTAGGCTTCTAGTAACTAGGCATGGTTTCCTACCTGTTCAATGGACCTTAAGGCCAATTAGACAACTGTTGGTTACAACCAGAATATGTGTGTCGCTTATCACAGTTTTTTGTCTGTCTTGTCATGTTGGTCATTGGTATGGTTCATAGGTGTCATGATCTGGGTAGGACTATTAACATCTTCCCTCTTTTGCAGCTTGCAGAGTGTGTTCTGGTACCCCAGAAGCTAGACCACGTGAAGGAGACTTTTAGGACAAACTCAGCTCTAGTCATCCAAGCCCCGCATCCTAAGTGTGCAATGTCTTAAGGAATGCAAGCTTCCTTCAACCTCTTAGAGGCTGTCAAGGGCAATAGGCACAGTTTGTTGGGGCAGTCACTTGGACTACTCCCTAACCATTTGGAAGGCGATTTCCTGTGTTTGATATTGAAGTTTTTACTAGTCTATGATTCTTGTGGAGAATATTGTCAGCTTTAGTAGCATAACTTTCTTTAAGTGTGTGTGTGTGTACAATATAAATATGATTTATTAAGGCTTTACAAGACAGTTGTGGTGCTGTTTGTTTCTCCTCTAACCTTCTTCTTTTATATTGACCTTCCTTTCCCATCCTACTTGGAGCCTCTCCCACTCTGTTTTTCCCTTCCTGTTTCCTATCACCTGTACCCCACTATTCCTCTCTCAGACCTTCCCCACATGGTCCTTTATATTTTTCTGGTATGTGTGGTTGCATCACATTGGTTACTCATGTAGGAAGATCTGGGGCTAGGAACCACAGGGAAGAGAGAACATGTGGCTGTGCAGATACTACAACTGAGTTGGGATTTATAGTGTCAGAGGGTTAGTTAGAGTCTATGACCATCATGGTGGGACTCATGGCAGGAGAAAGGCAGGCATTGTGTTGAAGCAGTAGTTTAGAGTTTATATAAGCTACAGGCAGAGGAAGCCAATTAGGAATAGTATGGGCTTTTGAAACCTTAAAGCTGACTCCTAGGAACTCACCTCTTCCAACACGCCTCCTAATCCTTCCCAAATAGTTCCATTAACTGAGGATCAAGTATTTAAATATATGAGCCTATGGGGGCCATTTTCCTTCAAACCACCACAGTTGTCTTATTCAATACAATATTATGAAGGTCCACCCCTTTATATATAATTTTATATTGTTTTATTTACAGATAATATTATATTGTGTATATGTACACATTTTTGTTATCTATTAATAAGTTAAAAGTCACTTATATTGCTTCCATTTCTTGGCTATTATGAATCAAGCAGCAATGAACATAGGTGAGCAAGTATCTGTGAAGTAGGATGTCAAGTCCCATAGATTTATTTCTAGTTGTTTAAGGACTCTCTGATTTGCAGAGGGGCCACAGCAATATGAATTTCCACTCACAGTGAATGAGGGTCTGCTTTCCCCACAACCTCCCAGAATTTGTTGTCTGCTCTCTTTTTTGCTAATTTCCTTCCTCTGTTTAGGATTTTATTTAGTGCAGAATAATACCTATTATTATTAACTTCTCAGCTCTTTGCCCGGCACAGTGTCTCAGAAATTTCCTTGTTTTAGATGGCCTCGGCATTTAGAATGTTGATGTGATATTAGGCATTTCTTAATTCACATCTGTTTGTTATTTTTGTGTCAGGATTGTATTGTAATTCTGGATTTCTAGAAAATACTGAGGTTTGTAAAGTGCCATTTTTAATCATGACAACTATATGCTATCAATATGGGTTTCACTGGTGATTTTAAACTCGATTTCATGGCTGAGAAAGCATCGGGTTTCTTAACTGAGATTTCTCTTCCTTTCCTTCTCCACGGGCTATTTCCATATTATTTGAAGGGAATTGGGGTAGGTTGCCTACATTTAAGAGAGTGAAAAGTTAGGTACTACTTCCAAACATCAATTGCTTGGGAGACTTCTGTAAGGTAAACATAACTATTCCCATTTATTCATTTAATGAATTAATCATTTATCTCAAAATGGACTCAGTATTTGTATATACTCTGAACTCTACTATAATATATGCTATTAATATTGATTTTGTTGTTCAAAAGATTCCACCTGTAGCCACTGAGAGTTCTTTCAGTTGATCCTGTGTGTCACTGATACAGACCCATTGTTTTGTTCAGTCTGAGACCACAGGAGTTTTCTGTCCATCTCCCCTATGACACCATTTCTGTTATGAAGGGACGTTTCAAACCAAGATCTGGATGCTAGCTGTCATTTCTGCTCAGGAGAATCATTGCTTCCAGACTCTTTCAAGGGAATGCCCTTTTTAAAAAATATGTATGCTAGCCTTTATATGTACAAATAGTTAGTTAGTTCTATATTTATTCATATGAAATCTGTATCCATTCTAGTCTTCTCTCCTTGTTTATCAGAAAACTACATTGCTAGCACGGAGAAACTCAGTTCTTAAGATCTGTATTTTAAGCCAGGCATGGTGGCACATGTCTTTAATCCCAGCACTCGGGAAAGGAGGCAGAGGCAGGTGGATCTCTGTGAGTTCAAGGCCAGCCTGGTCTACAAAGCAAGTATAGAACAGCCAGGGTTTATTAAACAGAGAAACCTTGTTTCAAAAACAAAAGCTTATAGGTTATGGATGCAACTGTATACACAGGCACATAGCCCCCAAGACACACACACACACACACACACACACACACACACACACACACACAGCATTTAAAAGTAAAATCTTAAAAGCAGATCAGATCTGTCATCTAGACAGTTATTACTTGATTTCTATACACATGCATAATAGTTGAGTTGTAATATGTACCCTTGTATAGGTCATCTTTACAAACCATAATGTAATGCTTGTAGACCTTAATTTCCTTAGTTTTATAGTTTCTATTGATTTTCAAAGTTACTAAAACCAGTGAGGTTATATCCATTCTTCAGAGAACAGTATGTTCTGTTTGATAGTCTGCATTCAACCCAGTATCCTCTAGCTTTCTAATAATTGTTTAAATTAGCATATATTAAGCATTCATTAAGACTCATTCTTTGTCCTGTAAAATTTTATGAGTTTTCAGAAGTTCACAGAGTTATGTGTCCATTGTTATGTTAGCACAGGGCCTAAGGAATCTGCTGTTTCATGTATTCTGACCCTCCTTCCATCATTGCAGGTCACTAGCAACCAGAATCCTTGTCGAATGGAATGTTATTATATTTGATCATCTCGGTTCCTCTGGGGCCTCTTGACTAACAGCTTTGTCTTTGTGGTTTTGTTTGTTTATTAACAAAGTTTTGATCTATTTTCTATCTCTCCTTTTTTTTAAAAAAAAAAAAAACTTTTTCATAATGTTGCATACATTAGAAGCATGCAGGGAGTAATATTTTAGGTCTGGTTCTTTCATCCAGCAAATGATTCAAAATTTATCCACGTGGTTATTTAGATTGAAAATTTACTCCTTTTTATGACTGAGCTTGTCCTTTTGGAAATGCTTGGGTTGTATAGTGGATACAGGATTCCAATTTCAAATTGGAAAGTTCTGGAGACAAGTGAGGTTGATGGATACAAAAACATGAATGGAGTGGATGTCGCTGAACTGTGTTCCTAGGAAGTATTCTTCATCACAATTTACAAAGGTTTAGTCGAAAAGATGAAAACCAGAAACTCCAACCACCAGACAGACTGTCCAGCAAACTGGCTGGGCTATTTTCTACTTCCACCACCCATGAATAAAGGACTTCTGGTTGCTTCAGAGCTCACTCATCTTTCTTTTTTTCTAATGCTTTTTTATTGGATATTTTCTTTATTTACATTTCAAATGTTATCCCCTTTCCTGGTTTCCCCCATCCTGGAAACCCCCTATCCTATTCTCCCTCCCCCTGCTTCTCTGAGGGTGTTCCCCCACCCACCAACCCACCCACACCTCCCTGCCCTCAATTCACCTACACTGGGGCATCTATTGAACCTTCATAGAACCAAGAACCTCTCCTCCCATTGATGCCTGACAAGGCCATCTTCTGCTATATATGCAGCGGGAGCCATGTGTACTCCTTAGTTGGTGGCTTAGTCCCTGGGAGCTCTGCGGGGTCTGATTGGTTGATATTGTTCTTCCTACAGGATTGCAAACCCCTTCAGCACCTTCAGACCTTTCTCTAACTCCTCCACTGGGGACCCCACGCTCAGACCAATGATTGGCTGTGAGAATCCGCCTTTGTATTTGTAGGGCTCTGGCAGGGCCTCTCAGGAGACAGCTATATCAGGCTCCTTTCAGCAAGCACATCCCGGCATCCAAAATAGCGTCGGGGTTTGGTGACTATATATGGGATGAATCCCCAGGTGGATATAGTTCTATCTGAGGACCCAGCTATACCACTCCTGGGCATATACCCAAAAGATGTTCCAACATATAGCAAGGACACATGCTCCATTATGTTCATAGAAGCCTTATTTATAATAGCCAGAAGCTGGAAACAACCCAGATGTCCCTCAACAGAGGAATGGATACAGAAAATGTGGTACATCTACACAATGGAGTACTACTCAGCTATTAAAAACAATGATTTCATGAAATTCTCAGGCAAATGGATGGAACTTGAAAATATCATCCTGAGTAAGGTAACCCAGTCACAAAAGAACGAACATGGTATGTACTCTCTGATAAGTGAATTTTAGCCAAAAAGAAGGCCGGAATACCCACGATACAACTCAAAGATCATATGAAACCCAAGAAGAAGGAAGATCACACCAAAGTGTGGATGCTACAGAACTACTCAGTAAAGGGAAGAGAATAATCTCTGCAAGAACTATAGGAGCTGAAGGAGTTTGCAACCTCATAGGAAGAATAACAATATCAACCAACCAGACCCTCCAAAGCTCCCAGGATCTAAACCACCAACCAAAGAGTACACAGGGGGTACCCATGGCTCCAGCTGGATATGTAGCAGAAGATGGCCTTGTCTGGCATCACTGGGAGGGGAGTCCCTTGGTCCTGTGGAGGCTTGATGACCCAGGATAGGGGAATGCTAGGCTGCTGAGGCAGGAGTGAGTGGTTGGGTGAATGGGGGAGCACCCTCATAGAGGCAGGGGGAGAGGGGAGAGGGGGCTTGTGGAGAGGAAAATGGGAAGGGGAATAACTTTTGAAATGTAAATAAATAAAATAACCAATAAAAAATTCACTATGTACTATGTAAGCACCTTATGCCCAGCCACTGTCTTGTTTAATTCCATTAACAGTGATTTTTCACTTGGGAGGCAGAGCTAGGCAGATCTCCAAGGTGGACACCAGCCTCATCTACAAAGCAAGTTATAGGACAGCCAGGACTTCACAGAGAAACTCTATTTCAACAAGCCCTAAACAACAACAACAGCAAAACCAAAAATATTACAATTATTTTATTGCTGATGTAAAGAACGGTAATCAATTTTTATGTATTGACTGTATATCATGTCACCTGGATGTGCCCGTTTCTTGGTGCCAAGAGGTTTGTTGTTTTGGTGGATGTGTGCTGATTTTATAAATACCAGAGTTTTCTACATTGATATCACTTCACCTGTGAATAAAGTCCCTTTTTATGGTTTTGATCTGTTTTGTTATTTTCCTCTTGGTTTGTTTCATTCCTAAGATCACATTACGGTGTTTAATAGCTATAGTCTTAGCAGACATTCTGGCTTTGTTTCTTAACCTGAGAAGAAAGTGCTCAGTTGTCTGATCATGTTAACTATCTGGGTTCATTCATGCATCTTTTTCTAGATTAAGAACGTTTTCTTCAAGTTCTCTCTTCAAGCCATAGATGGATGCTTAATTTTGTACTTTCTGTATATATTATTTAGGTCTCAGAAAGTGGATTTATCTAGAAATGGTAGTGTTAACCCACCTCAAGAGGGACTATAGAAGGATTTCCGGCCCTTTAGATAAAAGCCAGCATTCCTTGGAAACTTGTAAAAGAAGTTCCTGCCAGACAAAAGGAATCAAGTCCCTTGCCTCTGGCAGAAAGGATACTTGACTCTTCTTTGATGTATATCTGTGGTTGTGCATCAAAGCTCATGCTGACCTCCAGGTTCCTACTGTCCCTGTTCACACTCTGTAGACCAGGCTGGCCTTGAACTACCAGAGCTGCCTGCCTCTGCCTCCCAAGTGCTGGGATTAAAGGCATGCACCACCACTGCCTTTTCCTATCTCCTTCCCTACCCTGGACTCCCAGGTCTGTTGTAGCTCACAGAGTTTCCTCTCTTGATGTTCCCCAATGTCTTCTCTTCCCCAGCAGATAGTAATGGCCATGTCTACTCTGCTTCTTTCTCTCTCTGCTCTGGGCTTTTCCAGATGCCTCTGGACATTTTCTTTCTCTTACTCACAATAAAAACCTTCCCCTAATGGAGCCACCATTTTGGTGGTTTCTTCCCTGTGTCCTTGTCTACACTATTGATATGAGCTTACTGCCATTTCTTACACAGTTTGCAAGGGCAGTGAATTGTATTGATTAATCAATGATGCTGAATCAGCCTTAACTTAGTAGTGATGTGTCTCCCTTTTTATTTCTGAAGTCTACTGAGTAGTATTTTGGTAAGAATCTTCTCTGTTTTTATGAGATGAAGTAATGAATGGTTTTCTTTCTTAGGATGACTTTACTCGGGTTTTGCATTACACTTAGGCAGGTCTTATAAAACAATCTGGGAGATGGTGCCTTTTCTTTGCTTACCTTAAAGAAATTGCATATAATTGGTATCTTTTCTTTTGGAAATAATTGGTGGAATTTACCATTTCTGCTGTCTGAATGTGGTGGTTTTAGTTTTAAACCAGGAACTCAACTTCTTTACTGGTACAGTACTGATAGGTCTATGCCGTTCAAGACATTGGTCCATTTCATCTAAACCATCAGGTGTCTTGCCGTAGATTCTGATAAGACATTCTTGCTATCCTTTAGATGGTAGTCAGCAATGAACCCAGCTATTCCTGGCATTAGTAATCTGTATTATTACTCTTTTTATATGACTTAGCCTATTTATAGGCTTGCCATTTTTATTATCTTAGCCTGTTTATAATTGTTATTAATTATTATTATTAATCTTAGCCTGTTTATAGGCCTACTGATTTTATTATTTTTCCTAGGAAAAACTTCGGTGTGTTGTTTTTCTCTTGTTTTTCTACTTTAACTTTTGTAGATTTCTGCTTTGAGTTTGGCAATATGCTTTTTTTTTTTTTTTTTCCTGATGGCTTCAGACTTAACTATTTTCTTCTCCGAATTTTCTTCAGTGAATGTTTAGGTTACTGAACTTAAACTGTTCTTGTAGTTCATACTACACGTTCCCCTCTAAACCCCATAAGACTTGCCAAGCTGTGATGCCACAGAGTGCAAAACCTTTAAACTTTCTTTGGAAACTTATCTTATTATGTAGAAATGTGCTATTTTACATGCTTTTGTGGAGGGCCTGCTTTCCTTTCCTAGCACCAGGAAGTAGCTCATAATCAAATCTGTAATTCCAGTTCCCAGAGATCTCATGCCCTCTTCTGATCTTTATCAACACCAGGTAAGCATGTAGTATACATATATACATGCAGGCAATAACACTGATACATATAAAATAAATAAATCTAGAAAAAATGTTTAAATATAAGCTTTTGCAGTCTCTATTGTTGGATGGGTCCTGTGCATTTAGAGAGTGTGTCATGTTTCTTTTTGGTGGATTATGTTCTACAATGTCAATTTGATCAATTTGATTGTGTTGTTCTGGAGGTTTTACTGATCTCCAGCAGGCAGATTCATCTGTCAGTCACTCACAGAGGTGTGTTTAACTCTCCAGATGTAATGGCTGATTTGTCTACTTCACTTTTCTATTCTGTTAGTTATTGCCTTGTCTATCTTCAAAGTCTCTTTCTTGCATACTTACATGGCTATGGGTGCTATGTCTTCTGGGATAATTAACCTCCCTCTGTCCTTATGTAAAGCTTCTCTCTATCCTTCAGATCCTTGCTCCTGCTTACAAGTCTGCTTTATCTACAATGAAAAAGGCAACTCTGCTTTTCTTTTGAGTCGTGTTAGGATTTTCTACCCTTGACTGTGTCTCTACTTTCAGCCAATGGGACAAATGGATTTCTAAAAATTATGTTTGTTCTTTGTTTCTTTTTTACCCCGTTTTGAACCTTTTCCAGCTTTGCAATCTATGTAACTCTTAGAATAGCATTTGTATTCCCTTGAGACATGTTCCAAGGGACTGCCTCAAGGTTCTCTATGGATGTGCATATTAAAATAATCAAAATCTATACCGTCATAGCTCTTCAAGTCCAGTATAAGAGTTTTCTAACAGAATCTTTCCAATTCATTTAACCATCCTTGAAGTGATTTTGGTGATGTATTTTACTCTCCACGTGCTTCAGTTTCATAATGCATTGGGCTATTATTTCTTCTAAGAAGCAGTTTTCTTTGGGATAAATTAAGAGTAATAAAGAATTCAGATTTCTGACTTATAAAATTTCCCAACTATCTGAGGAATTTGTAATACTTTTTTTCAGGACTGTTCTGCTGGTAACAGTTTCCTTTGTCCCTCCCCCTGCCTCCTCCAGTAGAAAGTGTGTTTGCTTTGCTTCTGAAGGACACTTTTGTTAGCTATAGAGTTCCTTGGGTGTATTCAATACTCCATTGCATGATCTTCTTTTATGAATTGTTGTGAGGAGTCTGCTGTGTGCTTAAAATATTTTATTAAAAATAGTTGAGTAACTAGCTTGAGTTTCATAAAATTTGTTCAGTGATGTATTGACGGGATTAGGGCAGAATGTCTAGCAATTTCTGAAATGGTCCTTTATACAGAAGGTGTTCTCAGCACTGATGAGCACACAGTCAAGATACCATTGGGCTATGAGGAATCTTCCAGTCGCTCCTTCTCTTGCAGCATCAAATATTCAGTTAAAAAATAAGCCTTCTACCACTGGACTGAGAGTGAGGTCCCAGATGGAGGAGTTGGAGAAGGACTGAAGGAGCTGAGGGAGTTTGCAGCCCCATGGAGGTAGCAACAATGTCAACTGGCCTGACCCCCCCTCCCCCGTGCTCCTGGAGGCTGGACCACCAACCAAAGAATACACATCAAGGGACCCATGGCTCAGACCACATATGTAGCAGAGGATGACCTTGTTGGCCATCAGGGGGAGGAGAGGCCCTTGGGCCTGAGGGTGTTAGAGGCCCCAGTATAGGGGAATGTCAAGGTGGGAAGACAGGAGTGGGTGGGCAGGTGGGTGGGTGGGGGAATACCCTCATAGAGGCAGGGAAGAGGGGGAGGGGATAGGGGGTTTCCAAAGTGGAGACCTGGAAACGGGGAAACATTGGAAATGTAAATAAAGTATCAAAAAAATTTTTTAAAAAGCCTTCTTATGAAAACAAACAAGCATATCTACTTCATGGTTCGTGAACTTGCTTTTCTCTTTACATTGTGTGTATATGGTGACACATTCTTTAATAAGAAATTTCTTCATGCTTTGTCATCACTAAAGCTTGATTTATATACATATTTCCTTTTCTTTTTTATTAATTAATTAATTTATTCACTTTACATTCCAACCACAGACTCCCTCTTCTCCTTCTAGCCCCACCCTCACAACCCCTCCCCCCTCTTTTTCTCCTCAGAGAAAAGGAACCCTGTACCCCCATGGGAAACTAATCAGTCCTGGTATATCAAGTCACAGCAGGAACTAAGGACACCCTCTCCCTAGATAAACAGCCCAGCTAAGAGAAGTGGATACAATGGCAAGCAACAGAGTCAGAGACAGCCCCTGCTCCAATTGTTAGGGGGGCCCACATGAAGACCAAACAGCATATCTGCTACAAATGTGAAGTGGAAGCCTAGGTCTAGCTGATGCATTCTCTTTCACTGGTGGTTTAGTCTCTATGATCCCTCATGGGCCCAGGTTAATTGACTACTTAGGTGTCCTTGACCCCTCTGCCTCCCTCATTCTCTCCCCCAACTCTTCCATAAGACTCCCTGAGTTCTATCTGCTGTTTGGCTGTGGGTATCTTCATCTGTTTCCATTAGCCACTGGATGAAGCCTCTCAGGAGTCAGTTATGCTAGGCTTCTGTCTGCAAGCATAGCTTGCCGTATCATTAATAATGTCAGGGGTTGGCTCTTTCCCATGGGATGGGTTTCAAATCAGGCCAGTCATTGGTTGGCCATTCCCTCAATCTCTGTTCTCTCTTTATCCCTACACATCTTGTAGACAGGACAAATTTTTGGTTGTAAGTTTTGTGGGTGGGTTGGCATCCCTCTCCCTCCTCTAGAAGTCCCACCTATAGGACTATAGAAGGTGGCCACTTTAGTCTCCATATCTCCTACTTATAGGGGTCTCAGATAGGGTCATCCCATAGAATCCTGTGAGCCTCACCATCCCAGATCTCCATCTCATCTCAGAGATGCCCCCCATTTCCATTTTCTATCCCAGCCCTCTCCCCCTCTCTCCATAAGCCTCTCCACCCCCTTTCTCATCCAGTTACCACCCTCCATCCACTCTATTTCTGATGTCTATTTTATTTCCCCTTCTGAGTGATATTCAAGCATCCTCCCTTTGGCCCTCCTTGTTACTTAGCTTTGGGTCTGTGAATTGTAGCATGTTAATCCTGTACTTTATGGCTAATGTCCACTTATAAGTGAGTGTATACTATGTGTGTCTTCCTAGGTCTGCATTACTTCACTCAGGATGATGTTTTCTAGTCCCATCTATTTGCCTGAAAATTTCATGATGTCTTTGTTTTTAATAACTTAATAGCATTCCATTGTGTAGATGTATCATTTTCTTTATCTGTTCTTTAGTTGAGGGACATCTAGGTTGTTTCTAGTTTCCGAATATTATGAATAAAGTTTCTATGAACCTAGTTGAGCAAGTGTCCCTGTGGGATGGTTAGAGCATCTTTTGGGTATATACCCAGGAATGGCATACCTGGATCTTGAAGTAGAACTGTTACCAATTTTCTAGGAAACCACCAAATTGGTTTCCAAAATGGTTGTAAAAGTTTGCACTCCCACCCACAATGAAGGAGTGTTCCCCTTGCTCCACATCCTCACTAGTATGTGCTGTCACTTGAGTTTTTGATCTTAGACCGCCTTTCACATGTAAGGTGGAATCTCAGAATCATTTTGATTTGCATTTCCCTGATGACTAAAAACATTGAACATTTCTTTAAAGTCTTCTGGGCCGTTAGAGATTCCTCTGTTGAGAATTCTCTGTTTAGCTCTGTACCCTATTTTTAATTGGATTATTTGGTTTGTTGGTGTCTAACTTCTTGTGTTCTTTATATATTTTGGATATTAGTCCTCTGTCAGATGTAGGGTTGGATACAAATTTTCTATAGACACATATCCAGGATTATATAAAAAGTTTCTTGGGCAAATGGGTTACAGGTGGAAAGAGTTTTGAGAGGCCTTGTCTTGGGGACCTTTGTCTCAGGATGTAACTTTCCTGATGTTTTGTTTGTCTGTTTTTTTCTTCCTCCCACTATTATTCTCCCAGGATCCCTGTACTAAGTTCTTGCTTCTGTTGCTTCTTTTTCCCACTTGAACATTAGGTTACAGAGGCTGCCTGGGGAACACTTCCCTTTCCCTGCTTTTCCTAGATTCTCGCACTACCCTTTGGCAAAGGAGTCTCCTGGAGTAGCATTTTGTGGTGGAGATAGAGAAGGAAAGGCGATAGCACTCTTCATTTTCTTTTCCTCTAGTCAGAGCAGACAATGTAGATGTGTCTCCTCTATCCTCTCCTTGAGCAACTGACAGGATATCAAGGACAAAGACTAAGTGTCCCCAGGAGCTTATTCAGGATCAAGCTTGTAGGCATACAGCCTACAGATATCTGTCTGAATTCCCAAGCAAAGAGTTCTGCAAATACTTGTTGCCACTGACTTCTGTGTCCCCATCACCACTGACTTCTGGCCCCATCACCACTGACTTTTGCCCCCCTCCCCCATGAGCAAAGATGCAGAGCAGTGTGTCTCTAGGTACACTCATCTTTTCCGATTTTGGAATGCAGTTTACTCTATGACCTGTTTTCTAGTGGATTGGAGAACAGTTGTTGATATTGTTTGCCCCCATTTTCTCTTGCAGAGCTCCTCAAGTGTCAGATATAAAATGGAAAATGCCAGTCTGTTCATTTTCATAGCAAAAGTGGATGTGCTCTGCATCAACCCCAGAGACCTCCACATAGGACACATAGGAAGATGAATTAATTGAGCAATGAAACAAGTTCATGTGGCACACAAGCGCTTGAAGTCAATAAATGCACAGGGTAATCCAAGTTGATTCCATTAAAGATGAAGAGGGCATTCAGAGCAGAGTTGTTATAGAGATGAAGTGGTAGTGGCTCTCAGGAAGTTTTACCCATCATTCTGTACTCGGTGAACATTTTTGCATGCATGTTAAATCTGGTATGGAAATATTAAAATTACAGAAAAACAAAGAAATATCTATCTAAAGAAATAAGGGCTGAATCTAAAGGCCTGTCAAAGTGTGGGAAAATTGTCCACACTCAACAGTCTGTTGAAGAAGTATCTCCCCTGTGTCCTTCTCACTTGGCAAATATTGCAGATGAAATGTTTTGGTTCATTGAACTATAACCTGCAGTTTAAACTTGTCCCATATGAGAATCTCTGACTAGAAGCTATGTCTAGTAAACGGGGAAATGCATCTTCACCTAAAACCATAATATTACAATGTCACATTGTAGAGAGTATTCACTTGTCTTAATGTTTATTTCCATGGGAATGCTTCTGTGTGTGTGTGTGTGTGTGTGTGTGTGTGTGTGTGTGTGTGTGTGTGTGGTATGGGTGCTTTGGTGAAAAAGTCATTACAAAATAAAGGAGAGAAGCTGTATCCAGAAATTGGTGTATAGCTTTTCTTAAAGCTGTTATGGCAACCACCATTAACCACCAATCCCTTTGAGTTCATTCTACCATTCATTGTAGCTAAGCCTGGGACTAGTTAATTAGGAATTCAACTTCCTCCTGAGCACTTGAATTTTTCTCAGCTTTATCCCTAACCTACACCAAAGCCCATGTGGCAAACTCCTGAAATTTTAATTCACATTATTATTAAATTCTTCATAATAAAACATTATCTAGATCTAACCACAAGTGGTCTTCACTTCTCTGCTCACTGCTTCTTTACACATATGCCCGCTTCCTTCTGAGTTCCTTTTTGTTCTTATTGTACGAGTCAGCTTTTGACACAGTTTATAATTAAGAGACTTTGAAATAGAAATTCAAATTTCAGTATTATAGGTGGGTATAGAATTGTAGGGCCAAAATATTTTCTTCAGTACTTTCAAGATGTGAGCCCATTGTGGCAATAAGTATAGTTGTATTGGTGACATATTGGGCAGTAGTTCAATCTTTGAAATTGGATGTGAGGCAAAGATAGGAGAACAGGATATGCACTGGGAAGATGGTCCCAGAAATACCAACAATATGTGAGACCAGAAGGGAAGATAAAAGCAGTCACCATGTGGGCAAACGTCAAGGTTGAGAAATGGGACAGGATGCTCCCTTGACTACTTTTATGGAGAGAGCATGGGAGTGTTGGTTCTGCACCCCTTTGTCACTTGTTGGCTTAGAGTTGTGTCTTGGAGAGGCCAAGTCTTTTTTTTTTTAAATTATGCTTATGACTACAGAGTAGCTTGGGGGACTCTGAGTGATTGTTGCAGGTGGCCACATCTTTTTCATAGTAAGAGTTACCATTTTGTCCTTACTGTTAATTAATGTGTGTCTGTGTCAGCACAATGCTGGAGCTATGTGTGTATTTTCTTCCTACGCTGTCATCCCTTGCAACTTAGGAATATGTCTTTCTTTAATTCTTAGAAATTATTGGTCACTTTTTGGATATCAATTTTCTCTTATTCCCTCTATTCCTTCCTCTGAGCTTTCTACTAGCCTGTATATGTTCAGAATTGGGTCATCTGTTTTCTTGGTATGAAATACCTGACAGTCTTTGTATATTCTGGACCCAAGTAGGGTATTAGATATGACTTATGAACATTGTCTGTGTGGATTGTTAGTCTCGTAAAAGAACAGAATATTCAAATGTAGAAGCTCTTAATTTTTATGAAAGCTGGCTTAGCTATCTAATGTCAAACCTTAAACATTTTCCATAGCTTTGTAATGTCTTCCAAGAACTTCCATATTTCCACTGGAATTTTAGAAAACCCCCTCTGGAAATTTCTACCACAGTATTTTCTAGAAGTTTCATTGTAGTTGCATTGTATATATAGTTTAATTTGAAGATAACCAGAGCTAAATGGCAATATTTGCGGTTCATGAATATAGTATGTTTTTCAATTATTTGTGTCTCTTCCTTTCTCTTGGCAGAGAAGAGCTCCCCTCCCCCATCTTGATGAAAAACCTGCTCCAGATATCATTCCTCAACCAGAAAGACAAATGCTTTCTCTTTAGGACAAGAATTAGCCAGGAATGTCTGCCTTGTCTATTGTAACTTAGCAATGTGGGATCTCAGACTTGGGAATACCTCATTCAGGAAGGTGTTTGTCTTAGAAGCCTGAGGTTCTAATTTTCATCCCCAGAACTCATATGAAATGGCCTGGACACGTAGTTGTTTGACCTTATAATCTCAGTGCTGGAGAGAAAGATAGACAGATCTCTGGGGTCCACTGGTCAGTCAACCTAGCCTTACTGATAAGTTCCATAATATGGAGAATTGTAGTATTCTTGCTTCTGATAAATGAATGATGTTATGAATGTGAGCGCCATCCCAGTCAACATCATAGTATTTTAATTGATGATGAATTTTATAGAATGAAACAAACAGATGGGTAAAAAGACCGTTCTGAAAATCTTGACCATTAAAGTATACAATTCTGCTGAATTAAATGGTGTAATACAGCTATCATTTGTAATGAGGCAATCCCAAAATAGCCACACACTTCTATATGGTAAACCAATTTTCACCAAATATGACTAAGTAATTCAAGCAAAGAAGAAAATTGTTTTTCAGCAAAGGTTTCTGAAGCAATAGAGCTTCTATGGAAGGAAATGAAGGTTGACCATATGTCATACTATATATAATCTTTATGTCAACACAAATCATAGGGATGAAATTAAGAAATAAAGCCATGTAATTTTGAGGAAAAAAATAAGAAATTCTTTGTAACCTTGTTAAAGCAAGGTTTTTCTTGATGTGGCACACATACAAATCATAAGTTATCAATGTTATCAAAAATGTTAAAATTGATTTCATCCATATTAATAAAGAAAGAATCTCTCAAATAAAGAAGTCCCATGCTGATTAGAAATTTACAAAGCTTGTGTTTATATATTGTGTGTATATATTCATTTTTAGAATGAATCCAATGAAGAACAAATTACTTGAATGGATTCTTCATCAAAGACTGTAAATAGTCAAATGAGGTCATGAAAAGATAGTATTTCTACAAAATACAAGTGGAATATTAAAACCAGAATTAAACATTGCCACACGCCCAGAAGAGCAGCCGGAATAGAAAGAATAGCAGTTCTGTGCTGGCGAGGTTTGAAGTAGCATTATCACAGACTCACGTAACCACTTTAAAAAGCACTTGGTGGTTTTTAACACAATTAAGCATACTGTTAACACTCAACCCAGCATTCCCAATGTTGAGTAGTAATTACAGAATATGAAAACATGCCTATCAAAAGACTTACACACAAATATTCATATGTACTTAATCATTATCACTACAGTCTGGAAACAGAGCAAGGACAAGTGGATGGTGAGTGGATAAACATATTGTGGGCCATCAACTTCCGGAGCTGTACTCAGCTCTGTGGAAGGTGCTGAATCAGTGAAGTGATAAATCCTAAATGCATTCTGTGAAGCTAAAGGAGCCCGACACAGAAAGCATTGATTCTGCAATTCCGTTGAAATAAAACTCTGGAAACTACAGCAATAGCTACTAATTTCATGGTTGTTTTGGGTTTGGATATGAACTGAGCTGGTAGCAAAGGAATAAAAGAGGCCTTGGTGGGAAGGGATTGGAATATTCTGTTGTATAATGGAATGATGGTGGCTCTTAGTCGTTGTTATTATAAATGGTTTTCCTTCCTCCCTTCCTTTCTTCCTTCTTCCCTCCCTCCCTCCCTCCTTCCCTCCCTTCTTCCCTCCCTCCTTCCTTCCTTCTCCCTTCCTTTTTCTCCTTTCTTTCTCTCTACTTTTCTATCCTCCATGTGTCTACCTACCTACTACCTAGCAATCCATAGCTAGTTCTACCAATATCCCTATCATTGTAGCTTTCAAGTTGATGGTTTTTTGGTATGCAAAATATGCCTTGATAAAGCCAATAATAGAAAGGCAATATTTGAGCCACATGTGCTTATACACGCCTATAACACACACACTCTAGAATCAAAGACAGGAGAGTTGTGCTTTGGAGGCCACTCTAGGTCACACAGCTCCAGGACAGCCTCTGGCTTTATAGGGATACCTTGCCTCAAAAAAGTGGTGGTGGGGGAAGGTTGTAGGGGGTGGAGTAACAAGAAGGCAGGAATGAAGAAAATTCCAGAAAATTAAAGTCCAGTTTTTCTTTGGAGGAGAATCCTGAGTGACGTAACAGGCTAATTAGCAGAGTTTCATGACAAGAAATTCAAATGTCACTCTCTCAGGAGACTCCCCTAAATACCTACTCATGCATTTTGCTTCAGACAAGATTTTCCTTTCCCTTTTTAATGTTAACTATTCATTTCTCCTGTACTTCAAAAGATCTTTAGTGTAATTTTTTTAAAATATGAAAAATGCAATCAAATATTGGTCATTTCATTGTGTCATTCCTGTGAGTGGACAGTGCAAGGTATCTTAGTCAAACTGAGGCAGTCCTTTCCTCTCCCTTTTCCATGTTCCTTCAGCATTTGTTCCCCTTGTTCCTGGGTCTGATTGCCCTGACTCTGCAGTCTGGCCACCACCATAGTGAATTCAGGCAGGAACCTAGGGAACCAAGGGCTGTGTTGACCTTAACAGTGGCCTAGGTCTAAAAGCCATCTAGCTATAAAGGGTTGATAACCCAGGAGGCATTGTAGACTCAAGATATTTTTAAATATCAGATTTTTGGAAAACCAGAGGTGAGGAGATCTCTCCCAGCCAGCCTCATTAGCTTGCCTTGCATATCCCGATGGCTTTATTATCAACACAGTCACACAGAAGTATTTAAAAGTTTGCTGCTATTGGGAAAATCTTTAGCCCACACCTTTTATGGCGTTTGCATCTTTCGCACCTGTCATTTCTAGCATTTGCAGCCCTCCTGAAGAGAGAGGAGAAAATATGCAGTGTAGATAATCTATGATGACTGAACCCTCTTTCCATCACTCACAGGCATGAAGGAGAATGAGAGTATGAGTTATCCTCACCTCCTCATTCACAGAGATAAAAACATAGAAATGTCAGCCCAGCACTTAAGCAAGACATAAATGCTAAGCAAGACAGAGGACAGTAAATTGCCCCAGGATCTTCTTTTACTTTTTCAACAATAAAATGCTAAGATGGACAGAGGCCACATAAGTAGAAATAAAATCACTATTTTACCAAATTACTCTTTATATTGGTTGGTATATACAAAATGTTTGCCATTGTTTGGAGCATCCAATAGCCATGGGGATCACAGTGAAGAGCCAAATGTGTCTTTCTGCATTTGCAATGGGTAGCTTCATGGCATCTGTCTAGTTCAATATGTCTATGGAGTAAGACTACAAACCTTCCAAGAAACAATTCTACAAAATGTATGACTTTGAGTCTGTCCTTCACCTTGATTTATTCGGTACCAAAATAGGTTTCATGAGCCTACCCACGTTATTGTCTATGCAGTCTGCCTGTTCTTGGGTCTGAGCTTACAGTCACCTGTGTGGGCCTCTGTAAACCACACCAAATGCAAATGGTTTTAGTGAAGAAAAGGGTTCTCTCACCAAAGTTCACCTCTACTAACTTGGAATCACAGGAGTTTGTGAAGCTACCATTTTAAAATCCCATGTTAGAGTAATCCCACCATGTTTATGGCTCAACATATTCTTCTCTACCTCTTCAAAGAATAATCTTACAACATTCTGAAGCTCAACTGAGTCACTTGTATGCATCAGCCCTCTTACAGGTTATCCTTGCAGAGCATCACAGGAACTCTGTAAAATGAAAAAGAAAATTTTTTTCAAAATACCATACCAGGATAGCTGCTTGTGTGGCCTCTTGTTCGTGGCGAGGGCATCTTTCATACTTATGGGGAGTGTTGGATCCATACAAGAGCCTTAAAGACTGTTAAGATGATTAAAAGCTGCATTTAGTAGTTGCTCTAGTAGCATCTTGACAAACATTTTCATTTTATATCTCTCAAGCAAGCCCATAAAACAGCATGATCTAAAAATTCTTAACAAACATATTAATAAAAAATTTAAAGATGCACCGATTGCTGATGCTGTTTTGAGTTAATTACACAGTGCTGTTGCCTTGTGTACACCTTAATTGGATTAAATATTGATCAGCACACTTGCCATTGATATTTAATTAGCACACAACAACTGTCTTGTTATAGCTGGATGTAGCTTTAAATTAACTTAAAAGTCTAACCTGAAATGAAAAGTAATGGAATGCTATAGAACATATAAAAAGGGTTGGGAAACTCAGCTCAAGAATTAATGACGTGGAAAAATGAAGTTTCGCCTATTTTAAGGTCTTAGGGCAGTGGTTCTCAACCTGTGGGTCAAGACTCACAGAGTTACCTGAGACCATCTGCATATCAGATATTTACATTATGAGTCATAACAGTAGCAAAATTACAGTTATGAAGTAACAATAAAAATAATGGTATGGTCGGGGGTCACCACAGCATGAGGAGCCGTATGATGAGGTCACAGTATTAGGAAGCTGGAGAGCTACTGGTGTAAAGTAATTAGACAGAAGAATAACAAGCCACAGTAATTTCCACATGTAGTCTTTTGCTTGTAGTGTCTGTTGCGCTATGTTCATCTATCACTCTGTATTAAGGACAGCGTTATGAAATATTGCACTATTCCCAAGGAGTATTGTCTTTGTTTATTTCAAAAAGAACTGAGGTTTTAAACGGCATCATGGCTTTCCTAGCCTGTGATTAAGGCTGTTTATTTTCTGGCTGATGAGCTGAGCACCATTTCACTGGGGAGATGCTGTAATTTTCCCATGATCTGGAAAATAATTCATAGCACTTTTATGTTGTCATTAACTGTCACATCTCTTGAGTTAAATATGAGTCCTGTCATTGGGAAGTCAGAAAGTGGCTCCTAAATTTCTCAATTTCATTAGCAATTGATTCAAATCATTTCCTGAAAATCGTCTGAATTGACATGAATTGCAGTGGTTCCCCAGCTCCGTGATTAATTAACCAAGCCATCAGGTTCACATTAACCTATTTATCAATCTTACGATTTCCTGCTTTTCAGAAAAAAATTAAAAAGCACTCTCATGATATTTTATGAGTTTTGAGAAAAATTAAAATGGGGCTAGAAAAAAATCAAAAGGCAATCTGTTCTTCCTAATCCAGAAGTGCCATGTTACTAAATCCTATAAGCCCAGATGGGGCAAAAAGAGGCTGAGTCAATTCATTTCTGCAAGTCCCAACTCTAGGGAACCTAGCTGATAAATGAATAAAATAACCTTTTCTAGTACCTTAAAAATTGTGTTAGTACACACACACACAGACACACACACACACACACACACACACACTCACTCATGATGCTTTGTTACTATTAGCATCAATTACACGAATTTAAAAGTTGTCTGCTGAGTTTCAATTAAGAAACAAGCTTATGGGCCTGGGAATGACTCAGTCGATTAAGTGCTTGCTATGCAAGCATGAGGACCTGAGTTCCAATCTCTACAACTTACTTAAAAAAGAGAAGAAATGAAAGCAGAGTGTGGGGGCTGAGAGGGGGCAGCAGAGGGGTCTTGGAGGATTGCTAGCTGCATCAGTAAACTCCAGGTTAGTTGAAAAAGTCTGACTCAAATGATGGAGATGGAGTTTGGATGACGCCTGCTGTCTATCTCCGACCTGCACATGCACCTATTCACATATGTGCACCCATGCACACATGCACAAGCTTATTAACAGGACCTCAGAGGCTCCAAAGGAAAATTACAATTGGCATCCTGGAAGCCACATAGATTACTAGGTTGCTATTTGCATTTGAAATACTATTTTCAATTAGAGACCATGTTGTCTGGACCTTTGTTGAGCTATTGTGTATAATAAGGACCCACAGTCAATTGCTTCAACCTGGAATGCCAGTATCAAGGCCTTCCAAGCTGGGCCACACCAAAAGCCATTTGTTAGCTGAGAAAAGAGCCAGCAAAGCACCAAGCGGTTTGCTTCTTTGAGTTCCCTCAGACTTTGCTAGATTCAATTAATAATGGGTTCTTTTCCAAATAAATGAGTAGCCAGCTGAATTCAGCCTTCTTTCTATGCAAAAAATTGCTCTGTGTATAACCACAAAATAAATGTCTCATTCAGCACAAATTCCCCTGTTATTATTTGCAGCAAGCTGGGGTTTCTCTTTAAAAACTGCGTTTTGAGTGCCAGGCCTCCTCTGGTGATGGATAACAGTTTAAGCTACACAGAAGCAGCCTCACATGAGGGATTAGAGGGGACACAGGATTTGGTAAATCTCTTCCCTCCATCCTCTGCCTGTGGTGTCCGGAGAAGGGCAAGAATCCGAGAACCTGGCGTCCAAATTGACCACAGCATTTTCATAGCTTCCTCTGCTCAGGCACATGGGTCAGGGTGATGATGAGAATCAAACTGTCCTTTCCGCTTCCTTTCATTCTCAGAGAAATGTGTGGCTGGTTTTCCTCATGCTATTCTGTACAGATGAGGCCTTGCTTAGGCTGAGAGAGGACCGCAGAGAAATCACCCCAAGAATAGTTTCCTGAGAACCTGTGTGGAGTTCCCCCTCTCCTTTGATGCCACAGAAGGACTCCTTGGTGAGGAAAAAAGGAGTCTGATCTTTGAAGTCACTGTAGAACACTGTACCTCTGAGGTAAACCTGCCATGTACCTCTGTGCATATTAAAGACCCCAAGGCAGCCAACTTCCTGGTAACAATACTTTTTTCCATTCTTATTCTTAAATATATTTTAATTAATAAATAATAATTACAGGGCTGGAGAGATGGCTCAGTGGTTAAGAGCACTGATTGATCTTCCGAAGAACCTGGGTTTAATTCCCAGCACCCACATGGCAGCTCATAACTGTCTGTAACTCCAAAATCTGACACCCTCACACAGATAGACATATGCAGACAAAACACTAGTGCACATAAAATAAAAATAAAATTGAAAAAATATTACATATAATGTGTGGGGTGGTGATATTTTATGCACACACACATGAATGAATAATTCAAACTCAATAACATATCCATCACCTCATACCCTTAGCATTTCCTTACTTAAAAACAAATTCTATGAGGGCTACCTTGTGTGTAAATCACCAACCGTGCAAGTACGAAGACCTGAGTTTGAAATCCCAGCAACCGTAGCATGTATTTGTAGCCAGAAAGATGGGGGCAGGGCCAGGCAGAACCCAGGGACTTGCTTGTCCACCAGTATTGCCAAACCAGGGATCTTCAGCTACAGTCTGACTGTAAAACAAAACATCTCAAAAACATCATGGAGATCCATAGAGAAAAACACTTGGCACTGACCTCTGGCCTCCACGTACACAGGTATGGATGAATAAATACACTGGCATACATAAGGGTATATAGTCTCCAAACCAGGTCTTTCACATAATGCATATGAGAATCAGGGAAAATTCTTAAGCTCATTTCATAATCTGAAGCTTGTGTTCTATTGTGGGATTCCCCCCCCACACACACACACTTTTTTTTTTTTTCACTTTCCTGGTCACCTTATGCACAGCAAAACTGTATCCTATTTTTTTTTTTAACTTAAAGAATTCATTTGTTTTGTGTGACCATTAAAAAGCCCAACAGGATTCTCTCTCTCTCTCTCTCTCTCTCTCTCTCTCTCTCTCTCTTTCTCTCTCTCTCTCTCTGTGTGTGTGTGTGTATGTCTCTCTCTCTCTCTCTCTCTCTCTGTGTATGTCTCTTTCTCTCTCTCTGTCTCTCTCTCCCCTCTCACCTATATAACTATATAACTTCATGATAACAGAGAACCTCCCTGATGTTCTTGCAGTCTTCATTTTAATCTGTATAGTGCTGGAGTTTCACCCTGGTGGAAGAAAAAGTCTTGTCCTGAGGAAAAATAATTCTCAGGAGAGATGCATTAGAAGTACCAAAAATGAATGCCCTAAGGCCGAGCTACAGCTTTGGCACATTGCCGAAAGATACCTCCAATTTTATTACTAAAGAGAAAGAAAGATCCCTTTCCCATAGATTATCTCCTATCCCCACTCTTTTGCTATAAAGCATCGCTATCCCCAGCCCTTTCTTGAATCTGCCATGCTTTCAAGCTCCTGGGCTAGCACCGTGAGGATGGAAAGGGATTGCATTTGCAAATGTCAGCCCCCATCATCCATCTCCCCTCATTCCAACAATACACATTCGAGGTTCGGCAATCGCAGTTATATATTTTCCCTTAATGTTGTTGTAAGGTAATGGTTCTCTTATCTGAAATTCATCAGCCTGCTATAAATTTAAACTCCATTACTGCCAATAGAGAAAAGCTAAGCAGCAAACCACTTTCAATAAATTTGCACTTATGCAATTGAACTGATATGGCCTCCTAGGAAAAGGTGAAACTCGTCTTGAGATATTTAAGTTAGTCGGAGTCACTGCTTCCTCTGGTGTTAAATTGGATCCACAGAGAGATGGTAGGCAGCACTTGTCAGTCCTGAGTTATAAGAAGAAATTTCAGCTCCCCCAGAACCTCCCCCCCAACCCCAGTTCTGTCTCCAGCATTCGTTATTAGATGGCGTAATGGCGAAGAACCACTGGATTGCTCTGTTACTTGGCACAATTAAATCCTACAAATGGAAACCCTGATGGATGAATATTTTTCTGAATGATGTTAATCAGGATCAGACCAGCCCAAACTCTGGGGATCCCGCATGTCCATTTACAAAGCTGCGAGGACATGTATACACTCAAAGCCAAAGAGTAATCACTAACATGTACGTGGGACCTCACCCGTGCAGCAAGAACACGGCTTTTGGGTATGCAACTACCCTGGCTACATTTGCTTACCTTCTTTTCTTTCTGATGAGGAAAATGAAGTCTGGGTATAAAATGTCAGGGTGTGTGGCAATTATGTCTTGGTATCAGTTCTCCTGGCCTATGGTTTTGGTAAGTGAAAATGAATCTAATTCAATAGCCTTAAGAAGACAGCTAAGAAGACTATTGTTGAAAAAGAGCTCCTTAGTGCCAGGGAATTGCTGTGAACAAAATGCTTGACTTGGAAGTGTGAGGGCCCAAGGTTGGTTCCTAGAACCTGTTTGTTTGTTTGCTAGTTTGTTTTAATTAAACAAACCCCAGGTGTGATGGCATGCAAACCTCTGCACTAGGGAGTACAGATTAGGGAGGTGGAGTTCCCTGGAGCTAACTGGTAAGAAAGTCTATCTCAGAGAATTAAAACAAAGAAAAAAAGAAAAAAGCCCCAAAACAATAAAACAGCACGGTATCTGAGAAACAATAGCCAAGGCTGGCCTCTGGCCTCCACATTCACATACATGGCCATATACCTACACATTCACCTGTACAGATACATGTATCTGTGTACTAACACTTATACAGGCACACACACACACACACACACACACACACACACACACACACACACACACTGAGAAAGATACAGAGAAAGAGAGAGAAAGAGAGAGGGACAGAGAGAGAGAGGGAAGGAGGGAGGGAGGGAAGGAGGGAGGGAGGGAAGGAGGGAGAGAGGGACAGAGGGAGGGAGGGAGGGAGGGGAGAGGGAGGGGGAGGGAGGGAGGGAGGGAGGGAGGGAGGGAGGGAGGGAGGGAGAGAGGGACAGAGGGAGGGAGAGAGGGAGAATACCTTTAATTGAGCTCAAAGGAGAGAATGAGCTATAGACAGTCACTGTAGCCTTAGAGGGGAGTCTCTAGAGGCCAGTCATCTTAAGCATTCTAGCTTAGAAGGGAAGGGAGCTGGCCAATTAGACTTGATGGTTTGCAAGTTGGGGACAGGGTGACCGACCAACAACTAAGCTATTAAGGAGAAGGTTTGGGATGCAGAAATTTAAGATGAGTTCTATTTATTGTTGAGAACATTCACACATCTCTCTCTCTACTTGGCATGGGGACTTTATCTCCCTGGGCATATTGAGCATGCTACAGGTTTCAGGAGTTTGGTTGTCACACATACACACATGCACACACAGTTGCCTCTCCAAGCTGTATTTTTGCCCCCCCCCCCAGCCTTGGTATCCGTGCTAAGGCCAGAACTAGCATTGCCTACCAGTCACAAGAACTGAACAGCATTTGTACTTAATTGGATGATATACATTATTCATGAGCCTAGAGTCTAGGATCCTTTTGGCATTTGTTGTTGGGGGAGTGTGTATGAAATAAGGCATTAGTTTTCTTGGTACAAAACGTTCCATATTTAAGCTTCATTTTACAATCCACTTTTCAAAGTGAGAAAATTAGAAATGCTTTTAAGCAAAGTTAGGGACTACGAAGTAGATAAGTAGATGGGAAACAAGCAGCAGAGACCTCAAGGAGAGAGAATGAAGCCGTGAGGGCTGAGAGTTTCCAAGCTCTGGGTATAGCCGAGAAAGATGGCCTATAAAAGAAACAAACATGTTGATAATGACAAATATTTTTGTGGATATACATATAATTCTATATTCATATTATTTATACTATATATATGAATACAGGTTATATTTATCAATACTATATATATATATATATATATATATACACATACATACATATATCTCCTCAAAATATATTTCAAATCACCAAGTTTGGGGATTTTTTCTACTCCATCGCACACCTATATATGCTAAAAGGTGTCACCAAAAGGCAGAAGAAACTGGCTTTGGGGCTATATGGTGTCCATTGTCTTTTTAGTTAGTATAAACTAGAAACCTATCAGACTCACTTGCAACTTCAGGTTGAATTCCACACTTTTCTTTCCACAATGTGTTTAGATTCCTCAGATCAAGATTATGTAAAGAAATCAGTTTATTTTAGAATTGAGGAAGCTAAGGCATAAGGAGGAATGTGGAGTCCCCTCTGTGTCAGTGGGAGAGAGACTGAGAAGTTGGGATTTATTGTACTACTCTGACTGTATAATCACTGATTGCTGGGGAGACACATTTGTTTTGAAGTCAAACAAGTAAGAGCTCAAACACCATGAAGTCTGGGATCATGGGTTCGTTTCATGGTTGTTAAGCCTCAATTCTTCAGTGGGCACAAGCTTCTGCTGCTAAGTCTGATCAGCTGATTTGTATATCTAGGACCCACATGGTAAAAGAAATATCTGGGACTCACAAATTGTCCTCATACCTCTATAAATGTACACACACACATATATGCCTGCACACACACACACACACACACACGCTTACATATTTATTTGTGCACACACATTCCTACAAACACATACACATATATACCTACACACACAACACATACATACAAATGCCCACACACATATACAAGCACATAAGCCCGTGTACACACACAATCTCTCTCTCTCTCTCTCTCTCTCTCTCTCTCTCTCTCTCTCTCTCATTCACACACACAAAAATTAAAAAATGAAGTTGATTTCTTCCTATGTTTGTTTCTTTAATTGTAAAATGAAGACAAACTATATATTTTTGTTATGAGATTTGGAGAAGACAACTCCATCTTATTGTAGAGTGATGCCTGGGACATACTAGACCTTTCTAAGCATTTGACTGGCTCATCTGTTTTTTCAGTGTTATTATAGAGTCTGAATATGTACCCCACTGGGATATTCTTACCATCAGCATCCAGTTGATGTGCAGTGGGAGCATTTGGCTAAATTTTCTGTCAAACATTAAGTTTTTCAGATCAAATGTAAATTTCAGTTGTATTATTGTATTTCCCAGGCCATAATTCAGTCGGTGGGTAGTCAGTAATAATATAAATCATGCTTTTACATCAAAGAGCCTTGAGTAAGATGCTATTTTTTACATGCCCCTGTTTAATGACTCCATCAGGAACCAGTGCCAATTCTGCATTTTTGTGGTGCAGAAAAATTGCATGTATGAGACTATTGACAAGACAAGTTTCTCTTAGAAACAGTGGTTGATGTTCTTAATATCAAGAAAGTACGAAGACTGCTACTTAATAGAATATGAGCCAGTTTTGCAAGGAAAGGCTGATGAGCCTACACACCAACTAACCAGTTCAGTCCTGGAAAAGAATCTTCACACAGCCATCCTACATTCACCCAGCAGGCATTCCTGGCAGCCCTTCCTTCTCATGGAGACTCTAGGACCATTGTTTTGGTTGAACTTTCAGAAGAGCAGAATGAATAGGTTGCCAGGTTGCTGAGTATTTCATCAGAGACGTCCCCAGGCTGGAATAAAGTGATTGCCTGTCACCCAGAGTATGATGCATGGCCCAAGAGACTCATCGCAAGAGTGAAAGAAATGTCTTAGAAGTTTCCCATTAAAATTCACGTCCATTTACATTTAACTTTAAGGTATATGCCTGTTTATTTTAATGCACAGTTGCCCCTTAAATCTTTGCAAAATAGGCATTCTGAGAAAATGCACCATGTTTGTTCTGTGTGTTAGGATAACCAGGCTCACAGCTGTGCAGCTCTGATTAGAAATGAGGGCTTAGAGGGGCTCTCTTTTATAGGATATTCCCCAAATCTCAGGTCAAGCCAAAGTGTATGCTGCACCCTCTAGTTTATCATCACTGGGGCACAGCTGACCAGCCTCTGTGGATGAGGGTGTGTCTAATGATGACCTCTGACCTATCTGTCGATTCTTCTTAAGGAACCACAGAAGACACTTGCTTCCCTTCGAAAGCCTAAAGAGCAGCTGAACTCATTTCTTTTCTGTCCAAGTGTATTAATTTCTGCTTCTGTAATGAGATACAAAAGAGAAAAGGGAAGAAGAGTGATTGGGCATGATGAGTTATAGAGCCTGCCTTCTCATCAGCGATGTAAAACAGCCTGGCTGTATTTACTGCTGCTGTCAGCAAGATCAATAAATAACACTTCAATGACACAGAGAGGGAAAGTGTACACTTACAGAAACCAAGGGAGCCAGAGGGAGAAAGAGTCGGCATCCCCTTTCTTCTTTTGCTTTGCTGGGAGTCACCTGTTTCACAGGCAAAGAAAAATAAATTTATTTTTCTTTTTAGGAAAGGAGGATGAATGTCCCTCCACCTCACCCTGATCCCCTTCCCCAGAAGCTCCAGAGTAGGCTTTGGTTTAGAGAAGAGAAAATAAAGGGGTGCAAGTCTCTATGGCCTCTCTCTGTGTAGTTGTACCCCCATGTGAGTTTATGAGCTCTCCCCAAACCAAGTATGCAACAGAACCAACTACAGTGATTTGAGGAGGGTACTTGATTCCTAGTTCCATTTTAGAAAGTGTGCAGCGATAAGTTGGAGCCCAAAAGGATGTACAATGGCTTGCTGGATGCCCAAGAGGTTGCTGACCACTAAGAAGGCCCTTCTCTGACCCACCATTAGGATGGGTGGCACGCTGGAAGGCAACACAGTACTGTCAACAAGAGGCTAATAGCACCATCGCAGAGGTCTCAGGCTTTGTGACATATGACCTCTGTGGAATTTCTGGTTGGGTATTCAGTTGACTGGGCTGAGTTATCCCACATATGGTAATGCCTCTGGCCTCTGCTCTAGACAGATGTGTGATAAACCTCCCCTGAAAGCAGATCAGGGAACCTGTTTCATGTTTGGAGAACAAAAACCATTCTGTCTGTTATATTTGCGTTCTGTTTTCTAATTTTGTTGACATTTGACCAGCACATACATTTGGGCTAAAAGCTGTCAGTGTTTTAGGTTACTGTATAGCGTAGATATATCTATATCAGAGTCTTTGTGGCATTCTTAAAAAGTTTGGGCAGAACCCAATTGTACTAGTTGCAGAAGTATTCGGGAGATAGAAGTGGGGAAATCCTTAAGGCCAGAGTGGTGAGGTGAGCATGGATGACAGAGTGGGAGAGATGGGTACAAAGGTGGCATGGAGGCACAGCCAGTGAAAGAAACCCCTTTCATTGCAGAATGGAAAGGAAAATTCTCAGCTAGGAGAACTGGGTGCTTACGAGATGCCATATACTGTTGAAAGTACCTTCCAGGTATTGCTGTTTCTATCCTCAACTCACATGCCAAGTCCATGAAATTGGGCTCCTTTCCTCCTCTGCGTTTATCAGGAAGCACAGAGGCTGACAGACTGTTTAAGCCAGTGCTTCTCACCCTTCCTATTGCTGCAACCCTTTGATACACTCCCTCAGGTTGTAGTGACTCCACCCAGAAAATGACTTCATTGCTACTTCATAACTGTAATTTGCTACTGTTATAAATCATAATATAAATATCTGATACAAAGAACGTCTGTTTCTTTTAAATTTTTAGAAATGATTGATTCTTATTTTTATGTGCATTAGTGTTTTTTGCCTGCGTGGGTGTCAGTGTGAGGGCATCAGATTCTGGAACTAGAGCTACAGACAGTTTGAGCTGCCATGTGGAAATTGAACACAGGTCCTCAACCACTGAGCCATCTCTCCAGCTCCATAGGGTATCTGACATGTGACTGACCCCCAAAGGGGTTGGGACACACAAGTTGGGATGCAGTGGTCTAGGATTTGACCCCAGGATTTGATTGTGGTATGACTGCCTGGGTCTCACCTCTCTCTCCAACTCTCTGAAACCACTCATTTGCTCAGTAGATTCTTACAGAGCACCTACAGATCGGTCAATCGCCTGCCAGGGGGGTATATCTGAGAAAAGCTCACCACGATCTGAAGGACAGGTGTGCTGGTGAATGAAATTTTACCTTAACTGTTAGCTCCTTGTTTGGGGGTGTTGGTCTATACACCCCTAAAGTGGTAAGATAGAGGTAGGAGGAGAGTGGATGGGTGCTAAAAGGCAGGAAAGTGAGCCTGATAACATGGCTGAAAGGTTTCCAGGGAGAAGGCAAGAGGAGGTGTCTCTAGTTGTCCTAGAGACAAGCAGTTGTAACCATGGGAGACAGGGGATGCTGAATAGGGATAACGTGGAGTTCAGAACAGGCCAGTGAACTGAGGCGGTACAGAAGGAGCAATGGGTATTTGGAGGGAATAAATCCTAGTCAAGCCATAGCGATACAAGAAAGAAAATTTTTTAAAAAAATAGTGGGAAGTGAGTAACCATTTGAATTTTCTTTTGCCAAGAAGTATGCTTCACACACTACTTTAAGGTAGTTGGCAGTTAATTTGGAGTGACAGTAATATTGGGGTTTGAGGAGGGATGGAGTAACATGTTTTAATTCTCTCTCCCACAGCAAGCACTGCTAGATTTTAAAGGTTTGGTTTCACGGGATCTGGTGAGCTTTGTACCCTCATCGGATGTTGAGAGGAAGAGGGTCCTCTGCGTATGCTCTGTGTCTCAACCTGAAAAATGTCAGGCCTCCGGCTTGTTAAGCACTGATTTGGCCATCATTAGTTCCTGCTTCAGCTGACTGCCCCATTCATCTTGGCTTAACACATTACCATCCCAGCATATGGTGGTCTATAGGTGTTCTTCTATTATGCTCAAGTGCCACATTGGAACATGTTTCAATTTCAAGTGACACACTAGTCTAACTTTCTCCATCCTTTAATTTGACTCAGTGGTAACACTGCCTGGGATAACAGGCAGCACACAGTGAGTTATGATCGGAGCCTGTCATCTTAACATTCATTTAACGCAGTCTCCCATGATCTAGCTGAATCTTGCCAGTGTGCATGCATTTGGTTCCTGACATCTTGTATGACAAGCACCTCTGCCATGATACATGAAATGTACATACATCTTTCCATGAAAACATGTGTGAGTTGTGTAGTCAAAACAAAGATGACATGGCTGATTCTCCTCCAGTATACATAATTTGATTGCATTTTTAACTGAGTAAAAGAAGTTTTTTCTTGAAGAATAGTTGGGGATAATACATCAGATTTTGTGTTTTTTATATTCTTTTTGTAAGATACATTTTTTTTTCATATTTTGAGGCAGGGTTTCACTTGGCTAGACTGGATTTCACCACATAGACTAAGCTGCCTTCAAACTCACAGAAATTTGTGTACCTCTGCCTCCTGAATGCTTGGATTACAAGTATGTGCCACCATTTTTGGCTATTTTTATTTTTATGCATGGGTGAAAAAGAGTCAGAGACACAGAGATATAGAGACACAGAGACATAGAGATATAGAGACACAGAGACATAGAGATATAGAGACACAAAGACACACAGAATCACATGTGTGCAGGTGCCTCAGGAGTCCAGAAGAGGGCATCAGATCCTTTGGAGCTGGAGTTACAGGTGGCTGTGAGCTCCCTGTGAGTTCTGGAAAACCAACTTGGGTCCTCTGGAAGAATAGCAAGCATCATTTTACCGCCGAACTTCCAGTCTTGCCAGGCCCTAATGTTCTTCTCTGAGAGAAAGAGACAGAAGTGATTGCTACTGGCCACCATACCGTAGAGGAGAAACCTTGCTTGACCTTTGTGTGATGAAAGTAGTAAGGATGGTTCTGGTGGAAGCAGAGAGGTCTAAAACCGTGGTGCTGGCATAGGCACTCGAGTCAGTGGCAAAACAGACATTTGAGAAACTTGTCTGAGAGCCTTGCTAATTCAATTAGCCACAATAGCATCTCATAGATTTGAAAAAGAGAGATACTATATATTCACAGGTGTGTACACAATCATATCCATGTGATGGGAGCAGTGTATCTGTGTAGCCCCATGATCACTTTGTGTATTTATACACTTGCCCTATCATTCCAGGATCATCTCTACACAGTATTCACTGTATATACAGACGTTATACACACACACACACACACACACACACACACACACACACACACACACACACACATATATACTTATTGGTATAAGAGAAAGCTAGTCTTCAACTTACCTGTCTTAGTGTTGACTTACTGCTTTAATCTCGTCACAATTGTCCTTAAGCAGTCTTAGATGGCAGCCTTGTTTACATACTGCAAACTCCTCAGCTGGCTGAGCATTGGCTTTATGTAGCATTGAGTGGCCTTCCTAGAGTAGCAGGGTCATCTTTGTTGCAAGTGTCTGAGACCTAATGGTAGCATCTCACATTGAATTTCTTCAGTTTGTATCTATTTAGCCTAGTTTGAAACCAGTAATGGAAAATCAAGCTTGGGATTCTTCTTCTGTGTGGTAGGGACCTTCTCTGATAAGGTCTCTATTGGTGACTAGAAAGATGGCTGCTAGCATCCCCAAGCTTCATTCAAAGGGTTTGTGATATAAAAAAGATGAGAAACACTTTTTCTTTCAGTGTCATATGTAGTATCAATTTTTTTCCTCACTAGCTCCTCTTGGGTCAAATTCTACACAACCAGGTTCTATTACTGAACTTGATGATACTTTAATCCAATCATAGTGATTTCACTATAGCCTAGGACAAGGGGAGTAACTAGGGTTCCATGATTCTAGCTCTATCAGAACTATTTGGACAGTGAGTGTGTGTGTTCCTGTGTGTGTATGTATGTGTGTGTTCACGTGTGTGTGTGTATGTCTTTCTCTGTGTGTCTGTGTGTGTGTGTATCTGCGTCTGTGTGTCTGTGTGTGTCTGTGTCTGTGTGTGTATGTTGTGTTGGAGATAGGTAAGAAGCAGGAGATCTCAATCATCGATCCTAATTCCTCCACAATTGGCATTCACCAATCCTTATCTACCCAATGTTCATCCACAGTTCTGGCACAAGCATCCTCTAAATAACAGCTGGAGATATTCAGGACTTTCAAAGGGAGGTCATGAGTCAAGTGGGGCCTGAGAGAGACAACATATGCTAGACCTTAAAATAGATAGCAATGATTTTCATTTAAGAATCTTAGGAAAAGCAGCAAAATTGTCTGTAATATGTCATGTAATGGCTATTCCTGGTTGTCCACTTGACTATATCTAGAATGAACTATAATTCAGAATTAGAGGGCTCACCTGGGAGCCAGATCTCGAGGCTGGCAGACACAAGTTTCTGAACTGGATCTTGACATAGAGATCTTGAGGCATAGTGGCTATGAAGAGCTTAGGCCCCTTCTTAGAAAGGGGAACAAAATACTCACAGGAGGAAATATGGAGACAAAGTGTGGAGCAGAGACTGAAGAAAAGGCCTTCCAGAGACTGCCCCACCTGATGATCCATCACATATACAGTCACCAAACCTGGATGCTATTATGGATGCCCGGAAGTGCTTGCTGACAGGAGCCTGATATGGCTGTCTCTTGAGAGGCTCTGCCCGAGCCTGACAAATACAGAGGTGGATGCTCGCATTGGACTGAGCATGGGGTCCCCAATGGAGGAGTTGGAGAAGGGACTTAAGGAGCTGAGAGGGTTTGTAGCCCCATGGGGGGAGCAACAGTGTCAACCAGCTAGACCCTCTAGAGCTCCCAGGGACTGAACCACCAACCAAAGAGTACACATGTAGTGACCCATGGCTCCATCTGCATATGTGGTAGAGAACTGCCTTGTTGAACATCAGTGGGAGGAGCAGCCCTTGGGCCTGAGGGTGTTCGATGCCCCAGTGTAGGGGAATGCCAGGGCAGGAAGACAGGAGAGGGTGGGTGGGTGGGGGAGCACCCTCATAGAGGAAGGGGGAGGGGGAATGAGACAGGGGGTTTCCAAAGGGGAGACCTGGAAAGGGGAAAATATTTGAAATGTAAATAAAGAAAATATCAAATAAAAAATAAATAAAAGAAAAGCTTAGGCCCAGGCAAGGTTATACATGCCTTTAATCCCAGGAGACTAAGGCAAGGATATCTCTGAATCAGCCTGAGACAAAACAAGTCCCAGATCCAGGTGTGGTGGTACACGCCTTTAATCTGGGCCATACCTTCTGCTAGAGACCTACATAAGGACACTGGAAGAGGGAAGATTTGTTCTTCTTCACTGTTTGCACTTATTTGCCAGCACATCTGTTGGAATCTATTTCTACAGAAGACCAGATGAAACAACTAGCCTTGTGGGACTGAGCAACTACTAGATTCCTGGACTTCCAATTCACAGTTGACCATTGTTGGGAACTTGGACTATAGACTATAAGTCATCATAATAAATTCCCTCAATACAGAAAGACATTCCATACATTCTGTGATTCTAGAGAACCCTGACTAATACATGTAATATGCATCGCACAAATGATTGGCGCCCAGGAAGATGAGGACCACAGATTAGATCACTGAAAGATCGATGGGCCCTTTAATAGTGCTTCCTAGTCCACTTTCAGTTTTCGGCCCCAGATGATCTTAAACCCAGTCCCTGAACATGAACTGTTCTTAATGTGACACTGAAAACTCATGCTTAAGCTCTTTAAGCACCAATTTCATTGTCAGTGCAATGGGCATGCAGATTCTGAATTCTCTTAGTATTCATCATGCTTCTCTTCCTTACAAACACGACCCTACTTTTAGTAGGACTACCAATGTACTGTGATGCTTAAAACCTCCAGTCTTCTTTGCAGAAATGTGTGCCAAATGAGTTAAAAATGGAAGACGTTAGAAGCAAAGAAGTGGAATCCTTTCAAAGGGAACTTATTAGTCTAATTCATGTTACTGTAACAAAATGCCCAAAGCTGAGAACTGATGAACAAAAAGGGTTTATTTAGCTGTTATATGGATCAGGATTCTATAGTTGGTGGTAGGGTTCTTGCTGACAGAATTGTGCAGGGCATCACATATGTATTCTCTGATTATTCTCCTTCTTATGAAGCCACCAGTATTCAGTTAGAGGACTCAGCCAGGATGACCTCATCCACTCCTCCTCTTCCCAAACTACCTCACTCCCCATAAACACCACAGGAAGATTAAGTTTCTAATATCTTAGTGAATCATAGCAAGAATTAAAAGTTTTCAATACTTGAATTATTGGGGGCACACTCAAACTCTTTCTGAACTATATAGCATGGGCTGTGGTTTTGCCTTTATTCCTTGTTCTATCTGTCATGAGAGAGTGATGGCTTCAACGGCTGCAGCAGTTCCCTCAGGTCCATGAGGGAAACAGAACAGCTAAGCTGACAGTGTCAACAGCTACTTTCTTCTTTTGCTATTCAAGTAAACAACATAGAACTGTATGAGGGTCGTTCTCTCCCCTTTTCTTCCTGTTTTTTTTTTCTCCATTAAAGCAATCTATATAAAATACTCACTGCAAACTGGATCTAAGGCACTTCTATGCTGTTGTTTTGTTTACATTAGCAGGTGTCTTCTAGCTATGTATGCCACAGTTGCCACCTGGCTGACAATGTGTGTACACTAAGGTTGATTTATAAGATATACCCAATTGCAGAGATGTTAGCAAGTGAACGCCATTTGTTTGAGAATTGGCAGTCTAGGATAATGATAGCAGCTCTTGATCACAGTGTACTTCTTATTCTCACGTGAAATGGTGCCTAACTCATCTCCAGATGTATGGAGCATTCTCCAAGTGTGAGATCCTCCCTTTCATTCTTCTTAATGTAATATTAGGGTGTGTCTGCAGACCCAAGAGGCAGTGTCTCTTTAGACAACAGAGAGTGTAAGTTCCAGGAGGTGGCCACCACAAACAGCTCTTTCTTAACCATTAGAGACCCCCAATCATGAATTTTGGATATATACCAACTACTGTAGGTGTCTCTTATATATGTCATTAAGATTGGCTCTTCAGACTATTTGGCTGGAATTAATCTTATTGGGACAAACCAGTTCATTGAAATATTAAGTGTTCTCTCCATGTCACATGCCCCCACCCAGGTCTGGTGGGAATGCAGCGTTTCCATGACAATGCCGTACATTTAGTCAGCTGCACCTCAGAGTAAACAGTAATCCTTCAGAAAAACAAGAAGGTCATTACAGCAACTTGTCAAATCAATGCAGAGAGTGTCAGGGCCGATTAAGGCATCTTCTCTGGAAGCTGACACAGTGTCAATAGTACTGGGCCATGACTGCACAGGCAGATGATTGAAGTGAAGTGCCCATCAGTCAGGGCGTTGGGGTGGACTAACGATTCCCCGTGCTGCCTATTAGAGGTACATGACAACTCAATCCTGCTTGCTGGCAAAGAGAGAGAGCGGGAGAGACAGGGAAGGGGGAAAATAGTGACCTTGTTGCTTTGTTTGAAGCTGAATTAAATTGACAAGAACAGCTAATCTTTACCTTGGGCGATTAGCAGAATTAAGGCCCACAACAAAGGCATCCAAGGTTTTAACATCTATGCAAAGGCTCTGGGATGGTTATGGCATAGGAAGCTCTCCTTGAGGACCCAGGTACCATCCACATAGTGATTCTGGGCCCAGTCCTCTCCAGATGATATGGGGGGCAATCCCATTAACACCTTGGCACAGCAGCATGCAAGGATGCAGACTCTTCAGATAAGTATGCCTCCCCCTATCTTTTTAGGGGTTGCTCTCCCCAGTGGCCCATGCTGATTATTTTAGACTTATGAATCTGGACAGAGAAAAGTCATAAAAACAGGGGGCTTTTAATATATTTCCCTGAAGAATAGTTTTGCTATATTTTAAATCTTCTGCACCCATGTTTCTACAGCAATTAGCCCCTCAAGCTATCCAATAGTTCAGCAAAAAGAGACATGCCTGTGGTAGTGAAGAGATCCAGGGAAGGAAATGAGCAGTTTGAGAGTTCTTGAACAGAAATTATACATTCTTTCCTATTTGTGGGAATCTTCTATCCTTGGTCCTATGAAAGGCGTAGAAACATGCAATTTTTTCTATTAGAAAAAAAAATTGGACCAATAATATAAAGGAAGAAAATTTTACTTTCATGTAAAAAATACATTTAATATTTACTGAGAATACTTCAGTGATTCAATGTAGGGCCATCAAAATGTATTTTTTTTCTATAAAAGATCAGCGAGCAAATATTTCAAGTTTATTTGTATCGTATCAACTCTACCACTGTAACATGAAGAATATAATATCACAGTGAATGGAAGTGGGCAGTGGCTCAAGAAAAACTTTATTTATAAAATAGAATGGATACTGGATTTCAACTGCTGGGTCCAGTTTGCAGACTCCTGAAGACAGGAGTTCTATGTACCTAAGTAGCTGTCAAGAAGTGCCTTCTATATGTCATGCTGGGGCCTAGCTGCAAAGAAAAATGATGGAGCTGGCAGGGTTCCCATACTTGAAGAACGTGCAGTGTGATGGGAAAGACAGGCCTGTGGGCATAGGGTTGTAGTTCAGTAGATTAGCAGCTATGATTAAAAGAACAAAGATGAAAGAAAATATGACAGAAAATAGATTTGGGAACTATACATTCAAGGTGGGAGGGGACTATAGGAAGTACAGCAGATAAGAACACCATGGAGTCAGGGTGGTCAGAGATTTGGTTTTTTATTTTGTATTTGTGGGAGGGGAAATAGGATAGGGTTGGGGAAAAGAATGGAGACGAGGTTAGAAACAAAATAGTGGTAAGGTATTGAAGACCAACAAAGGGATTTGTTTGGAAAAGTGAAGATTTGGATTTGCTAGTCTGTTGGCAACAAAGAGCAATTAAGCAGGGACTTTATGCCCAGGAATAATACAGTCATCTAGCTGTGTGAAGGCAAGCAAAGTGGGCACAGACTGTTATAATAGTCTCAGGAAATAAAATAAAATAGAAACTATGGATTATGGTTGATCAGGGACTAGAGAGAAGGACAAAGATGTAAGAAATGTTATAGAAATAGAATCTGTCAAGTGTCTGCTCTTAGGGATAGGGCAATTATGGCTGGAGGGTTGACATAGCATCTGTTCCAAGAAACTTGATCTTGGGGGAATGTAGGACCTTGAGAAGAAATTGAACAGTGCTAACCAGGGCAACAGAGCCAAGGGGAAAATGTAGTCTAAAAGGATTGCCAAGAATATCACCATGGAAACCGTCTCTAAGTGCCAAGTGTGGAAGATGATCCAAAGGTAAGAGTGAGGTCATAGAGCAGTGAGGTGAGAACCTCGGGAGATTTAATGGAGGTCAGAAAACAGAGCTGGACATAGAATTGGAAAAAATTAGTCAAGGCTGAGGTGAGCAGAGGTTGGTCCTTTTCTTTGCTTGGGTTCAGGAATGGAAGACCAGATGAAATTCAGTGTGAGTTTATACAAATTCAGATATTGATATCACCAGAAATTACTCCTAGATTTCCAGTGGGGCATGTCACAGTAGGGCACTGTCACCTGAGGCAGCAAGGACAGAAGATGCTGCGGGCAGAACACTATTGAATTTCTGAATGCACAATGAGGTAGAGGCATCTACATGCTTACGGGTGACTTGATGGATGGGATGGATCTTGGTGTTGAACAGAGCACCATTTTGAGACTATTCAATATGTAAAAATAGTCAAAAATCCTGAGAATGGATGAAAAACATGCAAAAGGAATGTTTTCCATGAGAGGAATGGAGGAACACTAGCATCCTTTGAAGAACACTTGGGGGAGGTACGGCAGAGAGTACCAATGCACTAGAAGAGACAGATGAAAGGCCGTTCAACAGTCAAGAGGAAATGCAGGGAGGAATGTTTCCACAGTGTGTGGATGGGTGAGGCAAATGATACAGAGAAGTGGGCTCCGAATGAAAATAACCAACAGAAGGCTAATTGTAGATAGTCCTATGTTCAAGGAGAGCATGGATCCAGTCTAGATGATTCAGGGCCAAGGACTGATGTGAAGTGCTGTCAGGAATTTTGATGACCAAAGGGGAGACCAAAGCATAATTTTACAGAGATTTATGACACTGGGAGAATAGTTTGCAAATCATTTTCAGAGCTGGAGAGTTGGTTCAGCAGTTTAGAACACTGGCTACTTTTGCAAAGGACCAGGTTTCAGCTCCCAGCACCCACATATAAATCAAGTTTCATGGGATCTGATGTCCTCTTATAGCCTCCATGGGTACTCTACTCATGTGGTCCACATATATACATGCAGGCAAAACACTGGCACACATAAAATGAAAATAAAGGAATCTTAAAAAACCAAAACTCCTTTCATATTGTTAAAGATACATGAAACCAGAAGAGAAGGCATAGACTGTGACAGTATTAGGAAATACAAAAAGACTACAGTGGTGTTTTCTAAGTCAGCCTGATTCCTGTGTGTTCTTATTGTTGTCCTGGCCTAAATCCAGACCTTCAAAATTAGTGTTTTCTCCCAAGCGGATCTGAATAATTAAGAAGCCTGATGATTTTATCTCCAGGTTGATTTGAAGATTACCCTAGAAAAGTATACAGTACTTGAGATCTTGGGAGTAGGCCACAAATTTGATTTTCAGCTGAGGGATTTTAGTGGAGGTGAAAAAGCAGAGCTGGATATAGAATTGGAACAAATTATTCAAGGCTGAGGTGAGCAGAGGGCAGTCTTTGTCTCTGCTTGGATGCCGGAATGGGAAGAGCAGATAATATGCAGTGTGAGTGTCCTAAGGTAGCAAGGACAGCAGACGCTGTAGGCAGATCAGTATTAACTTCTGATGGCACAGTGAGGTAGAGGTACCTACATGCTAACAGGTGACTTGGTAGATGGGATGGAGCTTGGTGCTAATCTCAGCACCATTTGGAGACTATTCAATATGCCAGAATAGTGAAAAATTCTGAGTATGGATGAAAAACACCCAAAGAAATGTTTTCCTGAGGTGAATGGGGGAGCCTTAATGTCCTTTGAAAACCACTTGGGGAAAACATGGTGAACAGTAGCAATGTATAGATGCCATTCCAGCAGATGCCAAGTTAATTGGTCTAAGGTTCTGCCTCAGGGATGAGGCCTTTAACACAGGATACTAATGCATGGGCGTACTTGAGGATGTTGATGTGAGATGATGGGACACGGGTGGCTTTGTGCTTCCATGACATCCTATATATTATATATTTATATGTACATGTGTATGCGCAGAACACTTTTGATCTTTAAAAAGAAGTAAGTACTGACATTTTATGACAACCTGGATGAGACAACATTATGCAAAATGAAATAAGTAAACAGATAAATACTCCATGGTCTCAGATGCGGGCTCTGAAAAGAGGCTAATGTATGGAAGCACAATGGTGGTTACCTGGGTAGGAAGTATGTAGAAGAGGCTGGTAGAGGCCTAAGGAGATGCAGTTATGATTATGCAGCATCAATAATCCTAAATATAAACTGGATAGAATTAAAAACTCGTGCTAATATTGTATATTGCAAGTTTCCTAAGAAGGTTGATTGAATAAATTGTAGTTGCTGTCCACAATTAAACCAGAGACAGTAGGTAAGTGTGACATGGCTTCAGGTGAACGATGTGATTATCAGTAAGTCATTTACAGCCTTGGGAACCCTCAACTCCACAAACTACAGCATTGAAGATGGCTGGCCAAATAGAGAGGAGGTACATTTTTTTTAAGCAGCATTGACTGGAGAAGTACAAGTTGAAAGTTGGGATACAACTTGGGTAAGGAACTTGGGAGTCTATATTTGTTAAACCTAGCCCTAGCCCAATCCACTCATTAGCTGTGTGATAGTCATAGCTAAGTCAGCTCAGCCTTGGAAACTTTTACCCTCTTCATCTTTTAAGTGAGCTATAACAATTAATTTAGAAATGAAGGAGTAGTCAACAATGTTAAAGGTTTGAGAAAAATCTACAAGGTAAGAAATAAAGAGAAATCTTTGCATTGGTTGATAAGATGAATCTCTACCAGTGACAAGTCTAAATAAAATGTTGATGGCAAGAGCCAAATTACAATAGTTTTCAAGGAAAAATATTATCTTGGGAAGTAGTGAATTTTCCAAAAAGTTTGGTGATAGAAAAAAAAAGAGAGATTTTAGAATAGAACTAGGCAAATGCCTTGCCATTGAGTACGTACAGAATCATAGTGAAGCTTCACTTCACACACAAATTTTGGTAGACACATGGGCGTCCAGCCAAGCAAGCTGAAATTTATATTTTTGTGTAGGATCCTAATGCATCAACAATGCCACCATTTTTTTTTTTTTTTTTTTGGATGCCGATCACTGGTTTGGAGAAATAGAATATTATCATTTGCTTTAATGATTTGGGGATTGTGATGAACAAATGAAAAAAAATGTTGATAGTAGCCTGAAATGAAGAAGAAAATGGAATTGGAAATATGATTTACAGAGTCATGAAGAAAAGCTATGTCTATTAACCAATGCTTTCACTATCTGCATGATGCTTACTACTTTAATAGGGTCTCATGACAAGTCTATTCATAATTCACCTTTAAACTTAGGGATGCTAAGCTTGTTTGATAAAAGCTTTTGCAGCTTGCATTGTAACATGTCCATTTGTGTGACTGACTAACTCAGACAAACAGACCAAAATGCTGGCAGGGGTGGAGTAGGAGAGGGTAAGAGTGAAAGAAGCCATTCTAGAAAACTCTAAATAAAAGAAACCATAAAAACCATCAGAAATACCAACCTTCCTTACTGTTCCACAGTCCTGATTGGTCTGTGTCTGAGTTCTGACAGACAATGTACTTGACAACCAGAAAGACCATTGCCACCAGCATCTTGATGGAAGGACAGTGTTCTAGAGACAAGCTGGAATGGGTGTGTTGCTGAAGAAACCCTGGTGTAATGAGCAACTCAAACTTCATTCTCTGAGACAAGCCTGGTTATATCTACAAATGAAGCAGAAAGAACCTTCAAAACAATGAAGTCCCAGAGTTTTGGAAGGAAGGATGGAACAGTTGCTTTTCATTTTTTTTAACCTTTATTTATGTGTGTGCATGTGTGGATGTATGTGCCACAGTAGAGGTGTGGAGATCTGAAGATAGTTTGCAGACGTGTGTTCCCTCCTTCCTTCATGTGGGTTCTAGGGATGGAATTCTGGTTGTTGGGGTTGGCAGGAAATACTTTTACTCACTGAGCCTATCAAGCTTGCTATGCAACACTGGATTTCTAATAATTTTAGTAAGACAATCACTAGACAGGGACACAGGGTCACTTACCCACAGCCACTTTTTAGTTGACAGGATTAGATTTAGTGGATGGAACTCAAAAGCCAGGGGAAAGAAGGGTCAGTTCAACACAATAATGACATTTGCATCCATAGATACAAAAGAAAATAAGCTTTTTGGTAAATGGTGGGTTTCTGTTAGTAGAAAAGATCTGGAAGGATTTAGATATCCAGAGAATATATGAATTTCTAGTTTTTAAATATTACTTTCATGTCTTGAAAAGTTTGGAGCATTTATACCAAGGACCAGATAAATTGACCTCTTTATTTTGTTATCCAGGATAAGGTTAGTCCAAGCTCTTTTCGGTTCTATAGGCACAGGACATTGTGTAGGCAAAGCCTGGGCTGAATGTTATAAGGAAGCACTGTTGTGAAGACTGGGAAGAGACCCTCGTTTTTATTTATTGTGTCATGCCATGGTAGAAAGTAATAGTACAGACTTTTTATAGTTTATCTCACTTAATTTTCTGTCTGGAGTGATGAAATAAAAGCTGTAATCCTCATTTGCTGGATGAAGATAATAAGAGCTTGTGGGGTCATGCAGCTACAAAACCAGAAAAATTTGAAACCAGATATATCTTATCCTGCAATCTCAGTTCCTAACTACTGCCTTCTATTACTCTCAGTATCTAATAGTAGACAGCTGCTGGATCTGGAGTGAGCTTCTCATAGAGTTGCAAACATTTTATCTTTAATTATAAAATGGGAGAGTGTTTTTTACAATGATATAAATGAACTTCTAGGTCACTGAAAATAATAGCAAATTAGGTCCACATCTCCACAGATATCCTGTAAAAACAATAGTGAACAGCCCAAAATAAAACACACTATTGCTTAACTGTAAGAGAGATCACCAAACTTCAGAAAACCATAGACAGAAAACATGCCAAATGCCAAGGAGCTATCACTCATTCCTCCACTGAAAGCATTTGGCAGTGAAAGGGCAGTTTAAGAAGAACTATTAAAGGTAGAAGGGAAGAAAGGTTGGAAGAGAAGGCAGAGAATAAAGATGGACATAAATTTGTTGGCATCCATTGTCAGAAAGAGAAAGTCCATCTTAAGTAAAAAACTACTCAGACTCTCTATTGATAGATCTGATTACTGATGGCAATGAATGTTCTTAAAGTACACATGATTTATAATGGCTTCTTCAGAATACATGGCAATTTAGGAAATTGTCTTAGTTACTTTTTTATTGCTACAAAATACCATGGGCAAAGCAACTTATAAAAGAAAGTGTTTAATTGGACCTATAGTTCCTGAGGGTTAATAGATGTCATGATGGTGAAGCAAAGGCATGGTGAATGAACAGTTGGAAGCTCACATCTTGACCCACAAGTAGGAGGGAAGGAGGGAGGGAGAGAGAATACTAAAAATGTGTCATCTTTTGAAACCTCAAAGCTCACCCCTAGAAATTCACCTACTCCAACAAGGCCACACCTTCCAACCATCCCAAATAGTTTCATCAACTGAGGACCAAGTATTCAGATATATGGGCCCATGAGGACATTCTCAGTAAAAACCACCACAGGAGTCAGAGAAGTGAAGATTAAAGTATGGGGGACTCCTTAGGCTGATACATGATAAAGAATAAAACAAAAAACAACAAACAAACAAACAAACAAAAACAAAAAGAAAAGAAAAGAAAAACAAAAACAAAAAAGGCAAACCATGATTTATGGATCATTCTCCCCATATTCTGTGTCCATACATACATACAACACACACACACACACACACACACACACACACACACACACACTTTTTAAGGATACCTTTTTTTATTAGATTTAATCATCTTATTTTGAGAGTGTTTTGCCTACATGTATGTATGTGTGCCATGTGTGTGTATGGTGCCCACAAAGATTACAAGGGGCATTAAATCCACTGGAACGAAGGTTTACAGATGGTTGTGGGCTTCCTTGTGGGATCTGGGAATTCAATCCCGGTCAGTCCTGTATAAGCATAGGAAGTACTCCTAACCACTGAACCATTTCTCCAGTCCCTAATGCATATAAATCCACTAAAGAAATTGGACTTTGTCATGCTAACAGAAAAGGGAAGAAATAAAGTAGAAATACCTTAAATATCAGAAAATTTTTTATGAATGAAAGCCAATAGAAAATAGTCAAATTTATTACTAAAAATCATAAAACAAGAGTCAGCACATTCTAACTTATGAAAAATTCTCTCCTTAATAAGACATGAAGCATAAGAGATAAGACCAAGATAACACTGAAAAGTTAATTAGAAATTTGATAGGGTTAAAAAATCAACTGATGTAAAAATTTTAAAAATATATTAAAAGAATCAAGAGAGGAAAAAAAAATCAAGAGAGCTAACACAACCAGGTAAAGAAAAATGGAAACTCAAAATATTTTAGAAATGAAGACAAAATTGATAAGATTCCTAGGGAAGTTGATTTAAACAAAATTCTACCAGAGTCATTGAATAAATTTACTAAAGAGGATAGTAGAAGTGGGATAAAGAAAAGGAAAAAAATCATAGAAAAGGAGTTAGTAGTGGAAGACAAACAAGAGATATCATATTTATAATTGGAGGCTTTAATTAAATAATGATATAGAAATTTCAACTGGCTGGTAGCTGACTCAAAAACATGACAAAGAAGAGAGACAGATTGATTGTGGGTGGAATATACCTTACAAGATAGGAAGAGGATCAAGATCAAAGATGGTTGCACAAATACTATTTACTGTGTTAAACTAAAAATATTCAACATGGCTTAGCAGGTAAAGGCACTGGCCACCTAGCCTGACTCTAATTTGATTTTGGTGCTACATGAAAGAAAGAGAGAACTTACATCTCCCACAAGTTGTCCTCTGATCTCTATATGCGCATTGCAGCATGCACATGCTCCACAATGCCACCTCCACACAAATAAATAAGTTAATAAATGTAATAAAAGAAAAAGATATAATAATAATAATAATAATAATAATAATAATAATAATACAACTAAAGAAATGTGGGGAAAATAAGTGATTAAGGGCATTAGAATATATACATATACAGATGAAAGCAAAAGTCTTTTCTAGGTACAACAGTATTTTAAAAAAGATTAAAAATATGAATTAAGTAAGCAAATTAACAAAGATATATAATATGAAACATACTTTTCAAATATGATGACAATGATATAAGCTTGAAAAATACTTACAAATTGGCTCACAAAATAAGATACACACACATAGACATGCACACACATGTACAACATACAAACATATATGTGCACCCCAGTTCTTGGTATGACAGAAGCCATCTAAGGGAAGCTTAGGTAAGCAAGTGAATTTTTCTGGACATAGCCCACCATTTTGCATGGCCTGCGATGGGTAAGCTCTGAGAGGCAAGGTCCCAAGAAATTTCTTTCCAGGATTTCTTCTAGCTGGTGATATACCTTTTTCTGTCATTTATATATAGCCTAATGATTTCTGGGCATCAGCCCACCCTATTGGGTAAATTTCCTGCAGATCATCATGGAGATATACTCTCATATAATAATACTGTGTAGACAAATTGATGATTTCACAATTTCTGATAATGATTTTATAGAATTCTTAAATTGATATAAGTAATCAATCTCAAGTCCCCTATCGAGTAAAGATACAAGTAGAGTTCTGTAAACCTTTATGTATCATTTGCCACTTGCCCTAGGATAAGAAAGCTGGTTTAAAACAAGTTTGTGATCAGGGAAAAACATTCCTTCTAGATGAGGTCCAAGGATGAAGTCACAGGTGTGCACTAGTATAACACAAGGCCATATGAAACTGTTGTGTTGAACTTATAATGAGCTTATAGAATGAAACACTGCTTTGAACTTACTATCCTTCTGTAACTTCCCTTTTATGTAACATTTTATCTATGAGGTAATTCTTTCTTACATAGAGAACTTTTTGTCTAAAAGCTAAAAAAGCTGGAAGTAATAATAAAGTACTCATGTAACCATTCCTGATTCATCTGGTGTGCATGTTTGTGTAAATAACTTTTTTCTTTCTTTTTCTTTCTGTTTCATGAAGAGTTAACGAACTCTGAACCTGGCTTAGACTCTCTAAACTGGAGAGAAAAGAGCCCTAGAAATTAAGCTGTTTCTATTTTTAATGCCCTACTACTGAACAGCAGGAGTTAATTACCTGAATCAAGCAGCTCTTGTCTTAGCATAGCAAAGAGCTAAAGAAAGAGAACATTTACCAGAAGTAAGATACGTTAGCCCTCAACTTTTGCCACCACAATTGCCAGTGCCACCCATCGCTGCCTGCCTCAGTACCTTGTGCCCTGGCTGGTACATGGCATGGGTACCAACTTCTTTCATAGTTAGGGTTTTATTGAAGTGAATAAACATCATGACCATGGAAACTGTTATAAAGAAAAACATTTAATTGGGGCTAGCTTATTGTTTCAGAGGGTTAGTCCATTATTGTCCAGGCAGGAAACATGGTGGCATGCAGGCAGACATGGTGCTAGAGAAGGAACTAAGAGTTCTACATCTTGATCTGCAGAGAACAGGATACTGTGTTCACACTGTACAAAACTTGAGCATATATGACCACAAAGCCAGCCACCACAGTGACACACTTCCTCCAACAAAGCCACACCTCCTAATAGTGCTACTTCCTATAGCTAAGCATTTAAACACATGAGTCTATGGGGGCCATAACTATTCCAGTCACTACATTAGTACTGCTGCCTTTAAAATTCTAAAGTCTCAAGAGAAAGCAAAGGGAATGTTCCTACAATAAACAGATGGGGATTTTGAAAAGAGGGAGTGATAGAAATCAATATGCACATGGATATAGGACCCAGTAGTACCAGACTAGAGTCTCCATACTCAGGAAGCATAGCAGTCAGACTGTGAGTTCCAGGCCAGCCTGAGCTCAGCAGTGCAGGTTTGCTCTCCATATCTGGGCACTGAATTTCCACCTCTTGAGACTTAGGTCTCAATGGTTGCTGAGATGTTTGAATGCACTCATTGCTCATGATCATGGGTTTCAGAGGCCCATTCACCTGAGTCCATGGTGTGCAGTAATTCTTAATTCTGTAATCTGTTCTGTGATGATGGTTTAGGAGAAGAGGACTGTGTATACAATAAAGAGTTCTAAATTAACCAGTAGATAATAGAGTGTTTCTAGAAAAACAAAAAACACAGTATGCTAATTTTCTACTAAATTACATATATTGGTCAAACTCAACCGTAGTCCCAGTGATTGTTTAGAACTTAGTCTAAGAACCTCCCCTCCCTTGGGAAAGGAGAATTTGCTGCTAAAAATGTTTGAATTGTTCTCGAATCATGGTAACAAACGCCTTTAATTCCAGTATTTATAATTCAGGTGCATCTCTGCAAGTTTGAAGTTTTCTTGTTCTATATAGCAAGTTCCAGATTATTATGGGCTACATATGATGTCTCTAAACAAAACAATAACAAAATAATTAAATATAACTGTAGAGAGAATCTCTTATATTTTATGTAGAAGTATCATCTGCCAACATAAAACCCTATGGCCAATGAACTAAGGCAAGTTTAGAATGTGGGGCATCTAGCAGAGAAAGAGAGGAACTCTTGGAAAGAGTCAGGCATGGGTGATTTGACCCAGACTCTGATTTTCAGACACATAAAACTGAGGAGAGGTAACTAAACATGTGGAAGACATTAAATAAATAAATAAATAAATAAATAAATAAATAAATAAATAAATAAATAAATAAATGTGTTGATTGAATTACGAGCTAGTTGGGGAATAAGCCCAAACTTATGGCCTAAACATTTATTCATAATAATTCAGTCACACAATCATTATTTTGGGGAACAAAGAGGCTGGGTGATAAACCTCAGAGTTACAAATGGCGCCAATGTGGGGCATAGAATTCAAGTTTAGAAAAGTCCCGGGTAAGAATCTGTGCAGTTCCATATAACTTTTACTTGATTTTATTGTTATTATTAATTTCTTCACAATGTAGCCCCTCGCCTGCACATGGCTGGTCCCCCCATAGCCCTTTTTTTGAGACACCATTATGTGAGAGCTCATACATCTTTCTCTCATTATCTCCAGGACTGTGCTTGGTAATTGTTTGATGGACATCTCTTCCTTTTAGGATGCTGTCTCCTACGTGTAAGGAGGGGGAATATTCCAATGATTTATCTCTATATCCCAAATTCTCAATGTATAATAAACTCTCAATCATTGTTTTGTAAGAGAAGGATGTTTCAATAAATGTATTCATGTAAAAAGTGACTAATGGCTCCATATAAATACTCCTGGCAAAAGCTAAAAACAAACTCAACTTCAATACTGTTGCATCTCTCAAGTCTTCTCAGCCAGAATTTGTATAGACTTGTCATTAGGCAGATGAGATGGTTTCAACCAGAGTGCTGAGCTCCCACTTCTGTTCAGCGAACTCCACAGCTGTGAATGGTGGAAGGAACTCAGAACTGGTGTTAGAAAAGTCTGGATTCACATTGTGAATCTTCTAATTATCACAAACACCTAAAATGATTAGAAATCTCTTTCAGTCTCAGTGCACTCAGTGTTAAGATTGGACCTCCTCCCTCTACCACACAAACTTCTTGTAATATAAACAAGAGATGACTCTGTTGTGGTTTCATGCCATAGCGTCTGGCCATATCTGTGGCTTGGTCATTTGGTTTCCGTCTCATTCTGCTCTTTTTCTGTGTGCCAAAACTCCATCTTCATCTCTACCACATTATAAAACCCAAAGGGCATCTTTAGTGTAGTGTGACATTTCCCTTAACATAGGAAATATTTATTATAACTCAGTTGTGGCCATTGTAAATAGTTTTCATTACCTACAAGAAGATGTGATCCTGGAACTTCAGGGCCTTGATACTGTCAGGACTATCCAAGAGAGCCTGGTGGGTGTCTGACAGAGCAACTGGAGAGCAGTTTTTTAAATCCCTGCTGGAGCTCTCCATAACACCAGTTGGGGAACCACAGAGTCCAACAACAACAATTAGCCAGCATCATTTTCTCTTCTTTCAGTAGATACTTAATTGGCATCCGTTAATCAACTTGACCAGATTCCAGTAATCACAACTTATTTTCCAATTTGACAGGACATGCTCAGAGGAAAAGAATAAGAGAGCACACAGGGGGATAGATGTAGCAACGGATAATCAACATTTTTAATTGAATTCGAGGTTTGAGCTCGATCCTCTCATTGCAGTGTCTATATTGAATCTATCATTAGCAGAATAATTCTATTTTCTTTTTCTCATTACTTTAAATTGGCCAGCAAAAGAAAAGTAGGATTGCAGACAAGCATGCTTATTGGGGAAAATAACTGAACTGATTGGACTGATAGTTTAATCCTGTGCTGTCTAATAGAATCTTTTACAATGTGGGAAATGTCCTGTTCTATATGATACAGTGACTGCTAGCAACATGAGCATTGGAAGTGTGGCTGGCATGGCAGAAGAACTAAAATAATTTTAATTTAATTTATTATTAATTAATTTCAGTAGGCACATGTGGCTAGAGACCACGAGGAGCAACGCAGACATGAAGCCACAACAAGAGTCTTGTTTACTAAATGTTCTCAGAGTTTTCTTTTTGAGCCTGCATTGTTGGAAGGGCAGCCTGGCTCCATATTACAATTGTCTGTGTGTGTTCCTGTCCAGCTAGAGCTTTGCCAGGTTGTAAGTTGCTTCCAGTGAACCCTAGCTCTGGCTTCCTGATGTCTACCTTGCAAGCTGTCCTTTCTCATTTTTAAGGTAGTTGGCATTGACTTATTTTATTCTTAACTGCATTGCACCAAGTTCCCTTTTGGTTTCTTTACCACTTTCCTGGTAGTCATGTGTCTTTTCCTATATAAAACTGAAGTGGTTTTAGTGCATAGCGCTTTGAAGTAAGTGCATTAGACACAGCTAAGTAAAGAATCATTGAACTGAAAAACATGTCTGTGGAAATTTTCCAAACTGAAAGTACAAAGATAAAAGCAAAACAAATGAGAATCCAAAAGTGTTGGATAACTAGAAAAGGTATAAATATATGCATTCCCAAAAGTTGTGACAATGCCACATGGGACACATAGCACAAAACCTAAACCCAGGTATATTGTATCCAAATTGTAGATATCGAAAGACAAAAGGACACAATTAAAAGGAGCCATAAATTAGGGAAAACATGCTACATATAAAGGACACTTACTTGGCCCTTATCTCTAGAAGCCATACAAGAAAGAAAAAAAAAAGTGAAGTGGATTATTTAAATTTTTGAAACATAAAGCACCATCGCCCTAAGATTCTGAATCCTGCAAAATTATCCTCCAAAGGTGAAAGAGCAATAAAAACTTCCACAGACAAACAGAAATTGGGAGAAGCTTTCCTCCAGTAAGCCTTCCTTGAAAGACATGTTTTCAAAATTAAAGCTATAAATCAGAAACCCAAACATACATTTAAGAAAGGACACACATTGGGAAAGAAATAAACGAGGGGAATTTAAATAGTTAAATGATTTGAATAGATGTCCACAACAGCTCACGTATTGTATGCTTGGTGCCCAGCTTGTGAAATCCTTTTGGAAGGTTTGAGGAACTTTAGGATGTAGAGGTTAGCTGGAGAAAGTAGATCATTGGCGACAAGAATTTAAAGTAATACCCTGTCTTCCTGCCTTGTAGCTCCTGTCCTTCACAAGGCCTTAAAATAGGAAGTTTCCCTCCCATATGCTCTCACTCCCGTGATGATCTGTCCAAGTGCATGAAGCCAAGCAGGTGCTGACTGAGCACTCTGAAGCCGTACGTCTAATGCCTCTAAGTTCCTTTAAACTGTTCTCATTGTCTGCTTTCACAGACACCCAAGGAAACGCAATGTTTCTTTCTTCTTATTCTTAATTAATCTAATGTATCACAGTTTGTTCATAAATAATAACTGAATCAAAGTGTTCATTAGTTATTGGCTGTGGATAAATGAAATGAATGGCCACAAAGTTAGATAATAGAAATTGTAAAGACCACCTGTAAGGAATCTTTACTAACTGCAAAGTGCTGTAGTGTTATTTAATAGCATAAAACTCTATAATGAGACAGTGTTATTATATTAATTATAGGTGTGTGATCAAACCTAATGGAACTACAAATTGTTATATTTATTTTATATGTAATTTTACTAATTCTTAGAAAAATTTATATAATGTATCTTGATCATATTCACCTTCTTTGAATATCTTTCAATGCTGGTTCCTGTTGTGGTTTTGCTGGAATTCTAGGTGGATAAGACTAATGATTGCTTTCCTCATTCAGGAGCTTGCATGGCTTCTTAAAACTTCTAAAACTTCACTGAGGAGTAGTCCTCAGTGAAGTAACTCCCAGATAAGAAAAAGGTTGATTTATCTGTCTTGGTCCCAAAATGTATGGTCTCTTGAGAAAATGGGCATTACCTTCTTTTTCTGTAAGGTACCAAGGGCAATCATAAGTAGCCTATATCTTTTTGAGCATCTTTTGTACTCCCCTGATCAACAATTGAAAAGGAGGAAAGGAGGTATCCCATACCCTGCACTAGAATTTTTTTGTGACCCCAATTGGTGTAACTTCAGTGTTTTATAATGGGTTCTGTTACTTTAGAATGATGAACCATCCTTGAATTTTTAGGACATATATGACTTGGTTATGGTATGTAATTCTATTTATACAATGGTTAGATTTAGATGGCTAATATTCCATTGAAGCCTTTTACAGTTATATTAATGAGAGATACTGTCTATAGTTTTATGTCATGTTTATACATATTTGGCTTTTGAATTAGAGTAATTTTGACTCACACAGTTCCTTGTCCTCCAATTTTCCAAACAATTTTTTAAATAATTGGCATAGCATCTTCATTAAATATCTTATGTATTCACCAATAAAGCTGTCTGTGCCTGGTGTTTTCTGTTTTAACAGGTGGCTTATTACCAGCCAGTTTCTATAATAGATATGAGTTTAACAGGATTATATAGTTTTATTTGTATGATTTTCAGTGAATTGGTCCATTTCATCTAAGCTATTTAATTGTTAATTGTAAGCCATCGAATTGTTAATAATGTTGTATTGTTAGCCTTTTAATGTTCATGGGGTCAGTAGTGAAAACTGTTCCTTCATTTCTGACATTAGCAGTTGGGATCATCCTTTTTGCCCTTGGTTAGGTCTGGTTAATGGATTATTTTATTGATTTTCCAAAAGAAACATCTTTTGCGCATTGATTTTTTTTTCTCTACTGGTTTTACGTTTTCAATTTCATTGATTTCTGTTATAACCTTTAATTCTTGAATTCTTACTTTGGATTTAATTTGTTCTTTTTATCATTTCCTAAGGCACAAGCTTTGGCTATTGGATTTAATCTTTGTTCTTCTAACACATGCATTTGTAAGGTCAAGGAAGAGTTCTTCAACCAGACATGACCCTGTGCTTCCTCTAATTCTTCTGTTATGGCATTCACTGTATGGGTAAGTACATTAAGTACATGAGAGAAGCCAGTGGCATTTAGAAGGAGTCAAAGATAAGAGTAACTCATCACATGGTATGAAATGCTTTCCACTGGTGGCTCTTTTGGTCAGTGCTACACAAAAGACTTTATGGAGACAGTCACTCCACTTTCCTGAAATTAATTCCACAGCATACTCACAGATACTCTGTAGTTCTAAAGTCAGTTTAGTAGGGTGGGTAAGAAGAAAGCATTGGAATCAAGTGACATGTGTTTGTCTCCCATTCTATCACACTTGCTGAGTGATCCTGGGCATTGCACCTTGGCTTTCTCATTTATATATATGAGTAAATTATAGTATATGGAGATGTAAAGATTCAGCTCAGCAAATTCATATAAGAGGTCTGTAATGTTGCCTGGACAATACCATTGACCTTTTGTCCAAATGGTATGAGCAGCCATGATCCATGTATCTATGTATCCATTGAGTCTGTGACCTGACAGCTTTGCCAAACTACCATCTTGTCATTCTTTCCATATGACATCCTTCATATTGACAGCTAGGGAAAAATACTCTTCAGGACTTTGAAATATAATATTTGGATTTCTGGTCTTCAAGTCACCTTGAAATGAGAATTACCTGGACATATTCACCGAACTCTGTGCCCTTCAAAGATACACAAAACACAGTTCCAAATGGCTCAAATAACTCCTACAGTGCATCTACATACACATAGACACAACACACACACACACACACACACAGAGAGAGAGAGAGAGAGAGAGAGAGAGAGAGAGAGAGAGAGTTCTTAAAGTTCTTAATGATTGGTTTCCTAAATTAATTTGAGCATATAATGCCTGCCCCCCTTTTTTCAATTAAAAATACTTAACATAGCTTAGAATATTTGATAATTGAAAAATTCCTGGGGCAGTGCTGGACCCCTAAGCCCAACTCCCTGTGTTCTGACATACTTGCATACTTTGACACTCCATCATAGTTCACATGATCAAACAGGATTCCTAGTCTTTTTTAAATACCTCTGTATGTGTGGGTTGAATTTTTCTCCTGAAAAAAGAGATTTTAGAGAGAGCAATCCTACTGTGTCACCCTCTGAGGCATAAGATATGCCCCTTGCTGTGTGCAGTATTCTCTGCATCAGAAACTATAACAGGAATGCAAATTGGTGGCTGCTTAGGCCAGGGTGGGGCAGCTCTGTGTCACATGTAGATAGTAAAACCATGTAACAGGACAATGGTGCTTCTTGGCAAGAGTGCTTAGAGGGGACAAGTCCCAAGGATATATGAGAATTAAAGGAAGGGAAGAGGAAGCCAGCACAGCAGAAACTGCTTCATCCTTAGTTCTCCCTGGTTAGTCCTTCCCAGAATAGCCAAGTCCTAGGCAAACTATAACTAAAGAAGCAAAACTAGGGGATATTAACAAAGCAATGCTGTCATCATAGAGAAAGAGAATACTTGCCGTTTGTTTTTTGGCCCATGTGGCTGGTTGCCTTTAAAAGGATGTCCATGTCGCAAGGATTGGATCCAGGGTTCAGAGCTAGTAAATCTGTACCAGACAAGCACCCCACCCCCAAGAGACTGTCAAAAAGAATTAGAGTCTCTCTGAATTGGAAAAAGACACTTCTCCTGGTGGCAGGCACTTATCTTGCTCAATGCCATGTCAATGTGGCCACACACCATAGAGACTCTCATTGACAGAGGAAAGGCATTATCCCACCCAGGGAGATACTACTCTGTACCCCATGTGAGTCAGAGGAGGTCAGACTCATATGGATACCATTTGTGGAAAGTTTATGTGAAAACTAGGAAATTTGACTTAGTAGACTGGCGGAAATAAAAATTCAAACAAACAAAAACATTTTCAAAACCAACTCTGAGGGGAAGAATAACAGTACAAAAGGTTTGTCGTTGCCTCTAAGATGTCTCTTGGCAATGTCATCATTTTCTCAAACTGCATTCCTTGGAACGCTACGTTGAGTGGGATAGTGTTGGAAAACTGTACGGGCTCAGAATCAGCCCAGAACAATCAGTGTCGTACAACCCCTGTTAGAAAATGACACATGGGAACTTTGAAAGTTTTCAAAAGAAAATAAAAACTGTTCATTTTGGTCTATTCCAGATTTCTTCCAACTTATGTGAGCATCTAAGCGTTTTATGTGGAATGTTTTACAACTGATTACAGTCTATTGAGTGGTAATAAGTGATGATTTCCTTCTATACCCTGTCCTGCTCATCATTGCCCACAGCCAGGCACCTCAGTGTTCAAAACATCTGCCTTTTCTGATTAGCTAAGCAACGAGATATTGTGGATAAGAAAGTGATTTCTTGAAAATATCATCCTGAGTGAGTTAACTCAGTCACAAAAGAACGAACATGGTATGTACTCACCGATAAGTGGATATTAGCCCAAAAGTTCGGAATACCCAAGTGTCACTTAAGAGTAACCGCTGGACTGAGAGTGAGGTCCCAGATGGAGGAGTTGGAGAAGGGACTGAAGGAGCTGAGGGAGTTTGCAGTCCCATGGAGGGAGCAACAGTGTCAACTGGCCTGATCCCCCGGTCCTCCTGGAGGCTGGACCACCAACCAAAGAATACACTGGAGGGACCCATGGTTTGGAGGGCCTTCTTGGCCATCAGGGGGAGGAGAGGCCCTTGGGCCTGAGGGTGTTAGAGGCCCCAGTAAAGGGGAATGTCAAGGTGGGAATATGGGAGTGGGTGGGTGGGTGGGTGGGAGGTGGAATACCCTCATAGAGGCGGGGGAGAAGGAGGGGATAGGGGGTTTCCAAACAGGAGACCTAGAAAGGGGGAAACATTGGAAATGTAAATAAAGTATCAAAAAATAAAAATTAAAATAAAATAAAATAAAAAAAGAAAGTGGTTTCAGAGAAGCTTGTAATGTTTATGTGAATACATCTCATGTACCAGATTGCTAAAACTACTCAGAAGTAAGCCAGTCCTTTTAAGCAACACTAAATGAATTAAATGAATGTATCCCTCAAAAAGTTCCCAATTTCTAGCTTCCCTGAAAAAAAGTAATAGAGCCTAAACCAAAGTTGATAAAAAATTATCATTTGACTGAAGGAGGAATTATACTTTAGAAGTTGAATAAAACAGCTTGCTTAGTTCATCAATTTGACAAATGTCCCTCCACATTTATATTGAAGATTCTTGCTATGAGAAGTTTTAAATAATTTTATTCAGAAGATCTATATCTAAAAGGCCTCGAGGGGGCTGAGGAGGTGCCTGAATTAGTACGGTACTGTACTTGGATGCAAGCATGAGGATCTGAGTTCAGATCCTCAGATCCTCTATAAAAGACTGGAGGCTACAGTGTGTGTCTGCAACCTCAGCATGGGGAAGTGAAAACAGGGAGATCTCTAGAGCTCCCAGGCCACACAGTAACCTAATTGATGAGTACCAGGTATCAGAGAGAGACTGTCTCAAAAATAAGGTTTTACAAAAAAAGCATCTGAGAGCCGGGCAGTGGTGGCGCATGCCTTTAATCCCAGCACTTGGGAGGCAGAGGCAGGCAGATTTCTGAGTTCAAGGCCAGCCTGGTCTACAGAGTGAGTTCCACGACAGCCAGGGCTACACAGAGAAACCCTGTCTCGAAACACCCCCCCCCCAAAAAAAAAAAAAGCATCTGAGAAGATACCCAGTGACCTAATGTTGACCTCTGGTCTTACTCATACATACATACACAAGGCCACATGGACACACAAATGAACTTGTGGCATATTGCACCTTATAAAAATGAAGATGGCTATTCTAGTCTAACATACTCTTCCAGAAAAATTTTCTCTCCCTTCCTTTGGAATTGACAGTTGTTTTCAATTTCCTCTTTAAAATCTTGCCTTGTCTTTTCTTCCTGACTGGTGCTCAAAGCAGGGTTACCCAGAGTAACCCTGAGTTATGTTTGGTGAGCTCACTGTACTCACAAATCAAGTGCAAGTGAATATTTATGGAGTGTTTAATTTGATCTAAGCAGAGTTCTAAGTGCTCTACATGAATTAACTCATTAAATGACATAACTGCTGTGCGGGAGATACCATTACTATCTCCATTTTCCAGAAAAGGAAAATGAAGATGTAGGAGGGTTCTGCTTTTTTTGTTTGTTTTTTTTTTTACCACAGTCTGCTTGGCTTACAAAGATCAGAGTGGGATTTGGACTACAGCACTGCAGCTCCAGAGGCAGTGTGTTTGCTACTCTCCTCCAGTGAGTACCATCATTCTACCCATTTTAATAGATATGGGGCATCTGCAAATAGATAAATGGGTATCTCCCTGGGACAACCATTCCCTGAAAGGGAATAGGACCTAATTAAGTAATTGCAATTCAATATGTCTATTCACTTAAAAAGGACTGAGTATGTAAAATGTTGTGAGGATTTAGGAGGGGAAATGGTAGTCCTTGCCTGAGGTGAAGAATCTACCAAAGCATCAAAGAGTGATGGCAGTGTGCTGGTCCTTAAAATTAAAACAGAGGTTTTTGCCCTAGAGAAGAGGAAGAGATGAAAAGCTATTCAGGGCAGTGTAATCAGGAAAGGTGGCGCCATTTTCTGAAAAAACATGGGGATGTACTCATTTCTTTTAAACACATCCTTATAATATGTAGTAGACACACTTACAGAAGGTTGAGAACCATCACGTTGGGCTGCCTCTTGAGTCTACATGCTTTAAGCATCTTAGGATGATTCTAGCTTGGAGGTCAAACAGCCTTCCCTGTGTGCTTTCAGCCAGGCCAGAATGCCCTCTTTCTTCATCCAGGAGTACAAGCTCTGATGGTTTCCATAGTTTCCTAGATTTCCCAAAGAAGACAAGTGGTAACTTTGGTCTCAGTTTTCACTTCTTGCATAAAGCAAGAAAACCACCTCCATGGCCTTCTAAGAGGCAAATAAGTAAATGACTTTTTCCTTTAGCTATGCATTTTGACTGAGGTTGACATATGCTTGCAGCAGGTTGGCATGTGTAGGTGTGTGCATGCATGGGTATATGTGCATGTGCACTTTCTCTGCGTGTGAGCACCTCAGGCATTTCCACCGTGTGTGTGGCTGCACACGTGCGGTATGAGCTGTGGAATGCAAGAGTGGGAAGGCAGTGAGTTTCAGTCTTCATTTGTGGCTTAGTGATTGGAGAGGCTGGCCGAGCATGCACAGCACAGGGAAGGGGGCTGCACTCGGGTTTCAGTAAATGACAAACCTGATTAGAGAAGAGGAAGGAAGCGAGCATGTCCGGCTGTTTCCCAGAGTTCTTCAGAAGGCAGTTGGATTTCAGCATAGGAACAGAAAAGGGCAAAACAACTGTCCCTTTCTCAGAGATAATTGAAATGATCTGTACTATTTTATTGGGAAGGGAACTCCTCCCTTGAGCTGGTCTCCTCAAAATTAGGTATTGAAATTTTCCAAAGAAAAGTCACACAATGCACCACAGATTTTAAAGATAATTGCCTTTGCCATGTGTTCCAGAATCTGAGTTCTGAGATATATTTTAAATCTTGCAACTGTGTTTATTAGCCTTTCCTTCCAGAATCCTGTCCAGTCATTCTCAATATTCTTTAAAAACAAAAACAAAAACATGTGGGCCTGGAAAGACAGCATAGTGATTACAGCATAAGCATCAGAGAGAGGGGTTGTGTCTTAAAAATAAGAAGGAGAGTGATACCTGTAACCCGGGATCTAGGGAAATAGAGACAGGAAGCCCCTGGAACAAGGTGGCTAGCTACACTAGCCAATCAGCAAGCTCTGGGTTCAGATGAGAGATCTTACCTTGAAAAACAAAGGGAGAACAACTGAGGAAGCCATCAGATTTTCACTTCAGTTCTGCCCATGCACACACATACACATGTGTGTGTACCCACAGGCATGCACACGCACACACACGCACGTGCGCGCACACACACACATATTTAAAACTCAAAAACATTTATCACACGGTAATCTCATCATTCACTCAACAAGGTTTATTACTTTTCTAGGTGCAGTCAGGCCAGGGGATACAGGATAAATGGACAGACTCAGTCTCTATTTTTCAGGGACCTCATTTATACTGACTTCTCATTTGTGTCTGCCATGGTGGTAGTGGGGGAGGGAGAATGCACATATTCATGATCTTCACCACCACCATCACTACCACCACCACCATCACCACCACCACCACCACCATCATCATCATCACTGAGAGCTCTGGAGTGTTTCAAAACTAGAACTTTCAATAAGATGTCCAAAAGGCAGAGGTTATCACTCACTTCCTCAGACTGTGAATTTGTTATGGATTTTCTGATCAGATATTCAATCAAATATCATCATTTTAATATCATGTAATGAAAATGCATGTGTGACAGGTAGAAGACTTGAGTACTAGGGGACAGCTAACTCATAAAAGTGGCTTTGTCAGCTGACATTGGAGACTTAACATGCAGACTGCTTGGGTCAAATTTTGGCTTCATAATCCTTTAGCTCTGTGTCATTGAATATTAACTCAGTAAACACAATATTATTCCCCATCATGTCTACTTCACAGATGAAGAAACTGAGTCATATGAAGCTAATTTCTGTGTGGTACACAGATCTTTACCCAACTTGTGATATTTTGGAGCATCTTCTCTAGACTCTGCAGATCATTTACTCAGCAAATATGTCCTGAATGCTTGCTGTATTTGGCACTGTGGCTGTAAATGCAGTGGGGGGCAGGAGTTGCCTTTGTTCATAGAGTTGGTGTTAGGTATGTAGACTTGGAAAGTCATGGAGAGAGAGATGCTGCTCTTGTGAATGGGTTCATTTCCTAGGCTTGGAGATACCTTCCAGAAATGTATCTCTACTGTTTTGGTTAGTACTGTCTTTATCACTTGGGCTTCTCAGCGGATGGAGGCCCCAGCCCAGAGCCCAGCCAGCCTGAGACTGGGAGTGATTTTTAAGAAGTCATCTAGGACTCAAGGAGGGCAGAGATGTCTCCATGGCAACAGAATTAGCTTTATTGGGGGATTGTCAGGGTAAAGTCTCTTCCCTCCTATTGTCATAAACATCAGGCCTATAAACTTGAGAAAGGGTAAATACATTGTTCTCTGGGCTGAGTCTTTTCCCCAAAACCAAACAGATGGAGCCTGAAGGTCGGAGGGTTTCAGGCCTTTCTGTCCCTGCTGCACTTCATACAGCTGACAAATGTCACCCCTTTTTATCCTGCAGCTACATAGGCCCTGGAGTGAGAGAAGAGCCCTGGTTCAGGGAAGGCAGCTGGGCAAAGGATACAGGATGGAGGCTTCAGTTTGTCAGATGCTTGGAAGAGGTGTCCTACACCAAAGGACAGTGAATTATCACCTCAAGGTGACTGGAGAAAACAGGGATTGTAGAAAAAAGGCACCGGAAAACGGGGGCAAGTGTGCAACACTGAGGGCTCACTTATAAACAAAAGCCAGGTAGTAGCTAAGATGAGGAAGAGCAGGGGCTGGGGTGGGAATAAGAGAAAGGCAGGAAGAGTATCAGCAGAGAGTTACTCTAGAGGTTTCAATCAAATATCCAACCAGTGAGCAAGTTCTTATCTGTGCACCCAGACCTGCTCTGTATTTTACAGAGGAAATATTCACAGGACTTTGCTGTTAGCATTTTGTCTAAGCCCCACCCCACAGTTATCTGGCAACAGCCAGGTATGCCTGACTTGCTATAAAAGGGGATGCTTGCCCCCTCTGCTCTCTCTTGCTCTTGCCTTCTTGCTCCTGCTCCCCTTCCCCCCTCTCCCCCCATGTGCTCATGGTCGGCCTCTACTTCTTTACTCATTTTCTCCCTCTCTCTCTTTGCCTTTCTCAGCCTCTACTACTCTCTTAACTCCACATCCCATGCCCTGAATAAACTCTATTCTATACTATACCTTTGTATGGTTGGTCCCTCTGGGGGAAGGGATGCCTCCACATGGGCCCACAGAGGCACCCCCCTCCCCAACACCTCACCACACATCTACCAAAACTCTCTCTTTATCTTTTTATAAACACATCACTTGCCAAGGACCAGTCTTGGTTTGGAGAGGGTTTCTGAAGAAGGGGTGTTTGAGAGCAGCTAAATAAAAGATTTGAAGTCAAACTATGGGTTACAAGCTGATGGCCTATGTTGTGCTTGAGACAGCTTTCAGATTGCTCTCTTTTTGTGTTCTGATTAAGACTGCTTTCTTCTGCTATTCTAAAAACTCTCTGCATAGCTCATATCCTGTGAATCAGCATCCTATAACTCAAGTCCCTTGACTCTTACAAAGAGAAAGCAAGCACATTATTTTTTAACATCACAATAGAATTTAGTGATCTGCCTGCCTTTGTTAGGCACAGACTATGAGATAGCTGGGTGGAACCCTGCCCTGAAACTACCATTTCTACTGTGCCTGGTGCTGGACTTAAACTCCCCCTGTCCCAGGCTGACTTTGAATCCAAGAATCTGCCTGTCTTCCTAAGCATAAACAAAAACCTTAGCTGGATGGGATCTTGCCCTGCAATCACCATTCCCTAAATCTTTTTATCTCCTTCCGTAGTATCTTTCTGACAAGCTGGCTCATAGTACAGTTGCCTTTTTTAGATCTGATCTGTGAAGCTCCTTATACAATTCATATTGCATCCTTATATTTTGCATAGTTGAGAAATTATATATTTTTGAACTCATGCTTTCAGAGGTCTTTCCCACAGTCTTAAGAGCTGCCCTGAAGGTCTCAGCATTTGCCATTTTGCAGAGACATAGACACACCCTCAACTCCTAGACTCATGCTGCTTCTAATTATAATGAAGTCATTAACCTTGGCAGGAAGAACATTCCCTGATAACCTTGGCAGGGAGAACATTTCCCAAAGGATGAACATGAAATAATACATATTTCAGTAAGTGAGAATATATATATGTATGTATGTATGTATGTATGTATGTATGTATGTATGTATGTATGTATAAAACAAGCCTTATGCCCATAGCAACCATTGACACTCATGAAGGCCCACACCCTGCTGGCGCTGTTCCAGGGGTGGGAACCATGTCTCAACCTCTCTGCCATCGCCAAGCCAAACTTGGCCAGACATGGCCTTGGAGGTCTGCCTACCTGACAAGAAACTTTTGCAAAGGGCTCAAGCAGAAGCTGGAAGACCTGAGTCATTTGTCCCTTTGGGTACTATAAGCAAAAGTCAAAGGCCCAGCACTCTACAAAAGCACCATTCTGGCTTTACAAATAGACCATCAGTAAGCACATACACATACCTAAACTTCACCTAAATTCCATGACTTTCCACAGTTCTTCCTAGTCTCAATGGCTTGGAAAATAACCCAAGTCTTCTTAAAGTCCCTTACACACTATTCTGGTTTAATTTAATTGTCTCCTAGAATCAACTGATGAGGATTCTCAACTGGGGGATTTCCAGATGAGATTGGCCAGCATGCTTGTCAGTGGGTACTGTCTTGATTGTTAACTGACGTAGGAGAGCCCAGCCTACTGTGAGCAGCATCATTCCCTGGACAGGTGGGCCTGAGTGGTACAAGAAAGCTAGCTAAGCATGAGCCTGCAATGAACCATCCAGCAGCATTCCTCCACAGTTTCTGCTGTACTAGTTTGGTTGTGAGGGAGTTCCCTGGTCAGAGGCAATACTGTGTAAAATAGCAAGCAGGCCTTGTGTTTGGGTTCTTGCCTGGAGTTCCTAGTTCCCTCATTTCTCTCAGTGATGGATCATGATAGTGTTAGACACATAAACCCATTTCTGCCAAAGTTGCTTGGTCAGAATATTTTTATTGCAGCACACAAAAGAAACAGGAACACATAAAGTTTTCCTATTTTTCTAACATAATATAACCTGTCCTCCTACCAACCAACCAACCAAACAAATAAACGACAATGAAGTTAGACAGTGGTCCTCACCCTTCCTAATGCTGTGATCTTTTAATACAGTTCCTCATGTTGTGGTGACCTCCAACCACAAAATTATTTCATTGCTGCTCCATAACTATTAATTTTTCTGGTGTTATGAACTGTAATATAAATATCTGATATGCAACATCTCTGATAGGCCGACCCTAAAAGGATCCTGGTCCATGGGTTGAGAACCATTGAGGTAAGTGAAGTAAGTGAGGCAGCGCAGTAATAATCATGACTGAGGACAAATTAGGCCCCGAATTAATTAGGTTTGTACTCAGACCTTCATTAATCATCCTAAGCATACCACCAGTGTTGTCCCCTTTTTCAGGGAAGAAAACTAAAAGAGCAGTGGAGAAATGTGCCAAGGTTACCCTCTTAGTAAAATGCTGGGGTGCCTACCCATAATTGTGACTCAAAAACTCCTTGGACTATAACTAGTACAGGATCCTCTCAGAGTGGGTCCTGTACATTCTCTCACTGTTCTCTGCCCATCATGCCCCATGATATGAACAGCCCTCACCCAAACTTGTGCCTTTCATTCTTTAATCCTACTGGGATCTCAGCAAATGGGAAAGTAATAGTTCTGTGAATGAAGTTTGAGCTTTGATCATCCCTATTCTTGTTTGAAATTTTTTTTAATTTTGTTTTGTCTTTGTGGAAACTAAAGAGAAAATTGGGGCAGAAAGATTGTGAAACCCAGAGAATCAGGGAGTTTACCATGATACTGAACAAAGACAATAATAGACATGCCAAAGTGCATGGGAAAAGCCCAGGGGGCTTCAACTCTAGACAAAGAACCACAGATAACTAAGGAATGCTGAGAGTGGATGAAATAGTCAATGACAAATGGTCAACCCCCAAAACATACAAATAGCATTATATAGACTGAGCAGGTTGCACTTTGTATTTAGGAATATATATGTACACATATACCTATATGTATATGACAACAATTAATGAAAAAGAGGCTATGAATTTGTAAGTAAGAAAGGGCATATGGGTAGGTTTGGAGGAAGGAAAGGGAGAAACAATGCAATTATATTATAATCTTAAAAAAAAGAGAGAACTATTTTATACTCTACAAGTCCCTCAACCCTGGGGCAAAGCAAAAGAAGGAGGAGGAGGAGGAGGAGGAGGAGGAGGAGGAGGAGGAGGAGGAGGAGGAGGAGGAGGAGGAGAGAAGAAGAAGAAGAAGAAGAAGAAGAAGAAGAAGAAGAAGAAGAAGAAGAAGAAGAAGAAGAAGAAGAAGAAGAAGAAGAAGAAGAAGAATAAGAATCTTCATTCTTGGTAAGAATGTGTTTGTATTATTAAAGACAGATCTTAGCCATGAGTAGGTTGGGGAACCTTTGTGCTGCTAATGTGACCCAATTGAACTCAACACAGCCCTTGGGGTTGGGGTTGCGACCTGTAATATGGCAATTTTGCAATATTTGCATCCTGATATAATGGTTATATCATGTAGCTTATTCAAAGAATAATATAGTTTTAGATCTACAGGGGGCTAGATCTAAATCCCAGGTTGGTCACTTATCAGCTGCCACGGCAGGTGCCTCATCTTCAAGTTCTTGTTTCCTTCTACCTATAGTGGGTGTAAAATGCCATAGGACTTATAGGGAACTTAAATGTGCCAGTATAGTGTGACATGCTGGGTGTCATAGACTAGAAGTGCTGTATTTGCTCCTTTCCTCTGCTTGATGCTACACGTTCAGATCAGATATGGAGACAAACAGTCTCCACATGCTGATAAAAGTGAGAGACTGCCCAGCGTGCCATAGTGCCTCCATAATAACTTAGATGAGAGGAAGAGGAACTAAGAATACCTCTCCAGAGAATACCTCCTTCTCTAGGCTTCTTAGCAGGGTCCATCAATCAGGAGTTGGGGTGGGATTTGTAGTGGGGGTGGGAAACCACAGCATAACCCTGCTGATTACATAGCTATAGAAGGGGGTTCTAATAGAAGGTCCCCTCAACTTTTTTCTCCCTAATCCTCTATTAGCAGTGAAGGCCTTGGTGAGAGATGCTTAAATCAAATGGGACCCACAGTTAGCCAACAACATTCTTCAAGTAAATCACATTAATGTCCTCTGTAATTGGCACTTTCCTGAAGGATAGGAGTTAAATGCTGATTTACAACATGTTATTGCTTTCCCCTTCATAATCCACTGCTATTTGTAATCTAATTTCTAATCTCAACACTGACATGACTCTCTGAGGAAATGTTAGGCCAGGGCCCAGCAGCAGTACTGAGCTTCCAGGACCATCTCACCAAGTTCTCTAAGTTAGTTATTAGGTTCTGACCAGCTTATGACCATCCTGACTGGAGTGTTCTTTGTCTCCACAGAAGAACCTTCTCAGAGATAAGAGTGCTCTACTCTTCGAGTCATTTGTTGATCATCTCCTTGAACTCTCAGCTACCTCCTTGTCCTCAGTTGCTATGAGTACAGAATTTGGTAATGTTCCCAGGACAAGTTGTCTTTGTGCACGGATTTTGATTCCAGTTGCTTCTTTCCTGATGCAATGATGGAGTCATGCCTGACTGACCTGCAATGTTTGGAACCATGGCAAAGCTGACAGTCAGCTCAGGCTGCAGAGCAAAATACTGCGGTCTTCACTCAAACAACAATAAATTATGTCCTCAGGATTCTGGACACTGGATTTCTAAGGTTGATGTTTCAAGATGGTCTATTTCTAGTCAGACCTTTCTTCCTGGCCTACAGGCAGTGTCTTCTCACTGTATCCTTAGATATTTTGTCGGGGCACAAGACCTTGATTTCTCTTTTTGTAGAGCCATCAGTTCTGTCAGATTAAGGCCCAAGCCTTATAATGCCATTTAATCTTAATTGCTTGTCTCCCACGGGGACTTAGGTCTTGGATATATAAATTCGCAGGGTCATGTTTGGGTTCATAGCGGTGCTTCCATTAGAGGGGTTCCTTCCACCCCTGTGTGCCAGATGCTGTTTAAGGGGACTACTCTACTCTGGGTGTGTATTTACCTGCCTGAGCATTTGGCTCTTCCTTAGATTTTTGAGTATGGCATGACATCTGCTCATCTCCTAGGCATACATCCACTCCATGTGAGCTGCAGCAGAGTGGAATGAGGGAAAATCTATCTCATCACCTCCCAGATATGCAGGATTAGAAGGGTGTGATAAAATTAGAGGTCTGGAGTTTGCCCAAGTACACCATCTTGTTGCATTGATCACTGTGGGAGACCATACAAATGGGGAGGTAGGAAGAACCACACAACAAAAACTTATTATTGAAAGAGAACAAACTGGAAGCTAGAACTAAGGGTACTGAAATGGGACAAGACTTTTATTCCCACCAAAACAATTTCACACTCCTGCCATGCACACATAGTCTAAAGTAGTAGATGAAAGCAAAAGGGTTGAGGTAAAGATTTAGGTTTCTACAGAATATGTTGGCTAATTAGACCTTGGATCTTATGGATGCACTTGTGCATGGGTGTCCACACACACACACACACACACACACACACACACACACACACACACACATGCACACACACACATGTATACACATGTGCACATACATACCTCAAAAGATGGAAATAGATGAAATTCCATCATTGTTTACCTAGTTCTTAGCTGAGAAAAGCTACATGTATGGTCTTTGTCCTTCTCAGGAACCTGAGGAGTCTGAAGCCCTGAGTCAGGCATTCTACACTAAACAATGTAGATTTGCATATGGTAAAAGAGCAGACAGCAGCCTGGTCAATACAACCAAAGTATAATTTGGAAGAGATAGCTCTAGGAAGGACACATGAAGCTCTTAGAACATACAGGCATTCCCACCTCGGCCCCTATGAAGGCCTTGCTTCACAGCCATTACCATTGTACTTGCTTATGTCAAAGCCATGTTTTCCACTGGATTCTGAATGCATCATGTTGTAGAAATTGGCATGAAGGGTTTTGCTACTATAACGTCCTCATGGTCACTAAGTTGGTGCCGGATCACCTGAAAGTTGAGGCTTTACTGCTTTGATTTCTGGGGAACCTAGGTCTGGCTCAACCTAAATAAAATTCAGAGGTTCAGTGCTGGGGTGTAAGATCACTTCAGCCATAAAGCAGAGTGCTCCATGCTCCATACAACTTGGAACAGATGGCCTAGTCTTTCAGTAGGTCGGGCATAGCCCCCAACCACAATCATTCTCTTGACTAGTCTCTGGCAGTGAAAAGTTGGACAGGACTCTAATGGCTGGCTAATGAGCATGATTAAAACATGGTAATGACTCATCCTGGGAGAAAATGTCCGATGCTTCAGAATGTATTCTGCTTTATTATCTGTGAACTTCTTGCTGATGGGGGCCGGAGATTGGCAGACTTCTATTATGTGGAGGGCTCAGCGCAGGGATTGCTGAAGATGGAAGGTAGCTTCAAACTGTCAGTGCTGGAGACTCAAGAGGCATTTCTGCAGACAGGAGTGCCCTACTCAGGGACGTTCGGAAGAAACCTTTGACTCCTTCCTCCTTCATGCTCTGGCTCTAACCCGGCAAGAGAAGCAGCCGTTGAGTCTAAACAGAAATGTGTTGTTTTCTGCAGAGATTTGATTAACACTGTGCTAGCGAGTCCTTAGGGTCAGGGCAGATTATATTACAGTCATGACAAGTAGTTAATGAATTTACACGGAGCAATCCATACAGTGCTAAAGATTTTTCTGTCAGGATTAATATCCAAAATGTGCAGGACACTCAGTCTGAGGCAGGGCTCTGCTTCTTATGATGGGTGGCTTGTGTTTAATGTCCCATGATTAGAGCTAAGTGACAGACAGGAACTCTGCACTGGGATTCAGTATTGCTTAGAGTGGGTCATAAACAGGACCCAAGATTGCCTCATGTTATTTGGAGTAGGCATCAGATATGTTGCTATTCTGTCCCCCTGCAGTCACCAAGCTCCTCTGAGGACTCTCACAGCACCCGTGGCATCTCTGGAAATTGTTATATCTTTTCCACATACCTGTCTGAGCACTTATCTTCATTTTTCTGTTTGCTTGGCCCTTTTGTTTTCTGTGTCTACTCAGCCTGATTCTGACCTAGAGCTTATTTGGAGGTTCAGTACCTGCCAACATTTACCCCTGAAGGGAAGACACCCTAGGTTGCTCACCTCATCTAGAAGGCAGCTCCCCCTCAACTGTTACCTTACCTCTCCTGAAGCCTTCCAGCCACAGCCACATTCCCAACAGAAGAGCTTCATTAATGGTGTCCCATTAGCTATTTGTCTCTTTTGCTATGTAATTTAGGTCCCCATAACAGAGAGTTTATGGTGGATCTTCATACCACAAATGATATAATCGAGATAACCTTCCACAGAAATGATCAGAGGCTGACCCTATCAAGACAATTTTTTTTTACAGGAGTGTTCAGAAATGTGTCTTCTTAATGATTAAAGATCCTGCCGAGGTGACAATATTATCTATCTGGGATGGCATATAGCAAAGCATGATGGGAGACAACATTGCCTGCAAAATTTACCAGTTCTTCCCGCTCAGGTCTCCTTCCACTAAAAGTGGATATACTCCCACTAAGGTCTTCTTATCAAGTAGCACAAAGGATTCTTCAGGATCAATAAAAAGGAGTTGACAGACCACATTTCAAAAACCAAAGATTATGTCAACATTTCAATAAACAAATGAATACATAAATAAATGCTGGTAGAAGTCTTTTGTTTCATTTTAAAAGAATCAAGGACATCCCTGGTACGGCCATCTCTAACTTGTCCCTATCCATGGCAGCAGTGTGTGGACTAAATAGTTTGTTGCATGTGATAGAAGTAAATTTCAGCATTCTGGGATCAACTCTCTGAGAATTGACTCTCAATACCAGGATTATTCTTATTTTTCCCAAAGTTTGAGGTAAGACTAGAAAAATCAACAACTTTGGCCACCACTAGTTTTCTTTACTTCCAGCTTCTGTCAATGAAGGTTGACCAGAACAAATTAGAACTTTCAGGAGAGAATATCTGAGAAAGATTCTTCATGGGCAATTGGCAGGGGACAGAAGAAGGAATGGTGGCTGGTCCTCACATCCACAGCCACCAGGTGGTCACTTAAACATTACTTAGCTATAAATCTATGGCTCACAAACTATGTATCATACTTTCTACAAGTGGAAGCTGGACTAGGATGTCAGAGAATGTCATTATGGACAGGGGATGGAAACTAATGGTTTGAATTGGACCAACAATGGTGATTCTGTGATCTACTAGAAGGGACTCTGACCTCTACTGAGAACCTGACAAGGGTTGGAATTGCACAAACCTATTTTTACTTTCCTAGCAGCCCCATGTTGTAATAAAAATACTTCTGAGGGGAATTCAGATTCAGGAATCTAACGTAGTCTACCTCCAGGTTACCCACATAGCATAAGCAGGATACAAACTCAGGTTAGCTACTGTAGAATAAATTCCTTGAGTTTGCCAAAGATGTTGATTTCAGTCTGATCCATGGGGCCTTTATGCCTGAAAACTCAGCACCACCCTGGGTTCTCCCTTTTCTATATTCTTCTAGGGGACTGCACAGTGTTTGTCAGGCTGGAGCCTAGTTGTATTCAGCACTGTATGCCCTAGTCTATCCAACACTGAGCTACTAAGATGGATAGAATAAGTTGAAAGGCTGTGTCGCTAGCACAAATTCAGTGATGACCCAAGTCAAGAGTCTTAACTGTACAAATTTATTTTCTCATGAATATCAATGCTAGAGCTATATGATCATATGCTTTTATTTATTCTTACAGCCTCTGAAATTTGAATAGAACTGTGATGTATTTCCCTCTCCCTATCATTTTTCTATTTGACTCTTGTACCAGTTATTCCCTCATCCATGAAGCTTTCCTGGTCTTTGTAATGGTAAGCTGTCCCTTTTCTTCTGGTCCTCCAGGTCATCTCTGAGTGAGTCATGTTCTGATATTGCAATGTCTTGTTTCTATAGCCATATGTCCCTTCTACACTGTGCATGCCTGAAAGGAAAGAACTGAATTGTATTTGCTTTCATATGAAGGAAAATTCTCAATAAATGATAATTTCATGTATGAGGGAATAAGCCATATTGTTAAAATTGATTTAGCGGTGACCAACGCCTTATACTTATTATCAAGCACAAAACCTGATCTTTCAGACACTGAGAAGTCAAATAATCACAAAGATGCCTTGCAAGGAGCTAATGGGAATCTACTGTTGCCAGAAATGGCTACTAAGTCAGTATCTCTACTGGGCAGCTGAATCCTTTCCTCCTGATCTGACCCAGACCCAATGTGAAATATCTGGGTAACTGGAAGATTTCCTGTCAATTTTCCCCTCTCTGAGATAAGGTGGGTTCTTGTTTTCCCCAGGGAGAGGCATGGTTTCTGTTATTTCAGGTCAAATCACTGACCACCTTATATCGTCTTCTCTAAGAGGTCTCCCCATTGGCACACTTCTACAGTCTCCTAGGATCCACTCCTGAGAAGCTTCAGGGGCAGTTTCTACTTTGCTGAGTCTGAGCCATGGCCTGGAAGAGCCTTTGGGTTCACACCCAAGGCTCATTCCTGCCTGTGTATCCCTGTTTTGAGGGAGGGCTTATAGTAGCAGTTGTTACACTCTCTCAGAATCTATTCCCACATCTCCACTGATTTTAGCTGAAGGGATGCTTGGCTAAGAACAAGAAGGTAGACACATCTCCCAAGATTAGCCCATGGGGTTCCCATTGCAAGGAACTCTATGAGAGACCTCTCTTCAAGAGTTCATCTAGGTGTATCTCTCTGGCTTTATAGAATTCCTGGCATCTGGTGCTTGGTCATTCTTTTATCTGAATGCTGTGTGATGTCCCATTTGCATCTTGGGGACTACTCTTCCCTAAATTTGAGCCAGATAGAGATGTTTTTCTTAAAGTGAAGAAATGTTTACTTTAAACAGAGCTGTTGAAAGGTCTTACTCACCCAGTGTAAACGTCTCAGTAGAGAAAGGGAAATTATAAGATTTTTCTTTGCGTTGGGATGCTTGTGACAGAACAGGTTCTGGGTCTAGCTTGGCAATCAGCATTTCATATGTACTCATTTGACTTGAAGTTATTAAGCATATGCATCTACATGGAGTGTTGTGCAGGGTACCCATTACTAGTAAGGAAAATCAGGTTCGTTCTCTTGAAGAACTTCTTAGACAAGTTGCAGATGCCAAAGCCTTCCCAGCAAGCAGCAGATTATCATTCTTTTCTGCCTTCTTAGCTTTCTACTCCAAATTTACAGAGGCTGTAAAATGCACATATATTCATATATACACATATATACAATATACATTGCCCACCTATATGTGTATATGTATGTATGTATCCTATGTATGTGTATGTATGTATGTATGTATGTTTGTATGTATATATAATGAGTTTCATGTCAGTTAGGACTACCCAGTGAGGCTATCTCAAAACAAACAAACAAACAAAACACCCTATATATTACATTGGATTCTCAAAGAGGTTGTATTTATCAGATTATATTTGCTTGAGTCTTATTAATTCACATGTTCAAATGCATATACTTAAATGTGAAAATATAAGCACTTTGCTTTTGTGGATAGGCTCTTTTTCATGATTCATTTTCTCTAAATAACTGCACTGCCATTGGCCAACACTCTTTCTTAACTTGATCAAGTTAGAGAAGTAACATTTTAGTACCTGAACTATAGTGGCACTGGACATCTTAACTGAATCATTTCCCTAGAGAAAATATCAGTTCTCAGAGAGGGGAAGAGTCTTGTAATAAAATGTTTTAGTGTCCCCAAATCCCTTTGGATGTCAGAGAGCCAACATTCCATCTCCTGCTCATCATTGAATCAGGTAATTAATAAGGCCTGGTCTCCTAGCCTTCTCATGGGACATCTCTGCTGACAGATCGTCTTTCCTGGCTAAGGATGCTGTAGCACATGACCCCTATGCTGTCTGTAGTTATGCAACATAGAAGGCCAGATGTAGTTGAGAAAGTTATTCCTCATATTGCCTCATTGTACTAACAGGATAAGTGTGTAATCTACCTTCAGAAATGTACGAGAATTGTTTTAATGTCTGTAGTGGTTATCCTGTAAAACACCCAATGAAAGAAATTTAAAGAAAGAAGTGTTTGTTTTATGTCATAGTCGGAGAATACAGCCCATCATGGTGGTGGGAGCATGGGGCTGCTAATCATATGACATCTGTAGTCAAGAAGGAAAGAGAAATAAATGCTGAAGCGAAGTTCAGCAGAGTTCAGGATCCAACTCAATCAACCTAAGTCAGAAATGCCTCGCTTCCATCCCGAGAAGCTTGCTCTTTGTGAGTCTAGATCAGCAGTTCTCAACCTTTTGGAGGGTCTAACAACCTTGCACAGGATTTGCATATCACATATCCTGTGTATCAGATACTTACATAATGATTTGTAACAGTAGAAAAATTACAGTTATAAAGTAGCAACTAAAAATTTACATAAGGAACTACATTAAAGAGTCAATCACAGAATCAGGGAGGTTGGGAACCACTGCTCTAGATGCTGTCAAGTGTACAATCAGTATTCAGCATCACAATTTTATGAGGCCATTCTCCATAGTTCTAGAAGCTCCAGTTTGGAGCTCAGGAACACAGAGGACAGACAGAGCAATCATTAAGTGAATGGGGGAAACTCTAAGTGAAGTTGTTCTAGAAAGTGAGCCATTATCAGGGAGACTTAGAGGTATTCAAGTGAGCTCAGAGTTATGGGGAACCCCTCTTGACTCCTTTGACCTTTAGTCCATTGCCTGGGCCTGTGCTTGGCTGGGTGGATATTTAGAGCACATTGTTAGTTAAGCCAAGATCTCAGAGGTAATCCTTGTTCAAAGCTGCATTAGTATCATTACCAGAAAGATGCACTATCTATCTTTAATGTGCACACACACACACACACACACACACACACACACACACACACGTGAACACACATGCACAAATGTCACATGTATGCACACATGTACAAACATGCACTCATGTACACACATGGCCATACATACACACATACACACACACATACACACACTCACACATGCACACATGCACACACATATATGTATATACACATGCAGACACATGTACATACACATACATATGCACACACACATGCACACACATGCACAGATAGGGACATACACATTTGAGCATGTGTTCACACACACAGACTTCTCAAATTTTTCTTTCTGAATTACTATGAATTAAAGCACAGGATCTAAAATTTGAAAGGAAATCTGCAAATCTCTCAGTCCTGTCTTCCACCCCATCCATGTCTTTGGCCCATGTTCACTTAGCCTGATGACAGCCATAACAACTCTCACTGCTCTTGCAATTATGGCTTATTGATTTTTATGGCACATGAATTCTTTTAGCTCATCTTCATTTCCACCCTATGAGACTGGCACAGCTAACATCCATATTTTACATACTGAGAAGAGTTAGAATGCTCAAGATCATGACACTTAAGTAGAAATGGTGACATTTTAACCCAGAACAGAATTGGGACTAGAAATGGAAAATGCAGCTCAGTGGTCAAGCATTTTCTTTCTTTTTTTATTTTTCACAAGAAAAAACCTGGGTTCAATGCCTAGAACTACAAAACAGTTACCAAGGTCTTCTTGACTCCAAAGAGTTCACATCTTCATCACTATTATTTTAAACAGTGTTTTCTACCAACCTCAGGATGGGGATCACAATTTCACTAGTGCTAAGGAAGTGGTTACCACCCATGTTTATTTGCCTATGCAATAAGTCTTCCATTCAACACAACACATTAAGGTCTCTGTCCATGTGCTGGACTGCATCTAAGTCTAGATTTTCCCTGTGAGATCATATGACAAGTTTATTTTCTTCAGATGTCTGGAGAGGGAGCCTGTGAAGCTTGCTCCAGTTTCTTCTAAGATATTCCTGAAAGACAGTTCTCATATCTCTCCTCTAACTCATCGACACCTCTTTTCCATGTGGCACTCAGTTTTTCAGCATCCACACTGAGGTCAATTTGTAGATCAATTTAGCAGAAATAAAGCAGGAATTTATGGTTTCTTTGGAAAGCCAGTTGTGTCGGTTGGTGTTTTGTTGGGGCAAACATGTGAAGGAGTGTTTTCCTGAAGTGGGCACAGGTGGAAGGATGTTTTGCTAAAGCAAGCACATTAAAAGATGCATGATGAAGGAATCTTTGCTAACAACACACATGTGTTGGTTTGCCTTATATTGCATGGCTGAGCTCCACTTACAGTGATGTCATAGAAAGAAACTTACCAAAAAACTTCTTGTGAGGTTCCTGTGACTTTTTGCCACAGACTCAGGCTAATTGGCAGAGTGATGTCTTCTGATACACTTGGAGTTTTGCCAAGACAGACTCATGTGCCGAGGTAAGACACATGGTAATGTAAGACCCATGGTGGACATACGACAATTGGAGAGAGTATAAATAGAACTCAACAGTCTGTGAGGCTTGCTTGTATAGCTAGCTTTGCAAAGCTTCTTGGTCTGATGTATTCACTGGTCTTCACTTCATTGAGAGAGGCATGGCAGAGAACTTCTCCTGCCATGGGTCGAGGTCTTGGTTGCTCCTGTTTCTACTAAGTCGTGCCACCGCTGCTGATTCGTGTTCCCTACCCTGGCACTACTGAACTGGACTGATGGTATATTTGTGAGTACATTGAGGTGCTACTGTGTGGGAACAAGCCTGGAGCTGTGGGAAGAAGCCCCATGTGCCTGTCCAGGGTGTTTCGGCTCTGGGTGGGATAGGAGACATGCAGGAAGTGGCTGAGCATCTTCCCACACAGTCTGACTGGCAGGTGGAGGCTGTAAGAAGTCTTTGGGGGTCCCTGCCCGTGTGTGGGGGAGGGGGCCATTCTCGGGGAATGTGCGGCAGCCATCTCTGTGGATTCTCTAGCCCGGGACACCACAGTCGCCACAGGATGCTGCAGACTGGTTAGCCGGAGCGCAGCTGGGGTTCCCGCGGGATCGGATTTCAGTGGCTTGGAGAGCCAAACTAGCTGCTTAGGCTTGGGTGAATGGGTACCATCTGGGAGCACTGGGAAGCCCTCGGCGAGAAATTAGACTCGGCTCCTTAATCGAGGGCTGGATCCTTTGCTTCCCACGGCAGGTGCAGATGAACAGTCCATAATTCTAAGATATTTATTTCCATCGTGTGGAGTGGCATGGATAGAATTGTGCCTCCGCCTTTCTGGGAGAGGCAAGGCAGATATAGTAACTGGGAAGGGGTGTGGCTAAGCCTCTAGGTGTCTCATTAACATGGGGATGGCTTGGGGATGTGCGGCCACACCTCTACCTGAGGAGGGGTGGTACATGACCGTGACTGGAGCCAAAAGCCTCCCGGGAGCATTGGCATAAAGTTTTCTGGTCCCTTGTGGATTGTTCCACTGGGTTGCCCAGATTTTATGCCTGTGCTCCACCGGGTGCCAGATCGCCTGTCACAGATCACTGCCCCATATCACTGCTGAATCTTATGAGCTGAACTGCTAATTTCCTGGTAGCGCAGATGGGATTTGCTCTAAAGAACAATTTCTAAGCAGGTCCACTTCCCTCGTATCCTAATAACCTTTTTTTCCCACTACCTCTGATGGGTGGTGGTTAAGAAGGGAGGTTAAAGCATTTAAGAATTGTTATTAAAAGTAAGGTTGAAAAAAAGCAAAGCTTATGCAGAACCACCAACTTTCCCAAAGAAACATTCTAATCACAAAGGCCTCTGGTATGGTGATCATTTCCAAATATTGTCCTCATGTTGTGATATATAGAAACAAATATGAATATCATTTCTGGCTAACTAGTTATAATCTTAAGTGTTTCACAAACACATGCATTTTATCCTCACCACAACCCTATGCTGTTATGGTTCCCAACTCAGACAAGAAAATGAGGTTCTGAGAAACCAAGAAACTTTTCCTGCCACTCAGTCACTGAATCCAAGGAATCTTGTAGAAACCAAACTGCATCTCTCACGTGGGTTTTATCAGCTTGGAAAAGCTTCCTCCAAGTATTATCATTGGCCAGCCAAGCCAGCTTCCCTTACCTGTCCTTTCTGAGAACTGACTTTTGTTCCTGAGTTGGTGTAGGGTCTTCACAAGTTCCAGATGCATATTCCTCTCTCTGACCCATGTCTCTGTATTTATGGATGCAACCAACTTCAACTGGAAAATATGCTGGGAAAAATATTGTGTATGATCATATAAGTTCTGAGTGAGTATGGACCTTGCTCTTGTCACTATTTAAGCAGTACAGTATGACAGCCATTTATACAGCATTCATATTTATTGAGATTGTGAGCAATTCAGACACAATTGGAAGTAAACAATAAGGTATGCACAGGCTAAATGCCAAATGATTAGGCACATTTCCATGGAGAATTCGAGAGTTTTTAGTGCACCCTGAATCCATTTACTCATGGATACTGGACATCACAGCTCAGCTCTCCTCCCTTCTAATCCCACTCTAGTATCCTGTATCTAGTTTTTCTCTGCTTTTGGAGGCACCTTGTTTAAGAGGATGTCTTCATTCTTTTTCCCCCAATCCTCCATTAAGAAGAAAAATGCAAAAACATTAGACATTCAGTAACCTGCCAGCCCAAGGGGAGCATGGCATCCTTATAAACCATGGAGGCTTTGAATATATGTGTTCCTTAAAGCAACAAACACTTTACTCATTACACCATGCCCATTTTTTAGAATCTACTGAAAATTCTTCTTATAAACTGTTTATTAACATTTACTAGTTCTGTCATTTTCAATAGGTAGGTGATTTTTTGAACTTATCCTATGCAGGCGGAAATTTCCTCTACAAAGAGAAGCAAGACCCAAATGTAATAGCTGTTTTACTCATTTCTGAACATGTATAATTTATGTGTATGTATTAATTTTGTAATTAATGGTTATAAAATGCATCAAATATGTAACATGTTGCATAAGTACTTAATTAAAATAAAAACAGTGATGATAATTAATAGGTACGTCTTAAAAACTAGACAGGATGGTAGTTCAGGATGACTACCAGTTGATGATCCTATTGTTAATAATAAGCTCAACTTTTTATGTAAAATAAAACTTGCTAAAATTTCTTGATTAAATAATGAATCAGAAGTAAAAAGTTCTTTAAAAATATTTTCACCATGTAAAACCTCTGTAGGAAAACAGCTTTCAAATTTCTCATTTTAGACCCCTGGTTGAATTCAGTTTCATTATAATATTTTACTCCAAATTTTACTATTTTAATACTATCATTTTAAAATTCCTATTTCTCCCCAAGGAATCCTGAAAATATATCAAAATCCAAGAAGTGTAATCTTGCTTATAAATGAAGTCTCATTAGTGTTTTAATGGTGAATATTAGATAAAGTACATAATATGGGAAAAGACGTGTCTGAGCATTTTGAAGGATTGTGTGTGTGTGTGTGTGTGTGTGTGTGTGTGTGTGTGTGTGTGTGCACATGTACACATATATGGACCAATGGATGAGTGCTATGGGGTATATGTATAGGTCAGAAGACCACCATGTCATTGCTCCCCTTCCACTGTGTTTAAGACAGGGTCTCAGTCATTTACTTCTGTATTGCAAACATCTTGCTAGCTAGCTTGAAGACCTGAAGGACGCTTCTGTCTCTGTCTCCGGTCTCTCCATGGGTATACTGTATAGATGTGTGTGCTACCATACCTGGCTTTATGTGGGTTTGGGAGATCCAAATGTGGGTCCTCATGTTTGCATGACAAGAGATTTACCCATTGAACCATCTCAGCCTTTGCATGAGTTCTTTTGGTTTGTCTGAGAGTGGTCTTGAAAGCCATTGTGTGCTGCATACAGCTAGAAATACAGCAAGTACTAAGTGAGATAGCTCAGCATGTATGAGCACTTACCTGAACCCTAAACCCACATTGGAAGGAGGAGAGGGCCAATTCCCAAAAGTTGTCCTCTAACCTTCAAATGAAGTAAACATACACACATACACACACACACACACACACACACACACACACACACACACACACACACATACACACCATCACACCACACCACACTCACACAAACACACACACACTATATGTAATGTATATGCATACACATCATTCCTATACACACACATATAATACTAATAAATAAAATAAATTTTTAAAAGAATTGTAGCAAGGTACCACAAGTATCAAATGTTCCTATCCTGAATTTCGGTTTTATTTATGAGTTAAGATCCATATCAGATGGTGTAGAAAAACAGACCAATAAAATATATATATTTAAAAGATGGTAGGTAGTATATTATATTGTCTTATGCAAGAGTGCCTGAGAGGTCTAACAACGGTAGTCTCTGAGCTAGAGAAGCTGAGAACTCAGTAGCTGTTCAGCCATGAAGTTGGATGCCTCAGCAGTCTTTGCCTGGTTCTGAAGTCTAGAAGGTTCCTGGAGAACCTCTGGTATTTAGTCTGTGTGGGAGTCTAATGTTCACTAAAGCATGGCACCAGCATTAGGGCTAAGCACACTTCTTCAGGAAAAAAGAAAGAAAGCTAGGTAGTCAGTGCTGCCTATTCCTTGGACCTCTTCACATTATAACCACCAGTTGGAAAGATGCTGGATTCAGTCAATACATCTTTTGTGAAAACACCCTTCTAGATCCACCCAGAACTAGGTCTCCTAGTCAACTGCAGAGCCCATCAAATTAACAATCACGATTAGCCACTCATGGTTAGACATTCGGGAGATGACCTTAAAAGTTCATTGGTTTTGTTACTTGCCTTTGTCAGATGTATTGTATCAAATAGCTGCATCTGCTAGGATGTCTTTGTTGTGTGTCACCTATGGTCTTCTTCTTGGCTGACTGAGGTCAGATGATGTCTATGGGGTCTGAGAGAGCAGAAGGGAGTGAGTACAATCTGCCCTATAGAAATCTGGGCTCATAAACTGATTTCTCCCATCTATGCTAGGGGCTCAGTACTGCTTATGGTCTCTCCGGAAGCAATTGACTATTCTTTTTTTTAAAAAGAGAAGAGACAAATAATCTTATTTTGAAAAGTGAAATATAATTTCCTGCCACTATGCTAATGAAGCAATAAAGTTAGAATTCATAAAGTATTGTATTTAATGAAAATGCTGCCAAGAAAGGATTTAAGTGTGATTCATTTTGGAATACCCACCCACACAGAGCTCTTCCGTTTGTGTATACTTTGGCCCTGGATCTAATAGTGTTTGGACCCAATTATTTTAACCCTGTAATAGAACAGTCACTACTCTAAGCAGCTTAATATGTCTTATATATTCAAGATACACATGAAAATATAGTGTCTCCTTATTGCCAATGTGACTCTCTCAGCTATATTTTTAATAACCACAAATACTTTTTTACAGATTCTAATTATGTTATATATAATATTTTACTTATTTTACCTTTCCATTATATAGTCATTGTGCATGATTCTATTACATTCCATTCTATTATATTGTTTTTCTTTTTAAAAATACTTTTAATTAACAAAATAACGTATTGTATTTTTGTATCTACTAGGTCTTGGTTGACCCTTACCCACCTCTCCCTTCTCTTCTACAGCTCAGGTTTTAATTTGAATTGTTTGGCTAAACTTCAAAGGATTAATAAACTTCAAAGATATAAATATAACATTTTAATATCTTTAAAGAGTTCATACACATTTTACTTGATTTTCAGAATAGCCTCTTTATTTGGGGTTCCAACTAAGCATTGCATTAATGATTAAGCTCCTCACATTGCTCATTTCTATACTCCAACATGGTTTGCTTGCTTGTTTGTTTGTTTGTTTGTTTTAAGCTCTTTTCACCAAAGAAGTACAATTTCCACATGAATTTGGGATCAGGCCTGTGATTGACTGACTGAATGAAGAGACTGTGCATGTGTTTCAAATCCAGGCCTCAAGGGACACATGCCTTCTCTTGGTTGCTTCCTAGGAAAGCTGTCCCAGGGATAGCCATCAAACTGTGTCTTGACAGGAGGATGAGGAAATGTCCTAGCTAAACCTAGTTCAGAAGAGGATCTGTACACAAGCCTCAAACACTGAGCTATTGAGCCATTGAGATGAACCCAACCTAATGTGAATCAGGAACAACCAGATGACCCACAGGACAAGAGCAGGAAATAATGACTACTGTGTTAAGCTACTGAATTTAGAATCATTCCTTGCATGGTAACAGCTAACTGTTTTAATCCCTAATATTTGAAGAAAATTTCCTGCCTGCTGTAAATATGTCTAGAAAGTTTCCATCTGGGTAGACTCTCTCATGTCAACCTACTCTTCATAGACATTAAGGATAAGACCACAACTCTTCTAGAATTATTCCGGCCATATCCAGTGTAAACCTGCCACACATATTTTGTCATGTATCCAATGTGTACCTTTTATAGATTTCTATGAAGGAACTATTAGTCTATCTTCTGTTAACTTGGGCTAAAACTCAGAAAGGACATTAAAACAAAAGCGGGGCTATGCTAGACTATGCTAGATAGTAGATCTAAAGGCCAAGAGATTAAATAGTAAATGCTTTGGTATCTCTCTATGCCTGTTTACTTCTCTTGGTGTCTTTCCTTGTTCCTTTGGACACAATTCACCCAGGGGACCAATGTTTGCTCCCTCATCATTGCAGCTTCCCCGCCATGTACTGGCCTCATACTTTAGAGCATAGTCTACATCCAACCCAAACAAAAGATCTTATTATACCCCAAACACCTAATTCTGCATTCTTCCTCACGAATCCTCTTATCCCCAGGACACTTGGGTTATAGCTGTGTTGAAGAAGGACCCTCACTTTTGTGGCTTTAGTTTGCACTTCTGCAGTCCTAGGGAACTGAATGCCTGGAGGGCCTCTGTGACTTATGGTCATAAAATTCTCTCATGAGACTTATCTGTGCATCCAGATTCATATAAACATAATTTTTGAGCTTTGGAAGAACATTTGAAACCATCCATCACAACACTTTAATTTATGAACGAGGAGGAGGTGGAGCCCTAGACAGGAAAAGTGGTTGGCCTGAGCCCACCCAGCAAGTTCACAGCAGGGCTGAGACAGGAGCCTGGGCTCTGTGTCATTGTCTCTCCTTCAACTTCCTTGAGGACAGGCAGTAATTTCAGATTCATCTTCTCTTCCTTGTCTTCAGCCACAGAGTCCTGGAGTTGTAACCAACACTCAATAAATCTCAAGGAATATCTGGTGACTTGGAAGGAAGGGGAATGAGCAAGCATTACTTATGCAGCCAAGAATGCTAATTTCTGTCTGTTCAGCCAAAAGAACATGAGTGCCACAGCCCCTGGAGGTCTTACTGCTCTGTGTGGGGCAGTATGACCACGCAGAGCTGGTCTTTTGAGTTACATGTTTGATCAAAGAGATGAAGCACGCCCTTATCTAGCTCTCTGTTGACATCACTGCGTGTCTTCAGACTTGGTGCTGCTCACCATGAGGCTCAGTGGGCAATTTACACCTAATTTCTCACTCACAGTTCAGGGTTTGGGTAAAGAAATAGGCTGTGGGCAAGGAAATTATGTGTTATATTTAGGAAGACACCCACTAAAAGCATGTGCTGTGTCAGGAGCTCTGATTTCCGTAACAGGAAATAGTATCAATTCACCAGGAGGCTTCAGCAAGGGGGTAAGGACAGTCGGATTTGGACTATTGTCATGATATCAAATATCCTCCCTTTTTTAGAGCGGTGAAGGTGGAATAGTTTCCACTTGCATGGCACTGAACTGAAAAGACAGAGGACCCATGTCATCTGCATGCTTTCGAAGCCATAAGAAGCACCAGCCAGGTACTTCCTTCTGGCACTCTTAGCAGTGAGGCGAGTCAATAAAGGTACAATCTATAATGTTAGGCCTCAAATGTGTTCGGGAAATTCTGTTCAGGGATTTAAAAGAAAAATAAACACTTTATTTTCCTCTTCAGTACTTTCATTTTTTCATTGTATATGTCTTTTGTGTCCTTAATAGGTTTGCTACAAGCCACGATTTGGGGGGCGGGGGTATTGTAAATAGGATTGTTTCCCCTAAGTGTCTCAGTAGGTTTGTCTTTGGTTTATAGGAAGGCAACTGATTTGGGTAGGTTCACTATGTAACCTGATGTTGTAGTTTAAAAGCATATGCTCTTTGATTCAGGAAAATAGGACATGCATATGAGTTAATAATACGACAGAAGTCCTTAAACTCCAATTTAAAAAGGAGGACATTGCCAGAAATGTTTGGACCTACTTAGAACCCTTCACTGTTTCCATGGTGTGTGTATGTGTGTGTGTGTGTGTGTGTGTGTGTGTGTGTGTGTGTGTGTGTGTGCGCGCGTGCGTGTGCTTGTACATATTGGATACATTATTTGTTTTGTTCTTTTGTACTCTCATAGAGAATGAACTATGTTATACATAGTCTTCAATGTCTTTTTTATTATATATCTAATATTTATCTTTCTATTATATATAACAATTTCATACTCTATGATATGAGCTTTCCACCATTTTATTTAAGTCTGTACTAACCTAGATGGACATTTAGCTGCTTCCTGTTTCTCCCTCATGAGTAATGCTGAAGTTAATAGTCTTAAAAATGACTGCAGCCAACATTTACAATCACTTTCCCCATTAGTAAGGTGCACTTCAGATTTACAAGATAAAGACAAATTATTTTCCAAATATACATTCTCTACCCACAGGACAGTATTGTTTTTAGATGTGGGACAGGCTCTCTGACTCTGTCACACCTCAAGGGCTTAGTCACTGTGGATCACTTTTCTGAAAAAAATTTAAATTCTTTCTCTAGTGTTCAAACCTTACTAAGACTAGAGATGCTATCTGGGGAGAGTGGCCTGTTGCTCATGTCTCTCCTTTTGGATATTTTGTGATTACAGAAGCCCCTCCCATCTCCTTGCACTTTCCACACGCACCCCTGAAGGGAGTTATCACCACACTCCCATCTATGCTGTTGTCCTGGGTCCTGGCCAGAACATTGCTCTCATTGGCCAAGGCAGAGTTTCTCAGAATTTTATGATATTGGACTGTCTACATAGTGCTGATGAGGAGATTTGTGGTGATCCTAATTGTTTATGTGGACAGAGTCCCCGAATCACACATTTTCTAGGAAGCACACACACACCCTAGAGGTATGTAAGAGAGAGCATATTCAACAATCTCAGCACTATTTAGGCAGTGTCACACTTAATTTTTGGAACCTAGTGAATATGACATCTTAACTTATTGTGGTGATAATTTATGTGTCTCTGATTATTAACTAATTTAATCATTATTGATATTTTATTTCCCTTCTAATTTTCCTATGAATGCCTTTTTGAGTTTTGGTGCCATGTTTGTTAGTTGTGGTAAAATATGCATAACATAAAATTGACCATTTTATAGTTCAGTAGTATTAAGTATATCCATATAGCTGTACAAAAGAGTCTTGAGAACTAACTGAAACTCAGTAGTCAATAAATAACTGCCCATTTACGCCTTGCCTCAGAACCTTGAAACGTATTCTTTCTTGCTTCCAGTTTTTAATTTTAATTTAATTAATTTTATACACACACATGCACACACACACACACACACACACACACATACACACACACACATGACTTGCCTGAATGTGTGTCTTTGCACCACTTGAGTACCTACTTCCCAGAGGGGCCACAAGAGGGCACTGGATCCCCCAAAACTGCAGTTACAGATGGTTATGAGCCACTGTGTGGTTATTGGGGACCAGATCTGGGTTCTCTGGAAGAACAGCCAGTTCTTTTGATGACTGAGCCATCTCTCCAGCCCCCTTGCTGCCAAATTTAACTTCCTAAAGATGAATGGTTTTTAAGACTGTATTATTTCTTCTTATCATAATGCTCCCAACAGGCCACACCTGTAAGATTTGTTGTGTTTAAGTATTAGCTAATGCAGCATGGCATAAATATTCCACATCTTGTTTCTATTTGTCCGTAGGTGGGAGATCAGATGGCTACTGCCTTTTGACTACCGTGAATGTTTCTATGCAAATATATCTGAGATTCTACTTGGAACTCATTTGTTTTCATGGGTGTGAGAAATAGAACTACTGTATCATGTGGTATAGGTTTTCTTTCTCTTTATAAAAAGAATTTACTTTATTTTAAATTTATATGTATGTTTGTGTGTCTCTGTAAGTGTATCACATATGTATGGATAACAGAAAAAGGCCAGGAAAAGGTGTCAGATCCTCTGGAGCTTAAGTTATAGCAGGCATGAGTTACTAGACATTGGTGTGGTGAATTGAACTCTGGTCCTCTAGAAGAGCGACACATTCTCTTAACCACTGAGCCATCATTCCACCCCAAGTCATACCATTTAAAATTGTCTCCATAAGTTCCATTTTCTCCATATATTACATCTGGAGTTATAGAATTACATATGTGTGTCATTGTTTATATTATTACTATTTGTGTATTTGATGATTTATTTTAAAACTAGATCTTGCTATGCTCGGCCCACTGTTCTGAAAATCCCAGACTAACGCAACTCTCTTGCTTCCATGCAGCTGGGAGGACCCACAAGTGTTGAGACACATTCACTTCTAGATATTCTATGCTGCTCTCTATCATTTTCTCTTTATCCCATATATAATATATATGTAGATATATGCCTATATATGTATATACTATTAAATTGTAGAAAACACATATTTTCACTTTTGTGGAGGTGAATAGCATCAAGTCACATTATTTACATCTATGAAATTCTGAAAAACTAAGAATATATAAGATATATTTTCTGTTACCATCATTGTCCTTAGTATTTTATAGAAATGAAACTGGCTTCAAATCATACTGGTTAGTAATGTACTAATTTATATACAATGGTGCCTACCTATTTATTGTAAAAACAAGTTTTGGCATTATTTGGATGAGTGTCCAGTGGCATTAAGCTCCCTCATTCTTTTTCTGAAAACAAGGTCGTGTGAGACACAACTCAACATTTGGCGTGCAGCAGCTATCCTTTGCTGCCCTCTGGTCCTTGGTCCTATTTCCATCTCATAGTTAAGTGTCTGGCTTTTCTTTTCTGATTCTTTTAGGATATCTTGTCTTTGACATGAGGCAAGTTTACTTCATTTTTTATTATTGTTGTGTGAACTTCTCATCATTAAGTAGCCTCTATATTTCTTTAGTCATAGATTTATTATTCTAATGAGGATGGCAAAAATTCTCAACCAGTACATCTTTAGGTGTCTTCTTCTTCTTCTTCTTCTTCTTCTTCTTCTTCTTCTTCTTCTTCTTCTTCTTCTTCTTCTTCTTCTTCTTCTTCCTCCTCCTCCTCCTCCTCCTCCTCCTCCTCTTCCTCCTCCTCTTCTTTTTCCTCTTCTTCCTCTTCCTCCTTCTAATCCTCATCCTCATCCTCCTCTTCCTCCTCCTCCTTGTCCTCCTTGTCCTCCTCATCCTCCTCACCCTCCTCTTCCTCCTCCTTGTCCTCCTCCTCCTCTTCTTCCTCCTCTTCTTCTACTTCTTCTTCTTCTTTTCCTTTATTAGCACTAATATCTTACTTTTGAACTCTCACAGTTTGAATTCTAGAGTGTTTTGGTTTTATTTTTATGTCTTAATATCTCTTTCACATGTTCTATCTCCTTTCCCTCTGCACAATAATTTCCTCAGAATCAGGTCCAGGCACACTGGTTCTGTGATCCAGTGTGTATAATCTGCTTTTAAATCAATTTGCTAGTCCCTGCATCTCAATAGACACATTTTCATCTCTAAGTCACACCTTATAATTTCTTCTGTGTTTCATATTTTACAGTTCATGGATCTTTCCATTTAAAATTGATAACCTTCAGTTATTTAGACACCTTCTTCACAAGTTTATAATCTATATCTAAGAATCATGGTCTTTAGTCCCTGACAATCTAAACTTGTTAGAACCTTCTTTTTCTTTCCTGCTTGTGACATGTTTCCTAAATTCTTTCATATTTGGTTTAAATAATGAATGTGCATTTTGCAATGCTTCATCTGAGAAAAGTTGAGGGAAATTTTTTTCCACTGAGATCTTGGGTTTTCTAGTCAGGTCTCTGCCTGGTATTCAGGTCCTAATTATTTATTAAAAACTCAACCTCATGCTACTATTTATACTCTGGGTACATTTTTCTTCCCACTCTCTATTTCCTGCTATCTGTGTTTCCCCTTGGAGACTGAAGTGATTCTTCACTTGAACTATATATGCAGGCATTAATATATTATCTATGGTGTATCTATGACTAGTTGGTATTTGTTCACAAGAGTACCAATGATTGAAAGGAAGAGAAAAATAAAGCTGGCTCTCTTCTCATATCATATATATAAAATAACTCAAAGTGGCTCAATGGCTTAAATTCTGTAGCTAAAACTATAGCATCATTAAAAGAGGATATGACTATAAATCTTCATTACCTTGAACTCAGCAATGGAATCTTAGATATGATGCAAAAAGCATAATGTTATGCACTAGACCAAAGTTCGTATCTCCAAAATCCATATGTTGACCTCACAATGTGACAGTACGTGAAAGTGAGACATTTGTAGGTAACTAGGTTTAGATGAGATCACATGGGTGAGGCCCACATAATGTGATTAGTGCAATTATAAGAGTGCCTCCCATCCTGACACAATGTAAGCTAGTAAAGAGGACCACATCATCATTATCCTCGACAACAACAGCAGCAGCAGCAGCAGCAGCAGCAGCAGCAGCAGCAGCAGCATAATCAACATCAAAATGCTACTGGTTCCTTGATCTTGGGCTTCTTATGTCTAGACCTCTGATAAATTTGTTTTATTTACAACACTCAGTATATAGTGTATTATTGTGGTAGCTCCAAAATGACTAACATAGATTTGAGGTACTGCTCCAATGTACAGTTAAAAATGCAGAAGTGGCTGTGTTTTTGTGATGTGTGGAGTTTGGAGATACATGATAGAAGGGTGCACATTAGAGGTGGTTCTTCTTAAAGCCCTTTAGAAAAATAGGAAAGCTAACAAGATTTCTCTTCCTAGAGAGACTGTTAAAGGTGTGCTCAGAGCCAAAATAATTCTCTGACCTAAAGACTCAATGGTAGAGCCAACAGGATGACTCTTCAGATAAGGGTGTTTGCCTGTCAAGCATGACATGTGTTTGAACCCAGGAACCCACACAGTGGAAAGAGAGAACCAACTCCTACAAGTTGTCTTGTGACTGCCATATATGTGCACTGGCATGTGCATGCACACACACACACACACACACACACACACACACACACACACACACACAAACACACACACACACACACACAAACACACACACACACATACCACATGTGCGCACACTACATAAATGTAATTTTTGATGAATTTATCTGTATTAATCTTGGCTGATTTTGAATTTTCTCTTGACCTGTCACTCCACCCCTCTTTTCTATTTCTGTCTTTGCGGAAGGGAGTCCCATTCTTATCTCATTACTGTCTATGCAAACACAGTTTTCAAATGCTTGGAGTTGGGCCAGAATCATGTCCCAGAATGACTCTGTATTCCAGCTCAGTTTAGATCTAATTTGGATGATACTTATTTAGGTGAGATGCTAGGATTGAGATTTGGAATTGATGATGGGATAAGCTAAGACTCTGGTGGATACTGGGGGAGGAGGGATGAATGCTCTGTGTGTGTGTGTGTGTGTGTGTGTGTGTGTGTGTGTGTGTATGTGTGTGCAACAGAAGAGACATGAATTGGATTTCATCAAAGTTAAAATAATGTATATCAATGGACATTATCCCAAAAGCACAAGGATGCCCCACACAATGGGAGAAAGTAAATTATAAATCAGATAATGATCTGTTATCTAAGTAAGTGTACAAAGTCTTCATACAAGTCATAAAAGAGAAAGAATACAACTAAAGAACAGTTTGACCTTTCTCCATAGTAGACACAAAGGGTTGACAATCATAGCAAAATATAATCAACTTCATGGACAAGTACAGCTCAAAAACAAACAAACAAACAAACAAACAAACAAACAAAATAAGATAACACTTCACTCCCACTACAGTTAATGTTATAATAATGGAAAAGACTTTTTACTTTAGGATTATTTAGATGCTTTTGGGACTAGCATGAACATCTCAATTTAAGATCCAGGGATGGATGGAGGTGGGGACAGTAGAGAGACTGGGTGTGGAAGTGGCAGGAACCATAGTAAAGATAATACAAAATCTGTGTGACTTTTCATGGGGAGAGTGAATGAACATCACTCATCTCATATAAAACACTGAGGACAGACTGAAGACACTATCCCACCCAGGTTTACCTTGGTAAACCAGTGAGTTGATTGGTGTTACAATAGTGAGTATAAGAGGTTACTTAGAGGAGTCTGGATGACTGGAAGGCAGCTGACGTCACTGAAAAGCTAAGTCCAGCATGAATGGCAGCTCACTGAAGCTTATTCTGAATGGAGGTTCTTGTTCCACTTGCAGGCAGTTGGACAGCCGGTCTCCTCTCCCCAGCACTTACTACTATGTATATAATGTGGAGATGGAGGACATTGTGAATCTTGGAGAAGGGGTGTGTGTGTGTGTGATGGGGTGCATTGTGAATCTTGAAAGTTTCAGGAACTTCCTGAAACTTGTGAGTTCTTTATTTTCTGAACCTTTTAACTTCTGTTTTCTTCCTGCATCTTAAAGAGACTCCCTCAGATTGGAATGTTTTAATCTGTAGGAAATTGCTACACCAGACCATGGAAGTAGCTTCTGACTTGGTTTTACATATTTTATGACCACTGATTTCCATAACATTCATGAACAGCTCTATGAGACAGGTTCTATTAATATGTCAGATTTCATATCAAAAATTTGAGCCCCAGTTATTAACTTAATAGATTGGGGTTCAGTCTACCCACAAATATTTGCATACTGGAGTACTTTTACGCTGAACCAGTCACAAGTTCACCAGTCAGAAGTTCAAGACATAAGCTAAGAGAGATTTGAAAAGATGGCAGCTAAGAAGCCCCTGATAATTTGCAGGCAAGTTCTGCTGAGAAATCTTGAGCATGCACAGTGCATTTCCGGGTGCCTACCTTCTTCTTGGCCACTCATTTCCTTCCTGTGGAGAACACCTCTCTTTCCGGGTCTTGCTCTTTGTTCCTCCTCCCTTGTACCAGTCTCACTGACACCTCCTACTGCTTCATGATGGCGGTATGCATCACCTCTACCACGCCAGTCATTTATCCACAGTCTCCTCACCCACACTGCTTTTGGGAATAAAGCACGCCTCTTTATTTCTTTACAGATGCACCCCATAGTGCTAATTCAGTATGGCGTTGGTACCAAGAAGGGAGGTCGACCTGGGATTGACAAATTTCCCTCCTGTGCCTACCCGTAACCTGCTTCTCAGCCTCCTCTCCGTGGACTCCCATCACCCTCAGCTCCATCCATCACAGCTGCAGCTCAGTCGGCTGATGTATTACACTAACATATCATTAGTGCAACGGCAGAGCAAGGAGCGCTGATGATGTATTGGGGCCATACATCATCAGAATGAGTCACTCTGATGATGTATAACTCAAAAGATGGTACTATCCAGGGAAATGTGGACAGAGCATAAATCAGGGCCAATGTTAAAGAAGAAAACCCAGGACAGCCTTGGGAGGAAAATAAAGGTTCAGGGGTCTCCCGCAGTAGGGGTTGAGAGACAAAACTAGTAAATTCTTAACGGCTCAGATGGAAGCTTTCTGTTAGCAGAGGGTTTCTTAATGACTAAACCAGATCATCAGCATTCCCGGGTGACACTTGCATTTCCCTCCCATCTGGAAGTCAGCTTGGCTTGCTGTGTTCCTGCAAAGCCTCCTTGTCTTGATGGAGTTCCAGTGTCCATCAGATCAAAAGGAGGATACTGTGGGTCTGTGCTTCATCAGAGTCCTCATGGATCCCTCATCTGTAAGGTGGATTGGAAGGGCTTAGCTAACCACAGTGGTTCAGGCTGGCCTTCTTTCAGAGGCTCTTGCCTTTAGCCACTGATTGATGAAATTCTTTTGACTCAGGAATGAGTGAAGATTTGACAGTCTAGTGTAACAAACAAACCAGGACAGTCCTGGATCCCAGAAGTTATACGTTTTTAGAACACAGCTAAAGAGTTTTACCTGTAAGTAGGTTCGATCTTGATAAAAAACAAAAACAAAAATGTCTTTGCTTTTCTTCTCTCTATATAGCAAAAGAAAGAGGAAGAGTCAGTATAATGTTTATCTAAAGCCTAGATTTGATTTTCATGCTGCCCACTATTAGATTGGACCAGAAATGATGACACTTGAGGTTGGGACTAAAATCCAACATTTCCCAGCTTTATGCCATCCATAGGGAGGAACACTACAGAAATGCTGTCAGCCTCGCTTTCTCATCCTTGGATTGGAGGAGTGTATGGCCAAGAGCATCAACCTCTTTGTAACCTTAAAATGTGGTAGATAAAGAAGCCTTAAAGAGGGAGTTGAGAGCCATAGGGCAGAGGGGGAGGTAAGACCACACGCAGGCACATTGGGGAAAAATTAACATTTGGGTTTAATGCTTTATTTAATGCCAAACTGTCAGCTTGAGATCTGAGGCCCATGCATACGGATTCTGTCCTTCGACCCATACAAAATAAAATCAAAATCAAAGCCTAGGTGCTTCAGGACTGGAGAACATCAGAGCTCAGCCCTTGGCATCTGGGATCCATTATAGGCAAGAAGTCTTCCTCTGAGGGTTCCTTTCCCTGGTCCCTACCCACACTCCAGCAAGGGAGGGGGCAGTCAGCAAAGGCGTCCTTTGCCAGCGCTGGTCCTCTTGCTGTGACTCATTGCCTTTGTTTATTGCAAGCTCTGCAGTGGACTCTGGCCTTAAGCTGAGTACAATCAGAGGGCCCTCCTGGCAGGGTACAAAAGAGCCTGAGTCGTCCATAAAATACAATGGCACCCTTTCCCCTCTCTATGGGGAGCAGGGGGGCTGCACCACCTGAGCAGCAGTTAAGAGAACAAAATGCATTTTTTTTTTTTATTGTCCACAAATACTTATGCCTTCAAAGACTTTTAAAAGTTGAAACAAAACAGATCTTGCCTCTGTTCTTTATTTATTTTTTGGTGGGGGGCTAGGCAGGAGAGGAGAATGAAAGAGAGGATAAAGCCAGCACATTCCTTAGGTGTTGTTTATAAATGAACAGGACTTGAGAGGGATCCCATAATGCCTTGGGGTTGTCACCTACATCTGCCTGTAAGATCTCCCTCTGCTTGTGCTCTGCAGAACTGTGAGGTCTGGGACATTAGTCATTAGAGACCACGGCTGTATGAAAAGGCCAGGGGAGTGGCTACAGACAAATTCCTGTAGACTTATACAACTCAGTGGTCAACCATAGGAAAAGGGACAACTGTAAAGAATATGACAGAATTTTACCAATTAGCACCAATCAACTTAGTTGAAAGAAATCTTGGGTCAAGCTGAATGGTGGGACAACCATGCAAAGATCTTGCAGATTTGGCCCACTAGGCCTGCAGTTAAGATGAATGCTCTGGTTTTGATTTGTTAGACCTGCCAGGCTGCAGAGGCGGCCACAGGTTCCATGGCCATCCTTATCAGCCATCTTTCAGTACCTGGCGTATATAGTTTCCCATTCAATATTTATAGCGCCATGGTGTTTTTCTACATCAGGGGAGGAAACTGAGGCTGGCACTGTGTCTGTGTCTGCTGCAGTCTTATGACTAGGAAGTAGTGGATTGGATTTTAACTCAGTTTCCTTTGGCGTCTAAGACCACATTTCAGTGCAACATTCATGGGGGCCTTAGATGTCTCCACTACTTTGTTTTCCTAGCATACAAGATAATGATCTTTTCATACATAAACATCCTACTATGCTCACACTTACCACTCTGTCTTCTACACCCCAATAGGTTCACCTCCTCCTTTCAAGTAGCACACACACACACACACACACACACACACACACACATACGCACACGCACACCTTCCACATATGAGAAATAAATGCAGTCTTTCTTCACTTGCTCATTTTCCAAATGCTTGTTCTAGAGGAAAGGTAGAAGTTTTCCAGAGACCACATCTTAAAAATAATGTTTGGAATGATAATTACTTTCTTTTACTACTGCTTTTAGAGTTTGTCTTCTGTACCCAGGTATTCTCTATCTATGGGTTTAACAAACCATGGGTTGGACATATTTGGAAAAGGAGTTGTGTCTCTACTGTAGACATATTCCCGTTTTTAAGTCTGCCTTTTTTTTTTTAATTTTACACATTTTTTTATTATTATTATTTTTGATACTTTATTTACATTTCCAATGTTTCCCCCTTTCTGGGTCTCCTCTTTGGAAACCCCCTATCCCCTCCCCATCTCCGCCTCTGTGAGGGAATTCCACCTCCCACCCACATGCCCACCCATCCCCATATTCCCACCTCGACATTCCCCTTTACTGGGGCCTCTAACATCCTCAGGCCCAAGGGCCTCTCCTCTCTCCCTGATGGCCATCGAGGCCATCCTCTGCCACATATGTGGTCCAAACCATGGGTCCATAGATGTGTATTCTTTGGTTGGTGGTCCAAACTCCAAGACGACTGGGGTGGAGGGGTCAGGCCCATTGACGCTCTTGCTCCCTCCATGGGGCTGCAAATTCCCTCAGCTCCTTCAGACCTTTCTACAACTCCTCCATCTGGGACCTCACTCTCAGTCCAGCGGTTACTGTTAAGTGAAACTTGGGCATTCTGCTTTTATTTTTATTTTATTTTATTGCTGTGTTGTTTGCCTAGGTTATATGATAACACTAAGGTAGTCTGCATATATGAGACTTGAAAACCTATGGGGTTTGAAACCAGTTCTCCTTGGATATAAAAAGATGAGTGTTCTTTTGTTTAGTTTTGCCTATTGATAAAGTAAAGAAGAACAATAACAAATCTTGTTGAAGGCCTGAGGCCACTTATCAAAAGGCACCAAGTAAGGGCACAAAAAGGCCAGGTTGATGGGGTTGTTGGGACGTCGGCTCCTCATGTAGCTCAAGGTTTAGGCTCTACCCAATGCTTGAGTTTCCATCATGAGCTCTGGGGCGGAGCCTTGGCCCCGCCCTTTAACAACACGTTTACTCTCCCCTGTGCTTTCAGAGTATGTTCTGAGCCCAGAGGGCAACAGTGCCACAGAGAAATAAAACAATTTCACTTCTTAAATTATCTGAATCTCTAAAATAAAGAGGAACCGTAACAATAAAAACACTCTTGCTACATTATTTAATGCCCCACCCTTCAACATAATAACATGAGCTTTTACAAGATGGAGGTGCACAGACCAATAAAATATATGGTTTAATTAACTAAACTTATGCTGTAATCCACATTAGAAGGCCATGATTTAGCACACACTCTCATCCTCAGGACAGAATAATGCAAACAGCATAATTAAAAGTTGATGAGAAGTATATTTATTGGGCACACAGAAAGAAGAGACACCCAGATTTATGGCACACAGAGTAAACCTTTAGTTTACAATATAATTAATATTTTAAAAACCACAGTGTGCATATAATGTAGCTGTAGAGTCCTCCTCTGTGGAAGGATAATTTCGTCTGCGCTGATCTTGGCCCCGTTTAATAGTAAATTATGTTCCTGGGCATATACAAATGTAACATGATCTATTATGATCTGGAGATGATGCTCATTGAGATGTCTGCAGCTATGATAGATCACAGTTGCATGTCTCTGAAGACATGGAGGATGGTTGAAGGGCCAATTATTTATCTGTGGCACAAATTCCATGCCTATTAGTCACACGGGCAGTGACGCAAAATGAAGGTATGCCACTACATTTTAATCAATCCCTGCTCAAGGGACTGCCTCCTTAGCACAGAGCTGAGCTGTGCAGTCATGTGTAGTAGGCGAGGAGCTATGCGGAGAGGACATTGTCTGGGTCAGTGGGAGGTTAGCAGGGAGAGGTTCGGAGTCAGCAGGAGTGCCCGACGTTCATTTGGCTTTGAAGACTCACCAATGTTTCAGAGGTAGGGCTAAAAAAACAATTGTATGCATTCCTACAACATCCCTAGGTGTTTATCCATACCTGTTATGCAGGCTGGAGAGCTGAGGCTGGGAGAGACAACCATGCTAGAACAAAACCAGAACCTGGGTTCTCAGGCAGTTCCTGGTACTTGCTCTAGTCTACCCAGGGACTTATAGAGGATCTTGGAGAGGAGGAAGTAATACTTCTGAACAACCTGGTTCATAGTTCTTGTTAGGGTCCCTAAAGCACTACAGATCTTGTTCACTAACCCCTCAAACCTTGACCCCCAACTACAAGGATATTCCAATTAGTATCATGATGGCTGCCATTTATTAAATATATTTTCCTTTGAGGCTTAAAAAAAAGAATTATTCTAATATATATGTAAGTCAGTTATCTCATCTGTTTCTTTCTTTTCTTCCTTCCCAACCCAAGAATTGGGTCTTGAGTGTATACTTTTCTTTTGCTTTAAATGAAACAGGGGTACTCTATACTTGGGAGATAGTAAGATGCCTTTTGCCCAGACTCTTTTTTACCCATTCTGTTTAGATTCCCCAGGCTGAGAACTCTACCTCACCCTGTGGGCTTTACTGTATGTGGTTGGAATTTTTCAGGAATCTTTCTGTTGTCTGTCTGCTCTCTTTGTCTTGTCATCTACAAGAATACCTGAAGGGTGTCAGGAAGCAATGCCTGGCTAAATTTGCTCATTCCATATATGTGCACCACTCACCATGGGGCAACCACAAGCGTTTTCTGGAGAATGGGCAAACAGTGAGGCACACAGCAGAGCTCCTAGAAACCTCAGGGGCTTGAAGCTCTTGCTTCAGCTACATCCTAATGGGAACCCAAGCCTCACAGCACAGACTGGGAGCATCCGGGTCAACATTACCCCACTTCCTATTCAACAGTAGCCTTGACTTACAGTGGAAGCTAGCACGGCTTCTTTTGCCTCAGGAAGAGCCCATTTGGTTTGAGATTGTGAAGGGATTGGAGGGACACCAAGTCCCCAAAAAGATGTGCCATGTCTTGGCTATAATTGTTGAAACACTGTCACTACTAGTCTGTAGACTAGATAAGACTATACCTGGCTTTCAAATGAAGATGTTGTCCAGGTTTTTGTGGCCCCGAGTGAAATGTTTACTAAAATCCTAATCTGGAAAACATTCTCAGTAAAGAAGATTACAGATGAAACATATGAAATAAATTTAAGTGCAAAGTAGATAAAGAAAATAATATGAGTGCTTCTCCATTATCTGGTTCATTACACATTTTAGTGCTTATTAAAATGGTTAAGTGATTTAATTTTGTTTGGAAAAAAGCACGATCAAAAAGGGAAAGAGAGATTAAAGAGATAAACTGCTGAGTTTCCATTTTGGAACTGGTTGCAGAATGAGGCTACAATGAGAAAATTAATTTGTGGGACTCTCTGGAGGTGCAGTCAACACCAGGCATACAACACATTCTATTTGCCTTTTTTTTTTTTCTTAATTGGCATGGCCTTCTCTGGGGAGAGCTCAGGCTAAGACAAATAGGAGAATAAATCACCTTTAGTATGGCCCCTTCTGGGTCATGGATAATTTTTCTGACAGCCATGTCAGATCAAGATGCTAATGGACCAGTCGACTCTTCAGTATACCAGCATTGAAAGGGTAATTTCCTTCCTATTAGCACACCTATTCTCAGAAACACACTCCTCAGAGTAGCTAATAAAGGACCTTGGTGCAGCTTGCAGGGGAAGTTGTAGGAAGGGGTTGGGCTATTCTTGGCCAGGGCAGATGGTAGGTCTTGATTCTAGAACTATGTTAACACCAAGAGGCTTTTATGGTCTATCTGGGATATATAGAATCTTCTAGTTGAAAGCTGCACATCATACCCTGCATGATCTGGTAGATGGTTGATGATGACTATTGTCTGGAAGATGTACATTTTCCTGACTTTGTAATCTGTATGTGAAACGGTGCCCATGTGTTTGAACACATGTTGCCCAGCTGCCACTGCTGTTGGAAAGGTTGGGGAGCCTTTAAAAGATGAGATCTCGCTAGAGGACTTGACCCACTGAGGGCAGCAGTCCTTGAGGGTTGATAGCCCTGCCCTACCTACTTCCTGTTCATTCTCTGCCTCCTGACTGCAGATGAAAGTGCTCAGTCAACTTCTATCTCTTGCAATCAGGCCTTCCTTACCATGATAAAGTGTATCCTCTAGACCTGAGGACCCAAATAAGCCCTACCCCCGACTTCATTCAATTGCTTCTTATTAGACAGTGTGTGAAGGCAATAAGTAACAGCCATTGTAAATAATATTAAAATACTTGATTCTGCCATGTGCCATGGCTTGAATGTCTTTGGCATTTCTCCTTCAAAGTTTCATGTGTTAGAATCTGGGTACCAGTGTAGCAGTGTGGCAGCAGTAAGAACCATGGTGCAGTAGAACTTAATGAATATAATGAAGTCATGAATGCATCTGCCTTGATGCTGCTCTTGTGAACTGAATAAGCCTGTGAGACTAGGGTGCTCCAAACCAAGTGTGACCTCATTAGGTCTTCTCTTGCTTTCCATCTTTACATGTGATCTCCTCTTCTCCTGTTTATTTCTCTGCTATCTATGTAGAAAGGCAGCCAGAGCAGTGGTTTTCAACCTTCCTAATACTATCACCCCTTAATACAATTCCTCATGTTGGGGTGACCCCCAACCATAAAATTATTTTCATTGCTACTTCATAACTGTGATTCTGCTACTGCCATGTTTACACTATGATTAATCTGTGTTTTCTGATGCTCTTAGGTGAACCCCGTGAAAGGATCATTTGACCACCAAAGAGGTCACGACCCACAGGTTGAAACCTGCTGAAGCAGAGGATCATTGTTAAAATGATGATACCATTCTGTTTCACCTCTCCAATAACCAGAATTGGAAACACAACAACAACAACAACAACAAGAAGCCTCTTTATAAGTTAGTTACATGGCCTCAGGTAACTTGTTCCTATAGCAACACAAAATGAACTAATACATCATGTAAAGCATTGGGACTTTAATCTACCCCTTTAAGACTAACTCTGTCCCTTGATTATTCAGCCAATGGCAAATGGTAGAAACTCACAGAAAGGTATCCAAACAGAGAGACTACACAGCCAGGATGCTGTAGAAGACCTGCCCCACTAACAAGTTTCTACTATTTGCAGCTTGGGGACTATATGGATTACCCCCCAGATGGTAGGAGATCCAAGTTAGGCTTTATGAACTCTCTCTCTCTCTCTCTCTCTCTCTCTCTCTCTCTCTCTCTCTCTCTCTCTCTCTCTCTCTCTCTCAAGTGAGTCCTTTAGATCCAGTTTTCAGTTTACTGGTTGTCAACATGCATTTCTAGACTAGGATTTAAGCGTGCCTTTAAGCTCCTGATCTCAGGCTACTTTCCACTCCTACCTCAAGCGTAACTATTTTTGTCTGAGAGTCAGATCAAAGCTTGGTGATTCTATGTACTTACACTCTAAGTAAAGGCCTTTGCTATTGGAGACAGGAACAATCTTCACGTTCCTGTGTGTGCCTGACCATCACATACTCAGCTCAGCAAATGAGCACTGCTTAGTAGTGTATTATAGCTCATCACCAGGGTGTGACAAACTAGACAAACACCATGGTCTTGTGTGTCATGAGATGAATCTTCCAGATTTCACTGGGCCTAACACACAACTCTTTGATAAGGAGTACTGAATGGACTGAGAATCACAAAATAAGATCCTCTCTTATGTGATATGTGGGTGTGTATCTCAGCTCAGGCCATGTGTGATTGAGTTGCTCTCGTAGGGCACAACATGACTCAGAGTGATGCTGGTGCATCTGGTTGGACCCTGCATTAAGGCTCTCAGAGGAAATCCTAGGTACCAAGCAATCATCCCCTCTTTGAATGGAGTAAGTTGACTTTTCACCCATCTTCCTCAACTGACCTCTGCAACAATGTTAGACTCCCCAGAATGGTACTAGCATATCTCTTGCCTATCTCATCACCTATTTAGGCCCAGTGGGAAGACTCCCATGGGCCCACCCATTAGATGGTCCCACTAGACAACTTTTGTGTCTTGGAGTTGACAATAATGATTCCTATGTGAAGAAAAAGGAGCCCTATGTGCTCCCTTTTATGACAATAGAAAGAAACAGATAAGTCAGGAACCTGGGAAGTCCTTGGCAGTCGCGTTTCACTATGGTCTCCCAGATGAGTACCTAATAGTTCACAGAGCATCCATATTGGCTACAGAGGATTGGCTAGACAGATGCTATGCACCATTCCCATCTTCTCTGTGGACAGAAACGTCTACTTTGCTCATGATGAACACCATCATCTATACGTGAGAAACTGTCAGAGGATGCTGCCTTTGGCCATCCACAGAGGTAGGGAAGAGCTGTCTGAGGCCACCAAGTGGGGCTGCCTTGAACTGGTGCCAAGGATGAGCTAAGCAAAAGTCTTCTCTTTATCTCATTGCTTTGCTTCCCAGGAGCCTTTAGTCTCTTTTCCTAAATCCTCTGCAGTGAGGGCAACAAGCCAGCCTTTGCCTTTTATAATGGATTTGGGCACAAATGAGGAGAGTTTCTAGGTAAGTCACCCTGCCCTACTTTCTCCCACCTGCTTTCTACCAAAGTCAACCAGAGAGCAAACAGAGCAGGGCCAGAGATTTAAAACAGAAAAAAAAAAAAAAATCCCTCGTTTCATGATACACATGCTCACAAATATGCATTCTGTATTTATACAGCATATTAAAATTCCAAAACCCACAGTAATGCAACATTAAAACCAAGGAAGACACCGAGTGAAGGGTTTATGGCATTGTTAGCTTGCCCACACTGATTCTGCATAATGAACCTCACCTTGAAATTCAAGCTGTATAGCATGTGGCTGAGTTCACCCCACCAGGCAAACCTTAAACCTCTTGCATTCTGTGAATTCTATTACTTCAAATTGCAATATTAATAACTGAAATGTGTGCTGAGAAAATGCTAATTTTCTGCTTTTTCTTTCATTTTTTTCCCTTTTCAACCGGTATCTCCCTTTAATTAGAAAAGTCGGGAAGGAAAAGCAATATGGACAAGGGGAAAGCTTGCCATATGAATAGACAATACTAGGCTTTACGGGAGGGGAAACTGAGGTATGGGGTGATCTACTTACTGAGGGGAACCTGAGGCCCGGAGATGAACTTACTAATCTAAGAGTAAATTTCCTGATAAAAACTCAATGTTTTTAGCTAAATTTTCTTGTCCATTCCTTGGGGAAACCTCAAGCCCCACTGAAGAAATAATTCCAACAGAAAAGAAAGAAAAGAGCCAGAACATCTTAGAAGCAGTTTTTTTTTTTTTTATTTACTCTTGTTACCTGTATTATTATCAATTAATGTTATTTTTAAAATATCATATCTGTATTGTGTGTGTGTGTGTGTGTGTGTGTGTGCTTTTGTTTGCATGTATGTGTGTGCCTTGTGAGAATGCCTGGTGACCACAGAGGCCAGAAGAGAGCAGTGAATCTCCTGGAACTAGAGTCATAGATAGTCATGAGCTTCCATGTAGGTGCTAAGAACCAAACCCAGGTCCTCTGCAAGATCAGCCTGTGCTCTTAATCGCTGGACCATCTTTCTACTACCCACTGAAGTTTATTCTGAAGGCTGAGTTTAATTTCATTCAGAAAAGGCCTGTGCTGCAAACTACAAAAGAAAGCATTTTAGTTATGGAATTTACTGACTGTAATTTAATTTTTGAAGTAGGCTTCATGGCAGTAGGCTTTGGTAGCGGGATAGGGAGGGAGCCTCCCACGTTACACAGTAACATCAACCACATATATTGCCAACAGGAAAACTATACCCCCTTTCTTCTGGAGAAACCAATACAGGGGTCTGAGGTGAACCAGCCTATAGATAACCTTCTCCTGGCATCTATTATCAGGTTAGCTTGGAGCCTTATGCAAAAGCAAAATGTCAGTATGACCATAGTCAGATTCCTTAATGTTTTAGCCCTTGGGGTGCTTACAGCATTGAAAAAAAATTATAAGAATGCCTTTTTAGTCCAAGACATGTGACCAAAGATTACATTTTTCTCTGATTCTTGGCTAGGATCTATTAGAAGCCATGCTGGTCCAACTGGAAGGAAAAGGAGGGAGAAAAAAAATACATGCTTCTTCTCTGCAAGGTTCTCATAGATGCCATTGTCAACTTCCAGAAATTTCTCCATCCAAGTATACTGAAGGGTTTCTGACTAAAGGAGCATATCCATGGGGACCTGAGCATCTCACACACCTTAGTATGCTGGTGTCATTTCTGTTTTTGTGAGATAGTTTGAAGTTGCAATTCTGGGAGCTGGAAATGCTTCTGCCTGGGTTCGCACTCTGAGGAGATGATTATTATAAGTCAGAGAAGCAACTTTAGGGTAGTGTCCCAGCTCCTCTCCTTGTCTTCTGGCAGCAGGAAGATGTAGCAAATGCTCTAAGTGGGATAAACTGGGAGAGAGGATTGTACCCCAGGGTGTGTAACTAAAGAGACAAATGATCCAGAACTGGGTGGATAGAGTGGAAAGAGATTTAATGAGGCAGATGTGAGAGAGAGAGAGAGAGAGAGAGAGAGAGAGAGAGAGAGAGAGAGAGAGAGAGAGAGAGAGGCAAATGGAAGTCAGAAGCAGATGCCCATCAAACTGGAGACAGGAGAAAAGGAATTTTCCTCAGTCCATCAATCCTGTTCAGAAGTGGCTTACCCTGTCTTGGTCAGTTTATCGAATCCAAAAGGTGCTTACCTCAGCCAAGTCAGGCTGCCCTCCCTTCTCCCAGCTCTCTTCCCAAGTCCCCACTCTTCTAACAGATGGTAGTGCACACACGAGCATTTTTTCCTTCTGATGCTAAGCATGATTTACAGACTTGAGTTATTATTTATCATTATTCATTTTCTGTCAGCTGTGCATTGAAGGTTAATAGAAATGCCAGCATGCTCACTGATTTACTTAGTAAAATATTTGTTCCAAGGTTTAGGTCATATGATTGGTGTCTGAGTGAGTTTCGGGTTTATGCATTATGAAAAGCAAGATGACTTGACCTTCAGCCACCAACACTAGAACTATATATTACTCCAGTGAGTGACCTTCAGCGCCCTAAGATAGAGTAGATGTATTCAACACATGTTAGCCCCCTCCATATTGCTGGCATTGTATACATACCAGCTGAGTTTATGTGATGTAAGCTGAACTCTGGAGCCCATCTAATGAATGGGAGGCAGATGAGATGTAAACTCAGGCTAAAGCAGACTCTAGTCTTAAGATAATAAACTGGCCTTGCAGCCCAGCTGCATTGTAGCTGTGTATATACATGAGGACCAATCACTTTACATTTCCTCCTGGGCTTTTTGTGCAGCTCAGAGGATACAGACAGGCAGACAAAGAATGATGCCCTAGGAAAGTGGGCTGAGATGAGCAATTAGTCAGGGTACCAGGAGAAGGTTGGGCCTAGGTGCTGGGGGTGGAAGGTGGAAGGTTCACCATAGTGGTGTCATTGGGCTGAGATTCCAGAGATGGCTCACAAGGAACAGACGTTGAGCCTTGGTTTCTAGAAAGTTGGAGTCAGGGTGGCAGAAGAGACATGTAGATGTTGGCATCAGAATGCTATAAACACAAAAGCTCATGAAAGACAGAGAATAGATGCTTAAGTTTAGAGGTAATCAAGTCTCACCACATGGTGGGATTGAGTCTCCAGCGCAGAATGAGGATGTCTGCATTGGCGTCCCAAATCCACTAGGAAAGCTGACTTAATTTCTTTAAGATCTTATTAAAGTAAGAATAAACATGTGTATATATGTATACATGCGTGCATAGTTTATGCAGGTATGTATACAGTTGTATTGATGTTCATGCAGAGGCCAGAGGTCAACCCCAGGTATCTGCCTTCAAGTGATGCCCAGCTCGCTTTTGGATACAAGGTCACTCACCGGCTTGGATCTTGCAAAGTAGACTAGAGTGGCTGATCAGTAAGCTTCAGGGATCTCCTGTCTGCCTCATCAGCACTGGGATCACAAGTATGTCCACCATGCCTGTAGTGTGTGTGTGTGTGTGTGTGTGTGTGTGTGTGTGTGTGTGTGTGTGTGTGTGTACTGTGTATTTACCTCTATTATGAATATATGACGGGATGGTGAGGAGCTTGCTGAGAACAACTTGAAAATCTTAGTATGTGAGACCAGACCTGATGTTGGAGTGGGAAGGAAATGATGTCAGTTAGTGGAGAATATGGGTCCTGTTGGGCTCCAGGAATATGTGACATTCAGAAGCTAGGAATAAATGGTAGAATGTTTAAGAACCAAACTCATTGTTTTACTTTCCTAAATTGCCTTTCTTCCCTAGAGTTGTACCTGGAAACCATCAGGGCCTCCCCCCTCTAGGTGCCACTTCCAAGTCCAAAGGCACTCCTTTAGGCCTTTAGAATTGCCTCAACTACAGTTTTCAAACTCTAAGATCGACTGTCATTCTCCACTGGGTCATCCCTGTTGCTCTACACCACTTCTTGTTGGTGCAGCCCAACAGCAGCTGTACTTTCCATCTTACAGGTCATAGGCCATGTCTAAGTTGGTTCACCTCAATTCTGGTAACTAAGTCCTCCTTAATGATTCATGGCAATGAGAGGAAATGTTTTGATTCTTAAATTATTGCCTTTGGAATTTGCTTCCTTTTAACACTCAAAAAACGCAGCCACTTCTAAAACTAGTATGATCTCTCTTCTCTATGTTTTGGTTGTAGCAATGGTAAAATAGCCCACATTGGGCAAAGAACCTGGAAGGTAACCTAACAGACAAACATGGAAATCGCCAAATCAGGAACACAAGCCTTCAAAGGAAGCAAACAACGGAAATGGAAATGTTTCCAGAGTTTTCTTACATATACACAAACACACCAAATACATACACATACACACATGTATATATATAATCTCTATATATACTCACACACATATGTATATATAAACCACACACATATATGTATGTATTATATACACATATATATTTATTCTCACTGGACATGCTGAAGTGAACTAGATATAGAGAACAGATTGGAAGGTTGTCCACTGGTTGTGTATTTACCCTTTGATTCTAGAAACTAGGCTGCTGTGGGTCTACTATTTTCAATACTTCTTGTAGCCTAGTAAACTCTAGAGTCAAGGCCAGAATCTGGGAGTGCGTTATTAGTACTTGTTATTTATTTTGATTTCAACCTTACCACAGAATAAGACCTGAACACTCACCAAAGGCAGTCTCTAGACTTGTTGACCTGTGGTCGATGATAGTAGACACATGCATGGGGCAGAGATGACCCAGTCCCTGGATATGACCTTTGCTCCTCTCCATTTGCATCTGTTCCAGGCCTGGCCTTCACTACCAGCTGTTGGCTGGGTTCTAGCTGCCCAGGCTTGAAGCTCACTCTCAGAGAGCCATATTTCCTCTGTTTGAACAAGTGTAGACATGCCAGGAAACCTATGATGGGTCAGAAACATTGATGGTAAAATACCACAATGTAATAACAGAGGCAACCTTCAGAGGGCTAAGGAAACAAAGCAATTTAAATCTCATTTAAATAATTTTCCCTTGGTCTGCATTGCCATCCTAGCCTGTTCAGTGAGCCCCATCTGAATTCCGAGGGTATCTTCATTCTCCCACAATGAGGGCCTGGTGCTGGAAATGTCCTTTCATTTAATTTCCAGTACTAGCTAAATTATCTATTGCCACAATCTGTGATTGATTTAGTTTTTATTGCTCTTGGCTGTGACAATCTATAAGGGCCCAGCTGATTTTCCCTTTTTGGGTTTTAGGCTTTATGGCTGTCATTTTAATGACAGATATTAAACAAGGGGCGTCCTCATCTGTATTTCCTCCAGCAGGCTTAGCTGCATGCTGTATTTGAACATGAAATGATTCAGAAACTGGTCCTTCTAAAGTCGCCATCTCCTTCTTTCTCCAAGCAACTAGGCTAGAAGTCTAGTTCTGAGGAATAGTGTGTGCACATCAGGTTGATTTCATTATCACACTACCAGGTACATAGTAAATAATAACAAAATTCTATTCCTCATTATCATATGCTAATTTTACCATACATAAGTAGTAGATCTCTTTATGACATGTGCATAAATGTATAAGATGTTCAAATATTTGATTTATAAATTAATGAAGACTTTGCAAACTCTTTTGCATGTGTGATTCACAAAAATCCATCACTTTCTTTCTTTCTTCCTTTCTTCCTTTCTTCCTTTCTTTCTTTCTTCTTTTCTTTTTTTCTTTTTCATTTTTGAGTTAGTGTCTCACTATGTAGCCCTGGCCTAAACTTCACTATATAGACTAAATTGGCCTTGAAGTCACAGAGATCCATTTGTGTTTGCCTCCTGACTGCTGGGATTAAAAGTGTTTACCACTGAACCCAGTTTGTACATTCTTTTGTTTGTTTGGAAACACAGTCTTGTTATGAAGTCAAGGCTGGCCCTGAATTTGCAATCTTCCTCTACCTCTTGAACATAGGGACTAAAAGCCTGTTCCAGAAGTTTAAGGCTCATTTCCTAACCCAGACAAGCAACTACTATGTGCAAGGAAACTATTCTAGTGTAAGAAAACTCAAAGAAGCCTGTGATCATATTTTCTACAAACTTGTGATTTATTGACAAAGCCAAGCATGCACATTAAAATCCATATCATGAAATATAAAATAGGTTATAGTAAATAATTAGTGAGCTTAAACATTTCCTACGGATATATGAAAGAGTGAGAAATGTTCTTGAGTTGAGAATAAGAGAATAGAAAGGAGAAGCTAAATTGACAGGAGTCTTCAAAGTTCACGGTGCATGTGATGGACAGTGGTCATGGATAGGGTTCAAAGCAATGAAAAATGAAAAGAAGATTAGTATTTACCCTTTTATATTATATATTTATATCCCTAATAATGACTGGTGAATTTTAAGTTAACTCCAGAAGCCTGAGCCTATAGCAAAGCTAGAAGACAGTGGTGGCATTTCTTCTGAGAAAAAATATATATAGTTTGGTGACTTGAAAGAATTAAATGTAACCTCAATTTTTTTAAGTCAGGGGTTGTTTTATTTTAGGAAACTTGTTTTTTTCTTATTCAGAGAAGCAGGAGTGGATGTTCAAAATTCCAAAGAGCTCAAAATAAGTCAAATTCATTAGTTTACTGAATAGTCGTTATGTTCCAGCCACTACCCAAGGGATTAAGGTCAACTGATGGGCCAAGCTTGGCAAAACCAGTAGAATTCTGAGGCATAAAAGTGACGGAAGGAAATGACTCTGAAACATTTCAAGAGGTACTTGCTTAGTTATCTTCACCTTAATTTGGCTGGGTGCAGGGATAATCGATCAGGGAGAAGAGAATGAAATGCTGGCTGTACTAATGATCAGATTTGCTCAAAGAATTTTCAGAATATCACACACACACACACACACACACACACACACACACACACACACAAACACGCTCATATCCTAAATTGAGGAGTTCAGTAAATACACGTCACTCTCAGGAATTGCTCAGTCTCATGCATGGGGATTTCCATCCATCAGTTCATGGTCAACATCCATGACAATAAATGTTCTTCTTAATCCTCCAACCAAGAGGTAAGGTTAGCAGTAGTCTTGAGGTCATAGCTTCTGCTGGAAGAGCTCTGGGAAGAAAAGAGCCTAATAGAGAGCACAAATGCCTCACCTGCATCTACAGGTCAATCGGAGCGGCCAACTCAAGGAGTTCCATTAAGAAATCCATCAGTCAGACAATGCAGTGTTACAGCTGCTTTGAGCCTGTACTTGGTATTTCTAACTTGAAGATTAATGTCAGAAACAGGTTGGAATCCAAGCTGTGATAAATTTTTTCTAGTACTTTGGGAAGACTATAAATGTGTTGTCTTCTGCTAATATGATTGTTACGTTACAACCAATGCTTTTACTCTATTACTACATTGGGGGATGTTATAGTATTCTTAAAACACTATAAAGTAGACACTCTTGCACTCATTCCATCAAGTCCAAGAAAAAGCAGAGGAAAAGCCAAAATAAAACAAAAAAATCTATTAAATAGCTCACCCAAGGCTGTGCATCTCAAGAGAACATGAGTAGCATTTGAATCAAATTTTGTTCAAATCCAAAAGTTTTGTGCTTATCCAATAATTTCTACTATCTATGGGGTAAACAAGATGTACAGTCTTTAGTGCTAGAGAATTGGGATGAATTTCTAGGACCCTAAATAAGTGGGGGAGTTCTTTCAGCAGAGCGAGAAAGACAGGAGCAAGCATGGCTCTGAATCTGTCTCAGGCAGCATCCATCAAGAACACCCACATTTCTTCATTTATTTATTTGTTTGTTTATTTATTTATTCACCTTACATCCTGACCACAGCCCCCCTTCTCCTCCCAGTCCCGCCCTCACAAATCCTTCCTCCCAATATCCCCACTTCTTTTCCCCAGAGAAGGGGAAGCCCCCCTTGTGTACCAACCTGCCCTGGGACATCAAATCACTGCAGGACTAAGTGAGGCCTGATCAGGTAGTCCAGCTAGGAGAAAGGGATCCAATGGCAGACAACAGAGTCAGAGACAGCTGTTGTTCAGATTGTTAGAGGGCACACATGAAGACCAAGCTGCACTTCTGCTACAAATATGTGTGGAGCCTAGTTCCAGCACCTATATACTCTTTGGTTGGTTGTTTAAGTCTCTGTGTGACCCCACAGGCCCAGGTTAGTTGACTCTGTAAGTCTTCTTGGACCACCCACTTCTAAAGACTCCTAGAATGGTGGCATAATCATGCTGTGGGCTTAGTTGTTATTCTTGCTGTGATCTCCCTGTGTGAGCAGTTTATTGCTTGAACCAGTTAGCCTGAGATCATCTTCCCAATTCTGTGTGAGGTTGTACACCTCCAGTGTAACTAATGGGTCCAAGTGATTATCCCTTAAAATATGTGAGCCTACTTTTTATTTTCTTAATCATTTTTTTCTAAAGTTTTATGTGTATAGATATTTTGCCTGCATGTTTTACTATTGTCATACACATGTAGTATCTAAAGAAGCCAAAAGAGAGCATTGGATCCCTGGACTAGAATTATACATGGCATGAGTGCCGACAGTGAAACTTGGGTCCTCTGGAAGAGCAGCAGTGCCTATAAATTCTGAGCCATCTCTCCATCTGCCTGCTCTTCTTTTTGTCTTTATATTTTCTATTCTTTGAAATTTTTATACATGAAAATTATATGTATATTACACACACACACACACACACACACACACACACACACACACATGCACACACACACCATATTCTTTTCCTCCAACTCCCTAGCTGCCCACTGTCCCTGACACATGCCTCTGGAACTAACCACCTTCTTGACTGCACCACCATCTTGACTGGATTCTGCAGGAGGAAATTCATGCCTGGTACTGAAAACATGGTCATAAGTCCAAGGAAGTCACAGGTCCAAGGTTTGATGTTGTTTCACTAGGTGGTCATATTGTCAAACTGCCTTCAAACTATTCATGTTCCCATCCCCAGACTTGTGATGCCCAATCTTGCTCAGAGAAGCTTATTGCAGTGGTTAGTGCCTAATGTGACTCCTAACTGTGCAAAATGCTTAGAATCAGCTGCCGTAAGTACTTGGCCACAGATGGGGTGTCTTTTATAAGCCATGGGGATATTTTAGAAGTCCCAACAATCTGACTTCTTATGAGTTTGAAAGATGTCAGGCTGACTCACAGGCCTAGAAATAACTGAGCAAATTTATTAAGCTTAGCTGGTACTTAGAAAATTCCACACTGGAATGGGATTGATTCATCTTCTGTCATATTGCTAGCACCTCTTGCTGATGATGTCACAAGAAGAGCTTCATGGTTACTAGGTCAAGCAAAGGCAGGATGGGAATAGCCATGTCTAGAGGCTCCCTGGGGCACTGTGAATAACAGTGAGAGCTACTTTCTATCTAAACACAATTTGAGTTCAGAGCCTTGCAAACTCAAGTGAGGAAGGCCAGTGTCTTACAGATGTTAGAGAGGTAAACTGCATGAAGGAAGGACCAGGAACTTTTATCTCGGAGGCAGGTGTTTTATGAGTTAGTCCCATTGCTCCCCTTCAGCACTGGCTGAGGTAGATCGGACATTTTCCTTTTAAGTGAATTGATTTGCCTGGGATCACACAATTAGTCTACAGATCCATTTCTGTCTTTCTGTCTTAGACCATGAGCTCCACAATTCCATCAACCAAGAAGTCACTTCCAAAAATATAGGCCCAAAGCTCCACCAAAAAAGAAACAAAAATGTGAGCTGAAAAGGAAGTCTTCCCTCTTTGGTTATTCAATAGGGAAGTGAAGGGCTCAGAGTTTAGAAGTGTATGCTGCTCTTACAGCAGAGGACCTGGGCTCACAGATGCCTGTAACTCCAGCTCCAGGTAATCCAATGCCTTCTTCTGGACTTGGATACTTCTGCTCACATGTACACACAGACAGATAGACATGTGCGCGCGTGTGCGCGCGCGTGCGCACGCACTTAAAAATAATATTTTGAATAGGGAAGGCAGGAGGCTTGGGTGCAAACCCAGGTTTGTCTGAGATGCTCTAACCTTTGAATTAGCTCCTCTGGGTTCCCTTGTTGAAATCATAGCTTGTGCATTAGCTATATTGTGCTTTCCTGCTCATCGGACTAGAGTCACGGAGTTCACCACTCTTCCTCCTGCCTGTCTTCTGCTGAAGAAGGTGGTATTCGAAAGTCTACCTGGGTCCAGCCCAAAATGACGGAGAGAGGCACACTTTAGAAGGTGTCATCTATCATCTAGCCTGTCATGCCTAGGCTAAGGAGGTCTGAGAAGCAGAGCTTCACCAAACAAGAGTTACAGTATTGCCTCATCTCATCATTTCCTGACTGGCCAGCCAAAGCCATGTGCACCCATCTCCAAACACAGATACCCAGTCAACCTCCTCAGATGCAAAGGTCCTTTGTTCTCCTGAAAACTTGCCTTTGTTGGCAAGGTTGCAGTTGTTGTGGTCTGGGGAGGGAGGAAAATGCCTACAACTTGAGTTTTTAATATGGTAAACGTCAGTGTTTATGCCTGTGCAGGCTGGCCTAATTATCCCATGTCCTCTAAAATCTTCTGTTGTAATTACCACTCACTGCAGTGACACCTCCTGCTGAAGGGAGTCATCAGCAGCAGGAGCACAGAGCCCAAGCATACTCAGCAAACTGCAGGCAACACCAACAGCCCAGGCTGGCTTTGAAACGGTGGGAGCTTCATGAGCCATTTTCCCTGGTCCCTCCAGAGTAAATGTCACTCTGGTTGAAAAGTTGGAAATGTTTGTCAGGCAGGGAACAAAGCTGTGAATGAATCCTACAGTAATTTGCTTTCCCACAATCCCTTCTTTTCTCTAATCCAGCCTATATAGGCAACTGATGGAGGTGGGGGTTGGAGGGACAATTAGCCCCACTGATATCTAGTGTGTAGCACCATTATAGGTATAATAGCCTTTGTGTTATCTACACACTTACTATAGCGCACAGAGAACTGGCAGAGGAGTTGAGACTGCTCCAGAGAATGGCTTTTTAAAGAAAACACTATGTTAAAGAGACCAATCCTTCTGAAAAACAAATTGCCCATTAGTATACATGTGGGTATTGAATTTATATTCACAGTGTAGAGGGAACACTTTGGCCTGGTGTCCATGCTTGGAAGTGTACAAAGCAGAGGAGGGGTGGGGAGAAAGAGGAGAAATGGGGAGGGATCAATAGATTCAGTGTAAGTAAAGTCACAGCAACCTTTAAAATAATAAGACAAATCCATTTATTTCGCAAATGTCTTCATTTCCAAATGCCATTGTTTGGGGCATTCCGCTGTCACGGTCCATGACATTTTCGAAAACTCAGCTCTTAATCATTTAGGTATAGCTGGAGTTCTCCGGCAACAGCCAAGTTAAAAGATTATACATTCACCCCGCTGCTCTGGCAGGGAAGATCGACTTTAACAGCCTTGTCCTGTGGGGTGAAGGAGGGAGTCTGGTGGTGGGGGAAGAGGCTCGGAGAAAGACAAGGCTTAAATATGGACAGAAAAGCTCAGTTGTATTGCTATATACAATGAAAAGTAATTACGGAGAAAAATGAAAGCTGTTTCTTGCTGTTAGCAGGAAGAATAAGAGAATTCTGTACCTTTTTAAAGCTCCGAGTCCATTTTGATGTAATTGGTTCTGGAATTATTTATGACATTAATTGCTGCGCTATCGACTGCCTGTCAGTGGCTCTGGCAGTTAGTCCATCTTTCTTAGCAGAGACAGCCTGCTCAGCCCAAACTAGACTGACAAGCTAATTATACCCATCTTCCCCTTCAATGACAAATGCTGTTCATCAGAAACCTTTCTAGAAATAAGCTCTTATTCTTTCCCCTTTTTCCTGAGCCAGACAGAACGGATATCTCAAGGTGCAGATCACAGCTAAAACTCAGCTCACAGGGCTATTAGCTCCGAACATCTCACTTGAGCCAAAAACCCTAAGCATCTTATGTTATCAAACTGTATGTCATTCCCAGATGCTGCTTTTCAGGCATGAGCAGGGGCCCAGCCTGTCAGTCAGAGCAGGGCAGAGCGAGCCCAGCTGACTAAATTAGCCAAGCTCTTCTTTACTATCTACCCCAGCTGGCTCAGGTGATGTGAAGTCAGCAAATGACCTCTGATTTCTACAGTGAATGCAGTTGCCTCTCTGTGTGTGGGGAGGTGGGGGTTAGATTTAGGAGGGTTGCTTATTTCAGGGACCCATTCTGTGGATGCAAATTGGGGAGTCCCTCTAATTACTGGGTGGCTTTATCCAAAAGCCTCTTGGTCACTGAATTGCATAATTGGTTCTTGGATTTAAGGTATATGTACCGTGCAGATCTAGTGGAGCCTTTTGGAGGTAATATGTCTACATCTTCAGACACCTACATTTGGGCGACTCAGGGAGAAAGTACAGAAAAGGAGGTTGTTTGACCTTAAGTGCATGTAGGTTAGTTTGGAAGATAAAACATTCACATAGAGGCAGATAGGAAAAAAATGACAGCATTGGGAAAAGATGCAGTCTTCTTTGCAAATGCCAGCTGGCATGTTTCCTATCATGGATTTGCCTTTTGTTGGTTATGGTCTATTTTGTTTTGTTCAAAGGGAGTCAGCTGCGTTCATTCTCATCTTAAATGCTATGAAGATCTAAGGCAAGGAAGATTCACCTGTGCCTTGTTAAGTGCGCTTGATAGAGAGACTTACATTCCAGGCTCTCTATTTGGGCAATAGGCTCCTTACAAACTTGAAACCAAACCCATGGTGTAAGTTCAGCATCATCCTACCTCCCAGACGTGGTTTCACAGAAATATAATTCCAGAAATTAAGACGTCACTTAAAGAAGAAATCTAACACCCAGTAGAATGTTAATAGAATAAGAGGTGAGGCTTTTCGTCAGAACAGCCATTGGATGGAGTTGCTTAGAGAACATGCTCAGAAGGCCTTTGAGACTGTGGAATCCCAGGCTAGCCTTAGTGCATCAGGACCCTGCTTAAAAACCTGCTACTCTGTTTACTTCTGGTTGACTAGGATGCTTAAGAGGCAAGTAGGGAAAGAGTGGGGAAAGTTGGGTGAACTTGTATTGTGTGGGCTAACTGGAACCACATTTTGGACAATTCTGTTGTCAGGATCCCTTTTCTTAGAGAAGTGGAAGAAGGAAGTAGAGGTGTGGCCAAGGAGGAAGTAAAGGTGCGGCGGCCATGATGCTTAGCTCTTCTGAGGACTCGCCAGTGGGGATCCAGTTGCTCATTTGTTGGCTCCGCGGGTTGCTGTAAATAGCATGGGGCCTCCAGCCTGTCCAGCCTTTTGTTCCAGGATTTCTAATGTGTGGTCCAGGTGCCAGCAGAACACAGCAGTTCCTCTTCAAACGTGGAGGCTTATAAAAGGTAAGAGACTCTTTTGGCTTCCGGAGTACTACGCATTGCTCTTGACTTGTAGTTCAGCTTTATAGGTTCCGGCTTACTCTTGCTCTCCCTACTTTGTGGTCTTTTCATTTGCTGGCCCAGTACTAATGTGACGACTAAGTGCCATGCATGTGCAGGGGTCCACATGAATGGATTCAGTCAACCGAGGATGAAAACCTGTTGTCAGCAGAGTAGATTGTGTATGGCTCTGACACATCTAGATTCTGTTTTCCTTACAGTCCTCACTAACCAATATGCCATAACAGCTATCTACACAACCCTGAAATTGTATTTGGTATTGGAAGTAATTTAAAGATGGTTTAAATGATCCAAGAGGGTATGTTAATGTTATATGCAAATATTATGATAATCTATATAAGAAGATAAGTGTCCACCTGGCTCTACAGAGTCCAGGAAACTGTACCCCATGAACCCTGAAGGATGACTGTGTTTATATTTATGGAACTCTGGGGAGTCCCTATATTTATATAATCTACTGGTGATTCTTTTTCATTAATGAAACATTGGATAAATCAGAATACAAGTGAAACTCTAGGTGTCTTAGGATTCCTCTTTGTGTAGCTCATGCTAGGATACAAGAAAAGGAAGATTCCAGGCAAGAAACACTTTTCTGTTTTCTTTGTTTTATTTAAGCATGTAGGAGAGGGTTCAGGTGCTGTACCCCAAGACACAGACATTGTGTAACTTGAGAATCTGATTTTTCATGTTTTTGTTAGGCAAAGGAGGAAAGAAAAACTATGTGGAATTTGAGCTCTAGAATCTTAAACACTGGATGTTTTCTTTCAACACCAAACACTTGTGTAGCTAGACACCTAAATTTGTTTTCATAGTGGAGGGCTACAAGTACAGGCTACTGATACAGTGTAGAGCATCGACACTTGTCCTACAAAGGAATATAAGTAGGGTGGGGTTTCTTTGTGATTCATGGGGTTGAACTATTGCTGCTGACGGAGGCCTGTTCATGCATGCTTAGATGGCTGGTTTCTCTAAGAGTAAGGTCATTTCTCTGCCACAAAAAGATTAGCAAGCCCAACACTTTAGTGCGTTTAGTCTCTCTCAGTCTGTTTTATCACTTCCAAAGTAATGTTATTTTTTTTCTCCCTGAAGTTCAATTATTTATCTCTGTGTAGGACATTTCTCTTAGTTCTTGACAAAATAGCTACCACTAAACCTAGTCATTGTATTATTATTATAGAAAGTGATTCTTGAATATAAAATGTAACCCCAAATAAGGCAGATGGGATGGAACATGTGTCCTGATGCTAGAAACACGGGAGATTGAATGATGAGCATCCCATGTTCATTAATTCAATGACAAGTGTTTGAGATCTCCAATTTCGAAGAACATTCACACACACACACACACACACACACATACACACACACACTCACACTCATATGAGATACATTCGCAGGCTGACACTCAACACATAACATTTCAGATTAGGGAGCTCTCTTGGACTAGTGAGGTTAGAGCAAGTTCTTTCCTGTGCTTTGTTTCTCAGTAAGATAAAGAGGCTTACAAGAATGGTCCTTGGGGAGAATCATGCTCATATGATTGAATATGTCCAAGAAGGTGAAAACACAAAGCCAAAGGCTAGTTGCAACTGAATACAGGGGATCCTGCATGACCTGGAAGGTTGATATGGTTGCTATAGTCACTGCCCATTTATTGAATGAGCTAAGACATCATGAAGATCTGAGCAGATGCTAGAGGCACAAATGAGACCTCTCTGAGAACATGTATCTGATACATAGGTTGGACTTTTTTAGGAGAAATTTATATTTCTTATGTTTAATGAATGATTACAATGGTCAAAGAATAGTTTTCCTTTATGAAGCCCCTTCCTTACTAGGATTAAGAGGGTAATTGAATAGCTGGACTGTGGATATGAGCCCCACCTGTATCCCCACCCATATACTCTTTGGAAAAAAAGTCTAAATTTAACATGAAGCTTTAAAAACTGGCTCTTTCAAACACTACTTATAAATTGTGTGACATCCAGGATGGCTCTATTGGACTGTTTTGTTTGTTTGTTTGCTTTTGTTTTTGTTTTTGTTTTTTAACTGTGTACGGACACTGAAGTAGACAGGTTGAGAATACAACATAAGGTATTATGTAGTTCCCACGCCTTGCTTAGAAGGTAAGAGTTCAATACTATATTCTCTTAAATTTGCTAGAAACAGAGGTTGTCGGTTTCCCTAACAATCCTTCAGGGACCAGATCCTCTGCTGTGTTAAGGACTTATGCCCCAAATACTGTAGCCCAAAATGTGAATTTAACAACAGCAGTTGATTGGATGAACCAACTTCCAGCCAAGATCTAGTCTGAGTTACCTGGCTAATATGGAAATTGGTGAAAGAGAAGCAGAGATCGAGGACTATCCTGAAGTTATCTAAAAGGTGACCTGAGCCAGGTGACATTGACCCAACCAATCTGTAACCATGCCGTGAAGGTGAAGAATTCTAAGGAAACAAATCAAATTAATAAGTGAAAGTGAAGTTGGCAAACAGTCTTTCAAATATGCAGTTTAGACTTTCAAATGGCTGCTTTACAGAATGAGGAAGGAGCTCTTCGTCTCAGCCCTGATGAAGGCAGAAACTATCTTCTGATTGCTATGAAAATATCGATAGTATCTTATAGTTACTAAACACATCATAGACTCCAAAGCCCTTTACATATATTATCCCACTTACACAGCTACAACAAGAGCTTCAGTATGGGCAGGGACAGGTCATCTTTTTTGTCTCATCACAGTAACCTCTTCACTCTAATAAATACATGTTGAACAAATCAATGACAGCTAATAGGATGCTAAGACTTAACAATGCCATTTTCCAAATGTCTAATCATTCACGAATGGCAGAGCAGTTACTTATTGACCTACTGTGTTTCCAGGTCCACTCATAACTCAGCCTGCACTGTGCCCACAATGGCAAGTAACTGCCATTAGCTTTTTTCGTATTGGCAGTGGTGAAGTTGAGGAACCGGTAAGAATTTTAGATCAAAAAGAAAAATAAGAAAACAACAACAACAACAACAACAACAACAACCCAGTGTGACCTGCTTTAGGGAAATGAGTTCACAGGCCCAAAGAAAGCCAGGTGTCTTTCTGGCTTTTGTCAATATTATGATTTCTGATGCTGTGTAGGTTGGTGTTTTGAAGTCAGCTTTTTGTGATGCTTCATTAATATGTTGAAACATTCCTCTTTTCTAAACAGTTTTAGGTTTTCTATAAAAATATTCTTCTCTTTGGCCAAAGTTTAGAACACAAGCAGATGGTTTCTTTAAGAACAATATTAACTACATCAAGCCCTTCAGCATCACAGAAGCCAGGCTTGCTGCTACATGCCTGTAATCTTAGCATTTAGTAGGAGAGGCAGGAGGATCCAATGTTTAGGATTATCCTTGGCTACAAGACCCATCACTAGGCCAGCCTATGGTACATGAAACCATGCCTCAATTCACAACATTATTGATTCTGTCACATAAAAATCATGAAGATTATCTTCTGGAGGCTTCTGTACAGCCTCATGCAGTGAAAGTCTCATACCTGATCTCTTACCAGTCTTTGGGATGGTAGAGAAGGTAGATCTTCAGATGCAGCCAAGAAAGGAAGGCTACTCCCCTGAACGCTAGGGTTTTTATCTTTGTATATCCTCAATCTAAAGGTGTAAGTGAAAGGAAGAAAGATAAAAGCCCACATATCTGCTGGTAAGCTCACACCCAGTTACTGGGTGTTCACGGACTTCATCTCTGCTCTGGATGGATGGCAGAAGGGGTTGTTCGCCACCTCCTCACCCTGTCCTTTTAAGTTTTCAACATTTCCTAGACACTTGTAGTTATTTTTTTTCCAGGTGAATGCCACAAGAGATCCTATATAAGATGCATTTGTTTTTGACTTCTAATTAATCAAGATAACATCTCTCTCAACCACTAGACAGTACAATCAATACCTCAGGCAGCCACACCACCAGTTAGATGGATACACCAATACCTAGTATTGGCAAATCAGTGATGTATTTAACCATGTTATACTCTATCATTTTATAATATGAGAGCAGTGTGATTATGTTAAGGGTATGGAGAGGAGGGTTTGGGCCTTTGCTACCAGTGTTAAGATTTCTCCACCATCCTGAGCTCTGGCCTACTACCTCCCTTAACTAAAGTTAGGGCAGTAGTTCTGGTTCATTTTCCATAGTTTCCTTGGTGTGAAATGACCCATCATCATAACACATAGTAGAATTCCAGGACAGAAGAATCTAGTAGGATAAAGATCTTAAGTAAAAACAGTGGTTGTGTCTATGAGCCCCTTCTATCAGCTCACCCCGGGGCTGAAATGCTTGGGGCCCTCTCTGTTCTGAGACCCTGTTCTCCAACTGAAATTTAGAGTGTGGGAAGAAAAGAGAAGAAACTGAGGACATGAGATACTCTGGTGGCAGGAACATGGAGGATCTCCCCTCCGGGAGAGGGAATGCATTTTGAGAGATTCACTGTAGGATTTGAATGTAATACTTGACCCAGATATTGTGACCATCCTTTGGGACTGTAGTTGTTTGGATGAGTATATGATCTCATAGGATGTTCAGACTCTTGAATACTTGGTCCCCAGTTGATGGCACTATTTGAAGAGGTTTAGGGTGAAGACTTACTGGGGAAAATATATACTGAGGTCTATTTTTAAGAGTAAAAGCCATGGGTCATTTCCATCCAGTTCTCTCTGTCTCTCTCCCTCTCTCCCCCTCTCTTTCCTTCCTTCCTCCCCCCCCCCCCCATGTGCACATGTGCACCTGCTTGTGCTTGTTCGAGAAAGTGTGCATGCCTGCTTCACATGTGTGGGGTGTGATCAAGATGTGAGCTCTGCTTCTTTCAGCCAACCCTGCTGTTTGGTGCCATTCTTTCCTAAGGATGGACTCTATTCCTCTGGAACTGGAATGCCCAAATAAACCCTCCCTTTAAGTTAATCACCTTGCTCATGGAGTTTTATCACAGCAACAGAAACAGAACTAAGACAGGGGCAGAAATTGTCGAATCAAGACTCGTGGAGGGAAGAATTTTGTCCTTGCAGTGGCCTACTACATCCTTCTGACTTAGAATCACAGAAACTATATTCTGACTGACCAGGTACCAGGCATAGGGAACTGGGTAAATCTATAAGACAGAGAACTCTTTCTGGGAGCTTTACTCAGAGCACTGGCATGGTGCTCAGCTCACATGGTTGCTTTTTAATAGGGTAAGCTCAGTCTAACACTCTGAACCTTCTTTTGCTTTGTAAGTGCAGAGCTTATATTGTGTCTTTGCTTGTTTGCTTGCTTGCTTGTGTCCATCTCATCTCATATAGCCCTAATTTGCCTTAACTGTGTAGCTTTGGATGGCCTTGAACTTGTGATCCTTCTGCCTCCAACCTTCCAATGCTGGGATTAGAGATGTGTACCAATACAATCAGTTTTATGCAGCACTGAGGATCAAACCCAGGGCCTTGTGTGTACTAGGCAAGTACTCTACCAACTGAACTTTCTCCTGGCCTGGGAAATAATAGTCCTGAAGTCATGGTGAATGCTGAGTGAAGGGGTCTGGAGAAAGGTCCTCCTAACACAGGGAAAAGACTTAATAGGCTTGATTTCCCTCCTAGTGTCATGGTTTCAGTACTCAATGTCATGTTCTGAGCAGTGTAGTCTCTGTGTAGAAGAAAGCTCACTGTGTCAGCCACAGTGTGGAAACTTCATAGAGGGTATGGAAATGAACCAGGGTTATGATTGGTTATCTGGTGAAATAGTCTTGATGTTCCATCTACCTTTAGTATATTATCATGTGGACATGCCATATAGATTAGGAAAATACTCAGTTATACACATTTGGCAGACATTTAAGTTTTACCACATGTCTGTATCATGCAAGAGAGGTGTCCTGGTTTGTTCTCCCTTGGGATGAGCATTGAATATATTCCCGGTTTTTGTTTTGGTTTGTTTGTTGAAGCTCTCTATTTAGGCTAGCCTGACTTTCCAGAGAGCCCTCAGGATCTGCCCGTTTCTCCCTCCAACCTTTCCTACCCTAGCCCTGAGGTCACCTTTCAGTGGTCACAGCCCATGCATTTTATGTCGATGCTGGGCTTTCAAACTCAGACCAACCGCTGAGCCATCTCCCTAGCTCCTTCTTCCATGTCTTGAATTTATTTAATTGAGTTTTGACTGTTGTATCAGACTACCAAACTTGATTTCTTTCATAACCTAAACTTAGTTGTAATAACAGCTTTTGTTTTGTGTTTTGAGATAGGGTCTTAATATGTAGTCGTGGCTGGCCTGGAACTCATTGTCCTTATCATGCTGGCCTCAAACTCAGATCTATACCCGCTTCTGCCTTCTGAGTGACAGAAATAATAGCTTGTCCTACCATGCCCAGTAGTTAAAATGTTTTTTAAATATTATTAAACTTTAAAATTTTAATTTCAAAAATACAAAAAACTTAAAATACTTGAGTTTTAGTTTGCTAATAGTTTTTCTAGAGTTTGCCTTTAGTGTAGCTTTTTTTTTCTATACTTGTCTGCTTATACATAGCATATAAAATGAGGGGGCAAGTACCATGCACACTCTTACATTTCTCTTGAAAAGTTTATATAAGATTGTAGTTGCTTCTAATTTGCATATTTGAAAGAATACTCTGGGGTAGTTACTGAGTCTTGAAGTGTTCATTTTGGGAAACTTTAAAAAATCAGTTTATCAGATGTCAAGTAATTACATTTTCAACTTATTTAATACAATTTAATCAGTTTAAAACACAAATAGTTTTGAAATTCTGGGTAGATTTTATTTGTAAATATGAAAGGCAAAATAAAACTGGAAGTTAAAATCTGGGAATGTATGTGGGATGAAGTGAGTATTTTCATCCATTGAAAGAGAGACTGCCCCACCTGAGGATCCATCTCATACACAGTCACCAAACCAAGACACTGTTGTGGATGCCGGGAAGTGCTTGAGCCTGATATAGCTGTCTCCTGAGAGGCTCTGCCAGAGCCTGACATGTACAGAGGTGAATGCTTGCAGCCAACAATTGGTCTGAGCGCAGGGTCCCCAATGGAGGAGTTAGAGAAAGGACTGAAGGAGCTGAAGGGGTTTGCAACCCCATAGGAAGAACAACAATATCAACCAACCAGACCCCTCAGAGCTCCCAGGGACTAAACCACCAACCAAAGAGTACACATGGAGGGACCCATGGCTCCAGCTGCATATGTAAGGGAGGATGGCCTTGTCAGGCATCAATAGGAGGAGAGAGAGGCTCTTGGTCCTGTGAAGCCTTGATGCCCCAGTGTAGGGGAATGCCAGGGTGGAGAGACAGGAGTGAGTGGGTGGGCAGGGGAATACCCTCATAGAAGCAGGGGGAGGGGGTGGCATAGGAGGTTTCCAGGGGGAAAACCAGGAAAGAGGATAACATTTGAAATGTAAATAAAGAAAATATCCAATAAAAAAGGAAAGAACATTAATCAAAAAAATAAAGGTTTAGAAAACATCACATTAAATTAAGTAACTTTTTATCATGTAAAGATACTGTAAAGAGAATGAGAGAAGATATCTGTACCATTAAAGCAACAGAGTCCAAAGTAAATAGCAATTAGTAGATATTAAGAATGAGTTAGACATGTGCTCTTCTGTAAGAAAAGCCAATGAAGCTAAAATAATGAAAGTTGCCAGCATCATTGCTAACAGACAGGACCCTAGAGTGCTCCCTTGAAAGGGCCACCTAATTCCCAAGCACAAAACCAGGAATTAGATGAAACTGGTTTTTTTGAAGTGTGTTGCAACAGCAGAGAAGTAGTGATGTGACAGTGAACTCATTTCAACATTCCACGGTAAACATTACAACCAAAATATCTCCTCCTGGCCCGCTTCCCACAAGTTTCTAGTGTGCTTTGGGTCACCGTGACACCAGAATTCTCTTCAGCAGTGAGTCATGGCATTTGGGGGTTGAGACCAACACCACAGTTGATTTATTACCATGTTCAAAGCCCCAAGAAATTTGCAGCAGAAATCAAGATTGGAGTTATATGGGTGCCACTGCCTATTCTATCAGAATTTTGTCAAGTTTATTTATTTATTTATTTTTAAATAAATGAATGTACTTATCAAATCCTCATGCTATTTAAAGATGCTTAACTACAAGCCAATATATTGAGTTACGAACTATTAAATAAATATATCGTGCCAGCAGGCTGGAAGTCTGGATTGAAGATTATCCACACATCTGCTGCTATCCATCATGCCCCCAACACCAGCTAACCTCAGTTTGGGGCTAGGGGTAATCAGAACAATCTAGCCCACCAGGTGAACTTGGGTACCACCTGTTACTTCGGCGGAGTAGGAAGCCTGCCCGTGGATTTTTATTAAGAAAAAAAAATTTGACTTTGGCAGAACATTAAAAAGAAGTAATATTTCAAAATAATGCAAGAGAGCAATATTTATGAAACTGTTTTGCACACGGTTTCTGAGAAGCTGGCTCTGGCCTACCATTATAAATCATTCTCTGACTGGGTTAGAGGGGAGAAGGTTTGCCAAATAGATCCTAGAGGATCTGTAACAGAGACTGCTGTTTTAAAATGATCAAAATAATCAGAATATCCGGATGTGGGGAAGGTTAGCACTCCACTCCCTCCAGTTCCTCCCCCACCAAATGTGGAAAAGAGTTTCACAATGGAAACCCTTCTATTTCTATGAAATAGAGAGTAGAATGTGAACACAGAGAGCAAATAAACACAGGAAACCAATGGGACCAGCCCAACATCCCCCTCTAACCAGCCCCAGATGGAGGCGGCCACCATGGCAGCCAGTCCTACATTGTTGTGGCTTGGTAGCATCAGTTGTTTAGCATGCAGATGGAAAGTTCTCTGAATACTTCCCTCTGGCTTTGTCCATTTGTAGACACCATTCTTGAGTTGGGGTGTGACAAGAATTAGAGTTGACATCCACCAAACTCTGTGTGTCCTGGAGCCAACCTCCATGGCTCTGCCACTGTCACATCAAGCTCCATCCCTCCTGGCCACTCTGTGTCTGCACCCATGACACCTGTCAGAAACTTTCAAGTGTCTGCTCATTTCTTTATCAGTGTGGCCTGCACAACCCAGGCAAAGGAGGAATGACATTTGGGATGAGGGAGAGATGGCGAGTGCCTCCCACCACTCTGCCTCTAACTGTCAGTTTGAGTTTTCTCTCTACATATCAAGATTGATACCTAGTGGCCTTGTCATTTAGAAATGCATTGAGTGGTAACCAGGTTTGAAAACAGTGTGGGAGACTGGGAACTTGAGCAGTCTCCTTAGAGGATGATGCATCAAGAAGAAATTAACCAAAAGAGGCATGGTGCCGGGCTATCTCTGCCCTTTGGAAATGCACTGCTTCGGGAGATGGGTAGGGGCACTGGAGTCATCTGAACACATGAGTTATTCTGCATTTCTTTGCTCTTTCTCTCAAAGTGCAACAATCAGACATGCACGTTATCCCAAGAGTGATGAATTTAGATGTCTATACTCTTTTTTTTTCTACTTTATAATAATGCTTTTATTTAAATAAGTGGTGAGTTAAATATACATCTTAACTCTGGCCCATCACCGTGTTGCATGCTCTGTTCTGTTTCATCTTTTTTTTTTTCAATCAGAGAAGCTTTAATAGAAAGCACCATGGCTCTCACTGCCAGCCTTCAGTGGGGACAAAGTGAGTGCCTCATTTTCCTTTCTTTTCATCTGAGACATCTTAATTTTCTGAAGAGGTTTTGTGGAGTTAAGTATGGTCCTCAATCAGTTCATCTCCCAACTTCCAGTGGACTTAAATTCTAGTTCTTGCCACCAAAGTGCTAAAGCAGGCTTTTAGTGCTATTTATTGTGGTATCACATATGGATATTCATATGGTGTGTATCCCCACAGCATATAGTTCTGTCCATCCACTTTGGACAGTATTCCTACTCCAATACTCAGATATAGATGGTTCATCTGTGTGTCTGTGGGTCAAAGTCTTGCCAGCTGTACCAGAGTTTCAGTGGGCATTGAAATACCCTTGGAAAGTAGAGCAATCAGATACTGAGGAAGAGCTGGCTGCATCATTATATGTGGTGAGCCTACTCTGGGTCCCACCTCTTCTCATTTAAATCCATGCATAAATAACTCTCTTTCATTGTCTCTCTCTCTCTCTCGCTCTCTCCAGATACACAATGGAAGGCTGCCACCATAAATAGGCTTATTAATAAGATTACTTTGAGGTCTAAATGAGATCATAGTTATAGAAATTACTTTGCTAATAAGTTACCTTGCTAGTACAAAAATTGGAGAGGTGTTGGATAGTTAGTACATCTCATCTGTGCCTTCTATAGTCAGTTGTTCATATACAGTAGATGGGTAGCCATTGTTTGGGCCAACCTCGGATCAAAAATACCAAAAAAAAAAAAAAAATGTTCTGTACATCTGAAACATGCATAGATGTTTTTGTGTCATTTCCTAAATGATGAATTATATAGCAGTGGTGGTGAAGGTCCTATGAGAGGAGATTCGTAGCTTTTATATCATCACATCTTCATGTTATATAAGGGACTTGGCCATCACATTTTAACCATTCTGGGGCTTGATAACCAATTTTCTGTGGATATCAAGGCATTTCCAGGCTGTAGATAGGTGGTATAACTCAGACTTTCCTCCTTGACCACATAGCAAAAGCAAGTACACATGGCTCATCTTTGTCCATGGTATGACAACTTGTCTGAAACAGGAAACACGTGGGGACACAAGGCTTATTGGGGGGATTTTTTTGAGATGTTTGCTATACTTTCATGATTCTAGGTTGGAAGAAGAGATTGAAAGAGCATCCAAGTAACTTGCTTACATTGAGAGAGTTAGGTGCTCCCAGAGAAATAAAGATAATAAGATCATTGTGCTAATACTAAAAGTAAGCAAGAGTCTGAAGGTGCCATATTTGTTTTTCTTTATTTGGTGCTATTGTTAATTTCATTTTGTTTGGTCGCTGTTTTGGTGCTGAGACCTATGTACATGAGAAAAACAAATATACCACTAAGCCATGTTCCCTGACTTTGAGTTTCCTCTTAAGGGCTTAAAAAAAAAAAAAAAGGAAAAGGAATCTGGATGTGTATCTCCCAAGGCTCCACAAGTAGTGGGATTAAAGGGCACACCATCAGCACCATCCCCGTAGTCTGCCTGGTTTTCTCCTTGATTCACACCCCAGGACAGCACCAGCTCAAGAACATGGCTCAATGGGTGGGGGTGGGTGAGAACAAACCCACAGATCAGACACAGCTCCCACGCCCTGGTATCTGGCATGGTGACTCTGCTAGTCACCCCAGAATAAGAGATTCTAAAGTTAAGGGGAATGGCTGATGTGTTGAGGAAGGAGGTGGGAAGTTTGCATCAGAAATCTATATCCTCCTCTCCTTAGACAAAACTCATCATGTGGAGAATGGCCATCAGCAAAGGGCTTTGATTGGGGATGGTCAGGTGGCCTCCATAGAGGTACATGTGCTCACATCAGCCCTCCTCCTCCTCAGGCTGACAAAGGTAAGCAGATTCAGTGCCTGTCTCTGGATGCAAGGAACAAAGAGTGAGGCCTAATTCTCTCTCCATTCTGTCTCCTATAAATGGTGACAGTCACTTCAGACTAGCTCCTCTGCTCATTGGGAGCAAGACTTAGGCATGAGTTCTGGCTTTATTATGATCGGTTCTGGCCTTCTTGGATGTCTTGAAACTGCATACCTGTCCTCCCTCTGCAGGGGATTTATTTTGCATTGTGTTTTGGTGGCCAAGAGCTGGGCAAGCCAGCAGAGGCAGAGTACCTTCACTGTGGCCTGGCCAACAGGCTATCCAGTCACAACCAAGGCTATCCCCTCTACTTAGGTTTAATTTTTACCAACCATAAAAGTAGTTATTTGCATCTGTGTTTGATTTCTATATTCTTTTAAATTGTTTTTTGACTCCTGGTGGGAAGCATGATTTAAAATCTTAATAGGAGATTCTTGCTGGTAAATCCTTCAGTAGGAGATTGACATCATAAACAGAACCATGGGAAGTGATTAAAAGGGAATCATGGGTAAACTCTGGGAGGTATCAGCTAGGGACTGAGCATTGACCCTTGAATCATGGACCCAGGATCCCAGTAGGAACTATGCTATGTTGCAAACTAATGTACTATGTTAAAGATTGGAGCTTAGACATCTCTATAAAGTAAAATTTAGAATTGGAAAGTTGAAGATTCACTTCTGAAAGACTAACTTCCCCGATCCTCAGCAAGTAAGTAGAGCTACAAATGAAGCTATGTCACCTGAGAAGAAAATTAGAGTCTGAGGGTAGTCTCAGATTGTGACTATGAATGCCAATGAGAACTTCAGACATTGGTATTCATGGACGGGGCAATTAGAGTCTCAGCCTATTCCACCCTCATGGAATCATTCCTGGAGTTGAAAGAGGATGCTAAATGGGACACTGCCTCAGTAATCAATGTTATATGCAAAGAGGCTAAGCTGATGGAAAGTGCAGGATGTACGGGTTGTGAGCCACAGTAGTTCCTAGAGAAAGCAGCACAGGAGGGTGGGGTATAGGAGACTCTCATAATTTTGCGATAAAATATTCTGACTGAAAGCAACTTGGTGAAGAAAAGGTTTATTTGACTTACAGGTTACAATATGTTAAGGGAAGCTGAGGTAGAAACTTGTTAGCAGGAACCAAAGCAGACACCATGGAGGCACAGTGCTTACTGGCTCATTTCATTACCTCTCTGATACTGCCCAGACTCACCTGCCCAGGGCTAGCTACTGCCCATAGTGAGCTGGGAACTTGTGCATCAAATATTAACAAAAAATGCCCCCACAGATAAACAACAGGACAATCTAAGGGAGACAATCCTTCAGTTGAGGTTCCCTCTTCTCACAGATATCTAAGTGTGTGTGAAATTGGGCCAAACTATCCAGCATAGTAGGTGTGTTTGTTTGCCCCAGTAGCACCAATATGGAAGAAGATGGGTATTTGTTCAGTGTGGCAGGAAAAGGCTGAAATAGTGAATTGGGGAGTCAAGTTTCATGATGACTAGATCTGATTGGAAAACACTGATCTCGTTCTGTGGTGTGGTTTTAGCTATTGGGATATTATAGTTATAGAACTTATACATTAAGGCAAGAACCAAATAGGAGAAAGTATCATATAAGGATCTAGATCTGATATTCTGTGATATCTATCTATCTATCTATCCATCCATCCATCCATTCATCCATACATTACATTAGTCATGTAATGTATATTCATATATAAATATTTATATCTATTTGCATACATATATTTATATATGCATGTATAAATATTTGTATATACAAATATACTTATAAGCATATACATCAATAAATAAAATATAAATATATAAATTTAATGATACATATAAATGGCACAACTTTATAAGGCTCCATTCTGATTAGTTTTTATTGTCAACATCATATAACCTAAAGTCACCTAGGAAGAGAGAACCTCATGTCTCTTCACCACATGCCCCACACCTCTGATAAAGACTTTCTGTGAAGAGAGAAAACGATGTGGACTTTGCACACTTGTCCAGGCTATCAGACCCTCCTATACCTTGTGTACTTGTATGTCTTTCTTCCTGCAGTTCTGAAGTCAGAAGATATGCTGATTCTCAGAAGTCTTGGCTCTGTGTTGCCTGGACACTGGGCTGATGGTGATGCTGTGTGCACATGACCACAAAGCGACTTGTCTTTATAAATAGCCATTCCTCCAAGGCTTGTGAAACCACTCGCTTGAAATCTGAGTCTGTTTGGCAGGAAGACAGTGGCACGGAAACTCTAGGTTGACATTGTTACCCTAGGCTAGTCCATCACAAGCCTCCCTCCCTCACTTAACGAAGGACTGGAGGCTAGCTAGTGTGGTAGTTTAATACCAAGACGGCTGGCAGCTCCCACCTTGTGACCTGAGATTGCAAGGTGATCTGTGAAAACAGTCTCCAAAATATTATCAGATACTCTGATGATATGCTCACTGCTGCCCAAGACCGTAGAAGGAATGTCTACTGAATCTGCGCAGTAGTCACCTCTCTTTTCAACCATCCTTTCTTCACTTTCCTTTCTCAAACTATAGCAAAAACAACAAACAAACAAACAACAACAACAAACAGTTGCTTGTTGGAATTCTTCCATTATTTGACATACATGAAACCTTGGGATGTGACCAACACTGGGCTAAGGTCTGGGAGAGTGTAAATGAAACAGATACTGTTTATGTAATTTGTGAGTCATAATATGTAGAGAAAGATATAAACAGGCCAGCAAGTTAAATAAATGCTTATTAGTACAACTAAGTTGTTCCCAAGCAGATATTTCTGAGGAAGTTGTAACCATCAGGGAGAGGTACACAAAATCATCCCATGTAGTGCTGTCATTTCCCAGACTGAGTACGGTGTCTGCAAAGGACTCATCATCCACCAAGCATATATGAGAACAGAGGCCAACACTTTAGTAATCATAAATAAACTTAGTTTTTCTTTTGGGTGACTGTGTCATTGTTTGAATAAAGTTCCTAGCGGAAGTAAATGGTGATTATTTCTAGATTTTTTTCCTTCTGGTGATTCTATTAAGTGATTTTTAGCTATGCTTCGACTATTGTAGAATGAGGTAATCATGTTTAAACATGTTTTTGTTTGTTTGTTTGTTTGTTCATTTTCCTGGGGATTTCTAATTGTTGTTAATTTACTCGTAAGAGTTTTTTGTTTTGATTCTTGGTTTCTTGGTTTTCTGTTGTTCTTTTTATTTTATTAACTTCAGGATTTTTGCCTGCGGATCCACCTGATGTTCCCTCGGCTGACTCTTTAATACTTTAGATTATTGTTGAGTTCATGGTCACACGATCAGGTGGCCAGCCAAGTTCAATGGTGGCTTCATTAACATGTATTTTAAGAAGCTTTCTCTGTCATTTTTTATTAACTTCACTGCACATGAAAATAATCAGAAATAAACATAACATAATCTTATGTAAACAAAGGAATTTGGAAGCTGGCTGTGCAGACATGTTAGGTCAGACCTTTGTTGTCATGGGCATGCTTTTAAGACGCTCTTCTCTCCTCTTCCTGGGTGAGAGGACAGTCTCACTTCTTCATTCCAAGAAATCAGGAGGCCAAATAGGGAGGTCAGGTCCACTGTTTTAGGGAGAGATCCTTGGAACCCCCGTTACAGTATATTCATTGCAAGTCAATGACCAGAGGCCACTGAAACAGAGCCCAGAAATCTATTTTTAGCCAACTAGAAAATATCTTCCTAAAATTGTGAGGGTTTGTTGTTCCTGCTGCTGAACAAGAGAAAAGAAAGATCATTTTGGAAGACATGGTTCACTTTCTGACATGAAAATATCTTGATTTTTTTTTTTTTTAATCTCACATTTGTTTTGCATTTTAGCAAAGCATAGAATGTAAAGATGGAAAGCATTGTCCTGGGATTTTGAAGGTGTTGCACCACCTTTATCCAGCTCTTGTAGGAATGTATCAGCCTCACTCACTGTCATAACCATTCTGTTTACCTTTCAGGCTTGGTACTCTTTCTTTATGGCAGTGTTGTCAAAATAACCATCTGCTCTGTGCATTTCAAATTTATATGGATTAAATCTTTCCTCCCCTTTTCTCTCTTCTTCTCTTTCTTTTTTTCAGAATAGTATTCCTATCTTAAGAAAAAGGTGGCGCATGCCTTTAATCCCAGCACTTGGGAGGCAGAGGCAGGTGGATTTCTGAGTTCGAGGCCAGCCTGGTCTACAGAGTGAGTTCCAGGACAGCCAGGGCTACACAGAGAAACCCTGTCTTGAAAAACAAACAAACAAACAGACAAAAAAAAATAGAAATACCACAGTTGGTTTATTTACCTTTCCAAACATTTATTTAAATATGAGAACATTTATGATTATATTGAATAAATCGTCCTTCAAAACCAATTGATAGCATAAAGAAAAGGAGAGAAATAAATATATTAGAATGGGGTACTACTTAAAAAGGTATAAAATGAATAAAACAGAAAACCCAGAAATAATTCCACACATGTATAACAACATGACAATGACAGAGGAACAAAAGGTGAGAAAACAACAGCCATATATTGTCAAGAATTCCACTTCTAACCTGACACCACATCACCATGCAGTAAATTCTAGATGGGCCAAACGTTTACATATTCAGGACAAAATTTTACAGAACTCCAAAAGATAAATGGAATTCCTCAGATTTTAAAGTATTGAAGTTCTTAAGATATATCACTGTCCCTGAACCATACTAATTCATATATCATAAGTGTTATGAAATTTGGTCATATAAAAATTGTAAATATGCCCCCCAAAAGACAGCAAATAAAGTTAAGAGGCAAACCAGAGAAGATGTTTATTCACATATTAAAGCCAAGATTTAGGATCCAGATAATTGAGAGTCCCAAGAGTCTGTGTAATTTTAAGCTTTAATAGTTTCACAAGTTTAAGTGCTACTAATGTACATTACAATATTTGAAAATTTGAGTGTATTTTAAAATATTAATGTGTTTCTCATTAAAATTCAACATGCACAACAACTTCGACTATACATTACTCAGGTTGATTCTCAAACTTCATGAAAACTGCCTCCTTTCTTTCAGGGTACTAGAGGAAGAGAAATTATAATCCTAGACTCTTGGTCCTTTGAAGAATATGATTGTGTGTGTGTGTGTGTGTGTGTGTGTGTGTGTGTGTGTGTGTGTGTGTGTGTGTGTGTTTTATGCATATAGTGTTTGTGCACATAGGTATGTGGAAGTCAGAGGTTGACACCAGGTGTCTTCCACAGTCCTCTGCATCTTATATTTTGAGATGGGTCTTTCACAGACTCATGTAGGCTGGCTAATGACCTCCATGGACCCGTTTATCACTGTCCTGTCCCCTTACCTTACCATACACTATGGTTTCAGTTGAATGCTGTTCTGCTCAGCTTTGGGACAAGTGCTGGAGATCTGAAGTCATATCTCCATGCTTACACTATGAGCACTTTAACAACTGAGCCATCCCCCAGCCCTAGTTTGGATACTTTGACAGGATAGAACCAAACTATAAGTGCAGGATGTGGCGAGCCCCATCAGAGAGGGCATGGGACAAAAGAAAAGTTTTATTAAACATTTTTTTCTTTTTGCATTAACTTTGAATTTTAGAAAATGCTATATTGGCGTTCTTTTGTTTTTATTCTTTGCTTTTGAGACAGTCTCACTTTGTATCCTTAGATGGCCTGGAACTTACTATGCAAAAGAGACTGGCCTCAAATTCTAATTGGCCTCTTTCTCTGCATGTCAGCATCAAATACTCTATCATCAAGGGGAATAAAAGCCAGTACAAGATCCTGTGTGTTGGGTCAGGTGGGGTCACATGACTTTCATCCTGGTACTTAGGAGACAGAGGCAGGAGGATCTCTAGGTTGCTTTCTAGTTATGAATATATAAACTAGAAGAAAAGCCATAAATGAAAGCATGGAAATGGGGCTTTTCTACATTTTTAGAAATTTCCACATAACTAAGGATTGTACCTTGACAGAGCGGCAGAGGTCAGGATGTGAGGTATAAAGAATATGTGGCGTTATTCATCGTGGCAATGTTTTCCAGGGATGATAAAGCTAATTATGCCATTTTCTCCCTTCTTTTCATTGTGAGCATCATTTTACCAAAGATTTGTTAAAGATTTTAATATGTATAAGGGATGTCTGGTGTATGTGTGTGTGTGCACATCTAAGCTTCTATATGAAGGTATACAGCTTGAGTGTGCACATGTGTGGAATTTGTAAGTGCTATGCACTGTGGTTTTTTGAGAGGGCATCACTCATTGGAACCTGGAACTCACTAATCAGCCTCAGCTGGCTGATCTGCTGAAGCTCACAGGGATCCAGTGTTCGCCTCTCTCCAGTAAGCATGCTTTGTGTGTCCCTCTTTTTATATGGGGTCTTGGGATTGAACTCAGGTCTTTATACTTTTTAAACAAGCATTTTACTGACTTAGATATTTCCCCATCTTCATGAGTATCTATCATGTATGTATGTATGTATGTATGTATGTATGTATGTATCTATCTATCTATCTATCTATCTATCTATCTATCTATCTATCTATCTATGTATCTATCTATGTATCTATCTATGTATCTATCTATCTATGTATCTATCTATCTATCTATCTATCTATCTATCTATCTATCTATCTAACAGTATTTTCAGTTAGTGCCAAAAAAGAAGTTTGAAAAGTATTTTGAGTAACATCTCCATCATCAGAAAAATATGTGGTTTTATAAGGCAGGGGCTGACTCTCACTAAGCTCTTACAGCACAGAAGAGCTTTGACTCTTACATACCCAGGATAATATCTGGAATGAGTGCATTTTGTAAATAATATTGCTTTGCTTTTGATTTCTCCTTAAATCTTGCCTTGATCATACATATCTTGTAATAATACTTTTGATTCATTGTTTAACTGAGTCAAGGACAGGAGCTTCCATTTCAACACACATACAGGCTGTTATGTATACTGTGAGTCAATTCATGCAGACTACTGGCTGTGTGGGAAATAACCCAAGGAGGAGGTAAACCGCCCCCGTGGACCTGCTACTGTACCTGACATCCCTCCAGTGGACCTCGTGTCCACCAAGTGTCAAGTTGCATACCCTCTGTTCCTACTTCTTGCCATTCACTTTCCTGTTCGGCTTCAGTCTCAATCCAGTTCACACTTCCTCATTGTTCCGAAGCACATGAGGTATGTTTGCTTGATCCAGGGTGAAGAAAAAGCAAGGAGGCTCTCCTAATGAGTATTCCTTTGATTAAAGAGGCTTGAGTTAGGCGGTGTTTGTGAATACAGTTGAATGGAGTTCTGAAGATGAGAACAGTGGATTTATCTTCTCAAGCATACATATTTCTAGGTGAGAACATGACACTTCAACACGTGCATACAGTGACTACAGATATCATGGAAAATAGCATTTTCATCTTCTCATTATATTGGGATCCATGGATCCTTTCTTCTAGATCTTTATAAAATATTTAACAAGTTATTGTGAAGTGTAGTTACCCGCAATGCTGAGGAACACTAAGACTGGTTACTTCTAACTAGATTGTGGTCCTGTTGTCCAATGTTCCTTTATTAACCTCTCAGTCTCCACCCCAACCTCTAATAATCACTATATTGTATTTGAATCAACTTTTAGTATCCACATACAAGAGAGAACATTTCTCTGTTTGGCTTGTTCTACTTTAATATAATTACTTCCAATTAAGATTTCATACTTCATCATGCTGAACATTAATCCATTGAGTATATATACCACATTTCTTACCCACCATCGAGTAATTAGATGATTCCATCTCTCAACTGTGTGACTAGTGTTATCCTAATCACAGATATGCAGCTCTGTTTTTGGAAGCTCATTCTTTTCCTTTTTATGTGTATCCAGATTGATAGTGGATCATGTAGTGCAGTTTAGTTGAAATTTACTTTTCTGTTGCTTCTGATAAAACACTATTACCCAACGCAACTCAAGAGAGGAAAGAATTTATTCAGCTTAGTATTCCAGGTCAATATTGAGGGACGTCTGGGCAGGAACTCAAACAGGAACTGAAGCAGAAAGAGGAATGTCACCAACTGGCTCCTGCTTAGCTAGCTTTGTTATAGAGCCTGAGATCACCTGCCTAGTGATGATAACACGGAAGGGGCGGGATCACCTTGTACTGAAGTTAGAAATAAAGACAATGTCTCACAGACATGACTACAGGCATGACCAGGCAGTTCTTCAACTGATATTCCATTTTCCCAGATATCCCTAGGTTAGGTCAAGTAGGCCAAAAGAACTAATAAGAACAACAATTTCTTCTCTTGGTTGAACAGAGTTTTTAGTTTGATGTAATTATATCTATTTTTGCTTGTATTATCTGTGATTTTGGAGTCATGGCCACATTTTTTTTTTTTTTTTGCCTCTCCTAGTCCTGAATTATTTCCACTCTGTTTTCTTCTCCTACATATCCTATACAATAGTACCTACATCCTATATAGGTATAGGTCTTTCACGTCAGTCTTCACTTGTTTTAAATTAGTCTTAGAGGGGGTGAGAGGTGTGGATCTAGTTTCAGTCTGCTGCATATGTGTAGCCATGTCCCTGGTACCATTTATTGAAGAGGCTATCTTTCCTCTAGTGTTTTTTTCTGATTCCTGTGTGAAGAATAAGTTGGCTGTAGATGTGTGAATTAATTAATTAATTAATTAATTATTCCTTATCCTTCTATGTGTCTTATACAATTACCACCATGCTGGGTTTTGGTCTTCCTCTCTCCTTTTTCCTTTCTCCTCTCTCCTTTCTCCTTCCTTCTCCCTCCTCTCCCCTCTCCTGTCCCGTACCCCCTCCCCTTCCCTCCTCCTTCTTGTCCCCCTCCTCTTCTTATTCTTTTTCTTCTTGTGTTTGCTGTCCTGACTCCACGGAGCTGGGCTGTTGGTATATTTGTGAAGTGTTTGCATGTTGATCGACCTGCTGCTGCTGACCTGAACTGCTGATTTCCTGATAAGGCAGATGATAGTTGCTACAAAAACCATTTCTAAACAAGTCCACTTCCCTGTATCCTTTCTTTTCCACTAGCTCTGGTGGGTGGTGGGTTAGAAGGGAGATTAAAGTGTATAAGAAGCATCATTAAAAGTAGGCTTTAAAAAAATTAAAGTTACAGGAAACAATCCCAATGGGATTGAATGCGTTTGAAAGTGTTTTTTCATTTTCAGTTTTGGTTTAATTTGAGAATTCGGGATAGTCCTTCCTTAACTATTTAGTCAAATTCAGCAATGAACTAATTTAATTGAGTGTTTTTCTTTAATTTTAGACTATTCATTACTGATACAATCTTATTATTAATACATTCACAGTTTTTATGTTGCATCAATCCAATTGTAGTATATCCAGATAGCTTCCATTACCCCACTGGGCTTTTTAATTTGTTGGTGTAGAGTAACTTGTATTTATCTCTAATAATACTTTCTATTTACATGACATGGTATATATCATAGTTATAGTGGCTCATTTTTTTCACCTCTGATTTTACTTGAGTGTTCTATTTTGTTTGTTTTGTAGCATTTTGGGATGGATGAAACCTAGGGCCCTGTACCTAAGTTGTGAGGCAACTGTCTATATCCCTAGCCTCAAGGGTAGTCTGAGATTCTTGTTTGTTTTGTTGTTCATTAGGCCAGGCAAATTTTTGCCAATTTTGTTTATCTTTTATATAAAATGACATTCTTTTTATTGGTCCTATATAATTTTCAGTGTCTGTTCATTTATTTCTGTTCTGATAGTTGTTATTTCTTCTGCTAATTTTGGATTTTGCTTTTAATTCCTCTTGCAAATTTATTGTTATGTTATTTATTTGAAACCTTTCTTTTCTAATGTCTGTGCTCATTATTGCTATAAACTTCCCACTTAATATTGCTGCTACTGTATTCTGTAAATTTGAAATGTTATATTTCCATTTTTCATTTGCTTTGAGAAATGTTTAAATTTCCCTCTGATTTCCTCTGTGACCCAATGTTTATTCAATGGCAGGTCTCTATGAAAATGTATAATTCCTAGACTTTTGTTGGTTGGTAATTTCTAGTTCTATTCTATTGTTATGAGAAAAGATGCATTATGTAGTTTTGATTTTGCACTTTGTTGAGTTTTGTGGTTAAGTATGTGGTCTGTTTTTGAGAAGCATTCCATTTGTTGATGGGAAGAACCTGTACCTTCGGTGTTGGGTGCAATGCTCTATTGGTCTGTTTTACCCATTTGATAGTGAGTACTGTTTCACTCTTAATCTTTTCTCTTCTAGGATGTTTGTCTAAATGATCTAACGATTGGTGAAAGTAGAGCATTGGAATCCCTATTATCACTGTATGTTGCTTATCTCTACATATAGATAAAATAATATTTGTTTTATAATACTAGGTACTATAACCATAGGCACATATATATTTACACTTCACTGTATTTTCTTATTGAATCGGTCCCTACATCATCCTAAAATGATCTTTTCATCTTTATTCAGTATTTGTTTAATGTGTATTTTTTCTGATGTAGGTGTAGGCCTTCATGCTCATCTGTAGTTCCAATTTATACTGAATATGTTTTCCTATTCATTCTCTTTCAGGATACCTGATGTGAGTTTCTTGTAGACAGCATATTATTGTGTTATATCTTTTAATAAGTTAATGCAGTCTAAATCATTAATTGGGAAACTTAGCCTATTGACAGTCAAGGCTACTATTGATATTTAATTTTTTTATTCCTATAATTGTGTTGCTTTGTAGTTTATTTTGAATATTCTTTGTCCTCTCTTTCATGTTCATCTTTGTATTATGAGGGTTTACTGTGTTGAGAAGACATTTTCTCCCTTTATCTCTGGGTGTCTTCTTACAAGATTTCAGGATTATAGCTAGCTTTTTGTTTCTAAATGCAGAGTTCTCCTAGTATTCTTTGATAAACTGATGTGGTGGTAATGAATTTCTTAAATTTTCTTTTCCCTCTTTGGATTAAATCATGTCATTTGATTGTGGCCTGTAAGCTCTTTATGAAGTGATCAATTGTTAGCCTATTCGAGAGTACTTTAAATGTGTCTAGGCATGTTTTCTTCATTTTGTCTTTATATGCTCCTCTTTGTCTTGGAATTTAGAGATTTTTACTGTAATGTGTTGCTCAGAGGACCTTTTGTATTTGTGTCTGTTCAGTGTTCTATGGAACTTCTGTACCCAGTCTATTTGTCCTGACTTTTTCAGGAAGTTTTCAGGTATTATTTCATTGAGTATGCTTTCTGACTTTCCCTTCCCTTTCCATTCAAATGAAATTCACAAAATATTAGTATTTATTGCTTAATGGCACTTCACACATCCCAGAGACTGATTTTATTTTTTTTAATTCTTTTTTTATTAAGATGTTTCAAATAAAAGTTTTCTCCTTTATCTAGTCTACTACTGAGGCTTTTGACTATGTATTTTTTATCTGACTGAGTTCCTTTCTAAGAGCTGTGTCTGATGTTTTCCAACCTTGTTGAATTTCTTGTCTATAACTCATTGTTTTACTAGTTCTATTGAATCATAGTCCTTTAATCCTTTTGAATTCTTTGTTGGACATTTCATCAGTATCTTTTTCTTTATGCATACATACATACATATCTGTGTTCCTGCATTAAGATTTACAGTCTTTATCATTCTTTTCATTTTTTGTTTTTAATAGCAAATGGCTTTTTCCGTGAAGATATGTCTTAAAATACCAATTTGGTAGACTGAATTGGCATTGGTTCTAATTGAGTACAACAAATATATAATGTGTTTGAGTCTAATCAGTACCATTAATCCTGTGTGTAATGGAGTAATCGGAGGGCCCATTTGACTCCAGTAGCCCCAGGAGGGAGGGAGGGGTTACTCAAGTTGTCCAGATAGATGTGGTATACACAAGTGTTGTGGGAATTACCAGGTGAGACTCAGAAATTCTTATGACAGCAAATGTTTCCTCACCGTGGCCCAATAAATACTTATGGAGTGAGTATCTGAGTGTACACCTTTATAAAACATACGATCATAGTTTGGAAAAATTGTTCAAAGCCAGAAAGGACAATCTGGAAGACAGAGACTGAGTCAAAAACAAATTCAAGTTCTGGTTTGTAACTGCTCAGAACTACTTTGTTCTTGGTCTTCTATCCAAGTATAGTGGTATATAATATTAAAGGTTTTCTAGTATGTCCTGGAAGCACATATGTTGGCTATCAGCAGTTTCTTAGTCACTATATTTTAATAAAACCTGTAGAAATGGTGTTTGACTGATGTTGGTAATATAAAATAATTACAGCAAACTACCTATAATGTGTAAATATATGTGAATGAACTAGAGGAAACGGGCCTACGTAATCCTGCCCACTAAAATGGTTCATAGACCAAACTAGGGCAAATGATTTTTAAAATAATTTTAGCATATGATAAGCCAACACTATATATCTGAATTATACATTTGAATATTCATAGATGTAAATCTATAAAGCCTTCCCCCAATTGAGTTGAAATTCTATTTCAAACAGTTAAGTCTAAATTTCTAAGCTCTGATTAAACCTATTTTGTCATATCTCTGGTGACTCCTTCCTGGTGATAGTCACCTTCTTTGTCATCATCAACTTAGACTTTTGGGTGCTTGCAACATTAAATAGATATTTTTACACTCTGTTGTGATCTCTTTGAAAGTGGATCTTTCTGATTGGGTATAACAAATACAGTCTTTGAAAAGTAGAAGGAAGAGACTTTTACCATCTAAAGTTTTTCCTCCCTCCATCATGTTTGAATAACTTCAACACATGGTACCTTACTGCCCCATGGAAAAAGCACCATCTGAGGAACAACAGCCTTTGTATGTAAACGGGAAATGATGGATATTGGGAGTAGATGTGGAAATGTGGACACTCTGTAATGAAACATGAGACAGTAAAGCAATCTTATAGTTAGAATAGAAGAGCTCTGTTGTAGCCCAGTAGTCACTGGACATGTTCAAGTTAGACATAAAAGTCTAAAAGGAAGAAAAAAAAATCATCATGAGAACATGGCACCAGAGTCAGAGCACGCTGTAAAATATAGATCACCAATTCTTAGGAAAGAAAGGCTCCAAAGAGACTTGAACTTGTTGAATATGTAGTGTGTATGTGTGTTGCTATGTGATGTGATAACAAAAATCAATGTGAATTTATTTTGAAGTCCAGAGAAGAGTTAGGAAATAACTTATTCACAAGTAGCAGCAGCAGGAATCTTTTAAGATCTTCTCCCTTCCCGCCTTCCTCCCCAACCCCTCTTACCTCATAGGATTTGATCACGTAAAGTCTGACAAGGCAGTAGGTAAACATTTCAGGAGAATTCATAGTTGTCATTCTTTTCTCTTAATTAAATTATAGTACATTGTAGAAAAGCTGTTTCCATTATTGTCAAAATCTTAAGAAACAAATCTTCCTATGTGATGGGTGTCAGAGGGTTATTTTTCCCAAGGAAAAGATCCTATTAAATTAAATAATAGCATTAAAGCTATACCTACATGTTAAACTCATTTTTATCTGGCTTTAAGTTGAACCAAAAGTAAGTAGTATTTTTATTTAAGTTATAACACTGTAAATGTAATCTTTGTATATTGAATAAATAATGTATAGTCATTCTTCCCTATTTTGATACTCCATGCCTGGAATAATCTACAAGCTACAGTTGAGCTCAGCAGTAGGGTGTTGCTCCTCTCATTACAAACACCTGAACTGAAAAATTAGCATCTAAAGAAAATAATCCTCAAAAATATCCAAATCAACTCCTATTTTTTAAAATATTTATTTCCCTTTATATATTTGTGTGTATGCCTGTATAAGTTTATGTATATCACATGTGGAGGCCAGAAGAGGGTACTGGATTCCTTAACATGAGGTGACTGTGGGCCCCTAGACTTCAAAAATTGCTGGCTCCATTGAGTAACTGATGTGACAAGAAAATTTCTAGAATGTTCTGCATATTAATTTTGGTTACCCCAAAATGAACTTAAATATTGTCTGCATTGCCCATGACATAAGTTTCCCTACAAGGACAAAGAGGTATTCAAAGCTATTGTTGCCATCTGTTGGCTTAACTATCTTTACTTTTGTGGTATCTTTGTCTAGGTATTCATCTATCTCTGAACTCAACGAGTTTGTGAAGACTTACAAGACTATAAAGCTTTCTCTCTCATCTTCCTGCCCAAACATTGTCTTTTCTTTCACTTTTATCTGGTCTAGGGAAGTGTTCCTTAGGATGGTAGGTTTTGTGGGCTGTTAGACACAAGCTAGAGACAGTCATCAGTGGCCTTGTGTGCCATCATACATAGGCACATGTGTCCCCTGGCAACTCTAATACATCTACTCCACACTGCTTCATTGTCCTTGGTGGGGAAACTTGTTGAGTATATCCTGTGCCACCACCTAATGATATCAAATGTGACTTCATTTTGCAGAGAAAATCCATCTTTGGATTAGCAGAAAATTGACTTTTCTTCTCTCATTCTTGTCAGTTTCTAACCCTCCCTTATCTACTAAGAGTCCACATCTGGATTATCTCCATGCCCGTCCTTCAGATAGATAATCCTGTTTATCGCTAGTCATAGCAACCTTGTTCCACTACATATCCATAATCCATACACCATATTAGAAGTTACCCCTCTTTTCTAGCTTAGCCTTTTGTCTTGCATAAGTTTATCTCTGGGCCACATCCTGTTCTCCCTCAGAAGAGTATTCACACAGCGTGATATGTTAATGTTTACAAAGGACACAATTTATTACTACTCCACCATAGAGTGACCAACTGACAATGATGTTATTATTACCTAATGGAGCACCACCAATACTGGGAAATTTCAGATAATCCTGCAGAAAGACAATGATTTCAGAGAAGTGGCTTTGTTGAAATGTTCTTCAAATATTGAAAGATGCTGCTTTTAGAAAGGTGACCCAGTGGGAATAGATAGGCTGCCACAAGCATGACAACCTGAGTTCATCTTCAGGACCCATGTGGCGGGAGGAGAGGACTGATTCCAAAAAATCATCCTCTCTGACTTCCATTCAGCAACAGTGGCACCAACAGTGCCACATTAAATAAAAATACAATTTAAAAAATGTAAAAACACCTGAACACATTAGTAGAAGTAACAGAAGTAACCCAGGGTTTTATGCTAAGATTCAATGGCCTGATTGTCATACAAACAAGTGACTGGCATGCTTTGTCTTTTTCTGGTCTTTTTTTCCTCTCTTACTCAGGGTAGATGACAATACTGTACCCACACAAATTAGAGACACCAGAGTCAACTCATGGTAACATCCTTCTTCAGTGAAGGTGGTTTCTTGGAAACAAAACTGGAATAAGCAGGTAGTGGAGGTCACATTGGATGAACTGCACCAGATGGGCAACAAGGAAGAGTCACAGTGAGCCCTGTAGCATTTCCCCTGGGCCTCAGGCAGTGACACATATCTGACGTAGGTTGCCCTTGCAAGTAGCACATGGTGGGTTGTGTTGAGGTTATGACAGAACGAGCTACATAGATTGTTTTAATTCTACATATTAACTAAGAAAGCTATTTCTTAGAAAGTGAAAGAGAAATGGTTCCCTTTGAAGTGGTGAAGATATAGTTTTGTAAGAAACAAACACACATGTACACACACACACACACACACACACACACACACACACTTTCATTTAGTCTGTAGTTTGCTTTCTTTTATTCCTTTGTACACATGAATATGTGAAAACATACAATATGGAGATGTGCAGTCCTATCTACTGATAATCTTTTGTAATGTGCTTCTATTTAAAGCAACAAACAGATGGTGGGTTTATGAGTGAGGCTGGTAAAGGTAAGAGCAAATGATTGCTATAGCACTTTTAATAGGATTTCCCACAATCTAAAACAGCACTCCCCGAGGGACAAATTGTTCTATAAAATTATGTTAGTTAGGAAAAAGATAGTCTTCCTGACTTCGCCTAAGCAACAGCGAGCTCCAGAATTCCACGCATCTCCCAGTTCTCTGGACTCAGACCAGTGTCCTGGGAAGGGGGAAGAGGGTTGTCTGGAAATGCTTGCCAAAGAATAAGCTGTGTGGAGCCCAGCAAAAGGAAGACAAACAGGTGCAAAGGGGAGGATGAGACATGTCTGGGTTTCAGATGAATTTATTACCCTGTAATTTCCTACTTTGTAAACATGGTTTGGGAAATTCCTACAGATTTTAGATAAACAAGGCTCAGGGCTTTCTCCCCTGACAATTGAGACCAGAGTCCAGTTCTAGAAGGGCAGATCTTGCTCAACAGACATCAGAATTGTACACAGCCCAACAATAATTCATTATCATCATCCCTACTTAGGAGAAACAAAACTCACTTTAGTTCCACCACTAAGATGAATATACTGCCAGGATGGCCTTTACGAAAGTTATAATTAAAGCTAATCTTAATTGAAGTTATTACACCATTCTGGAAGAAAACAAACAGCCCAAAGAGGGGGAAACTGTGGCCAATAACTCACTCCAATTTTTTTTTCTTTTTTGCCTCCAAAGCTCACATTGAGGGAGACATTCCTGCCTGTGATACAAATGGTTCTGACATTAAGAAAAGTAAACAAGTAAGAAAAATAAAGATGGAAAAATTCTGTGGTCAGTTCACAAGTGCTTTTTTATTGTTTGAGGCAGGGTTAAAGCCTTTTCTGAAGACAGGGATATATGTGCTGTTAGATTGGCTGTGACATCAGACTGGTCTCACTGCCCTGGCACAGAGCCTTGCTTCTCATAATATGCAATGGACCGAAGGTTCTGATGCCTCTAAACAAAGAGGCAAGGTGCGACCTGATGCTGAGAATGTAAACCATTAGCTCTCAGTGCTGATGTGTAGATCAAACAGAGAAGGTACTCAACCCTGGTTATGAGTGAGTTGTATAATCTCTAGTTATTAATGGTCTCGGGGACTTTAGCATTAGCTGCTCCCAACAGCTGATGAATGGAGATTGTGCAGTCTCCATGCAGGACTCCTTTTAGCCTGAATATGTGTTATTCCAAGGCCCAGTTGACTCAGTATGGCAGAGGCTATGTAAACAGACTAGATCTGAGAAAGACGGTCCTTCTCCAGCAGCTCAGAGAGTCTGAGGACTCAGTGACTGACTCCATTAGCAACTCTCCTGCTGTCTATAACTTGGAGGGATTCTTGGAGGATTTGCTATCTTAGCTAGGAGACCCAGGAAAATGAGCACACAGCATACTGTGAAAAGAAGGCGTGTCAAGGGCAAGAAGGCTTTCAGACACCTTCTAGAATGGCTTGACTGGGACAGTTGTAGACAGAACGATAGCCCTTTGGCTAGCATAGTTGTGCTTGCTTTCCTGTAATATCGGTGTAGCAAATGACCAAAGATACAAAAAGATCTATTCATGTCTCATCAGCTATGGGTCTGACTTCTGAGAGGTTCTGAGAGAAACGGAAACCTTAAAGGTGTGTGTTCTATCTAACAAACCTGCTTGGTCTGCTGGGTAGTTTCTACAATCTCCCATTTGTTTTCTAATCTCCTGGCCCATCTCACCTTCTTTCCTTATCTCACTACATTTAAATAGCAATCAAAGGACTTGGCAGCCTGTCCTTTTAAGTTAAATATGGCCATAGGCATTGCTGAACATATAGGGTGAAAACCAAAGGAGAATCTCTGGTGTTGCCAAACCCTTGCCAGGAAAGATGGCTAACTCTGGGTCTTGTTCAGGACAAGTGGATTTTGAACAAAAAAATGTGCTTTTGTAGTCAGGGATTTTGGGAAATTCAGGCATTGTACTGTGAAGCCATGCATCAATACATGACATGCTTGAGAAGTTCTTTCCTTTGAAGGATTATGGATGGAAATGCATTGCCAATGATAAAAGGCAATGTTTATGAATTAGTTAATATAATGCTTACTATGCAGGCTGAAGGGATAAAGAGTATGTGCTCTTCCTCTGTACCAGTGGCTACTCCACTGAGAATAAGCCCAAGGCACAGTGATAGCAGAGGACTTGACTAAGAAGACAAGCCCAGGAGAGCCTCTCTCACTATACTGCAGCCAGTGAGCAAGCCTGAGGAGGCCCCAGGTGTGACCCCTGTTCCCCTGTGAGCAATGGAGAGACCAGGCAATCTGTCATGGTGTTTGGGCTGTCAACCCTGGTGCTGCGCCACTGCTGTCTGTCACCCTGGTGGATGAGACCTGCTTAAGGGCAATCATGTCAATCTCTCTGTGACCACTCAGTCTAAGGGAGGTGGATGATCTTGACAGGCCTGGCAAAGTAGACACAAGGTACCGAAAAACAGAAGCCACAGCCTTCTTAGAGAGACACAAGACAGCCTGTGTTTTTTTTCTTGCTTTTCCATTTTATTGTCATGAAAGAGGCCAAGGTGTGCAGAATTTAGCTTCAGAGCTGGTCATCTCGGATGAACCTATTACCTTCTGAGTTTCTTCCATAGTAAAAATAGCGACCTTTCCCCAGGACACCTGTAAACAGAAAGAAAAATCATTACTGGTGGCACAATTCATATAGTTCAAAAATCCAGTTGTTATTAAAAACAGGCATGTGTGATGATCGCTAATCTGATGGAGGTGGAGAACTGATTAAGATGACAAAGTCCGTACCTTCTTGTCCTTAGAGGTGACCTTGCAGTGAAAAGTTACTACCAAGTACAGAGTCCCAGAAATAACAGCTTTATGTATGATTTCCTCACATAATTAGAACTTTTCTAATTTGACAAATGGTTCCCCCAAAATATAGCATGACCCCTTCCCTCCCTAGGTTTCCCTAGTTTAGAACTAAGAATAAAAAATTAAGTTTAAATTAGATGAACCCAGCCCAAGTGAAGGCCACAGGATAATCTTTGTAGAATGTGACTGGTTTGAAGTCCTTTATTGGAAATCAATGTTGTTGACTTCCAGAGAGAATTTTCCAAATCCTGGGGGCCTTCAAGTCCATGCTGGGTGATTAAAGAAGAGCGGCTGTGCTGATTGAAGCTCTTACAGACAGTAATAAGCACCACTGACATTAGACGGCCCCATGGCTAGGCTCCTCATGGAGGTTGAGGCAACTCATTTCTCATGTTAAAAAATACTTGATTTTCATCTTTAGTTTGACTTCATATATAATTTCTGGCTCCGTACAAAACTTTCCTGTCCTTCGTGGTGGTCGTGGGACACTTCACTATGGAACACAGCATTAGAAGAGGGACAGATGCTCTAATCAACTCATCCTTACATATTACAGATACCCACAACAACAGTTCTGTGCCTGGAGGTGCATGCCTGCAACCCTAGTACTTAGGTGGAAAGAGGAGGAGAATGGTGAGTTCGAGTCTAACCTTGGCTTCATAGTGAGGCTCCATTTAAAACAAATCAAGAGCTAAGGACATAACTTGGAAGAAAAGTACTTGCCTAGAATGTGGAAGTATCTGCTTTTGACACTCACCGCTACAGAATAAATATCCAGAAGATATTGGCTATAGTAAAAACTCTATAAGATTATTAGAAAAAAAAAGTGTTCTCCCAAGAAAATATTTATAACTTCTGTTGGCCTTTTTACTACCTTTTTTTTTTTCTTTCTAATTTTAGAACTAACTTAAAATTCTCTTGCACATAGCTATCTGAGGACAAATGGGACTTAATCTCAGAAGTGCATAGGAGACAAAGGAAATAGCCATAAAAGACCAATCCATGAGCCACACACCTGCCAGTGACAACCACCCCCTCGGCACTTATTTCACCAGTTTGGCAGTGTGATGGCAACACTCAACTGTTCCTCATTGATCTGAGATCAGCCATGTTCTCCATATGACATGTTAGTATGACAAACCTTTACACTGTGTGTGTGTGTGTGTGTGTGTGTGTGTGTGTGTGTGTAGTAGGGATGTGGGTACATTTGTATTGGGTATGTGCACATGTATGTCTCTATGGAGGCCACAGGTTGAAGTCAGTTAACTGTCTTCCTTTTTTCCTCAAATACCATCCACTTCTTTTTGTCTCTTATTGGCCTAGAGTGCATGGATTCGACTAGACTGGCTGGCCAACAAGTCCCCTGGGTTCCTTCTGCCCAGCCCCATCTTTGAGAAAACAGATGTGCACAGCTGTGCACTGCCTTTTTATATGGGCACTGGGGATCAAACTCAGGTCCTCATGCTTGCACAGCTAGGACTTTATCAATCTGCCTCCATATCCCTAAACTTTGTTCTTAAATAAGGATTGAAATACTGTGTAGAAACTTTTAAGGATAGTGTAGATCTGTCCTCTTTGGACAGTCAGAGGCAAGTGTGAAAGTTACCTGGGTCCCAGGAGCTCTCAGAGTCGGAGGGGGGACAGGATGACATCATTTGGGACCTGGCTCTTTTTCTTGCTCTGTTGCCATAGACAGCTTTATTGTGGGTTACTCTTCCTGCTTGACTTGGCTTTCCTGCCCCTCCACGTCCCTAGTCCCCAGTTTCTGGTTTTTGGTATTGGTCTAGTGCCTGGAAATATTGAGTTTGTGTGAAACCTTGCTCAGATCTTTCTTGTGACCCATTCTTTCAGCTATTGGCACAGAGCTGCTCCCTTTATTGCATTTTACAGTGCCTAGAGTTGTGCTAACATCCTCCTCAATGCCAGAACCCTGGTGGTCTAAGGGCTGGGCTGGTTACAATCTACCTCCCTCAGTGGCTAGACTGAGTATGCCTCAAGATGCATGGGAAACCTCCCCCCACCCCAGAGGATTGTCTTAAACCTGGCTGACTCAAGCAAACCTTCAAAAAATCCGGAGGGGCAATACAAAGGATGTTAATTTCTTTCTACGATACCAGGACAGCATGCGTTTTTATAAAAAGACAGGGATAGGGCTGCCAGATATCATAAAGAACACAGTTCTTCTCATGAGCAAACTGCATGACAGGCAGTCATGTGTGCACACACTACTGTCTGCCATGGTTATGCTCCTTTCCATAAACTTGCCCGCACATCCGGGCACTCTATGTCTTTTCTCTCCATCCCTCTCCTTGCTGAATTTCCACTCTAGATGCAAACAGATGGAAAACAGTGTCCCTGGAACATGGGCCTGGGCTGCATTCTGAGCCACGCTTACACATCTCTGGTTGGCACTGATAAAAGTCCTTTTTAAGGCCTGCCTGTTTCTTTGGGCCTGGAAGCAAGACTGTTTATAGACATCCTGGCGAGAGAGGACGTTTGATGAATGCAGGAGACTGCAGCTAGGTGTCAGCGCTTGGAAAGTGAGGCAAGGACATGAGTTATTAATATTGTCAATGATCTCTTGATAGGAAAACAGATACTGCACTCACTGTCAGATTTAAATAGACATTGAGTGCATTAATGACAAAAGGGCAGACTTCAAACAAAGGGGCTGTGTGCTGGGAAGCTGACTTGGTCTCTGGGCTGGCACTAACCTGATCTGAAAAGACACTGTCAGGACTGGAGACAGGCCCAGGATTGTGCATGGTGACAGAAAACAGAGATGCTGACAGAGATACCAGTGCCATATTATGCCAAGGACACTGGAGCACTGTCTGGAACTCTAACGCAAGCTGACATCACTTCCTAACATGCAAGTCTTTCTCCTCTGCTCCTGAAGTACCAGCATGTTCCTTCTACACGTCATTCCAAAACTTGCCATGCCCATGAAGCTCCTGGCAGCCTTGGTCTGTGGGAGCTGTGGGGTCAGAAACCCTAAATCAATCTCACCTTGGGCTGTGCAGGGATGACACTTCCCCATTGGTAGCTGGGTGACTTAAGGTGATCAGAGGGCGGACATGTCACTAAACTCTTGTAGGCTGGGGCTGCTTTGGGAAGGCCCAGAGGTAGCCTGGCAACCCCAAATAAAACCTAGCTGCTGGTGCTAGTCTGGGGATGAGAGATGCTTAGGCTAGAGACAAACAGATGATTAAATTAAGCTAGGCTTGCCCCTCATGTGTTCCCTGTGGGAGCTCACATTAGGGAGGCAACTACTGAAAATATTTGACTTTTAGAGCTTAAAAACAAAAATACATTAAGAAGGGAAAAGGGAGCAACCTGGTACAAACCCATGTACAGCCAGAGAACTTTTATTTATCAAGGAAGTCATTTATGAAGTCGTAGTTTTGATCGTATGGGTAGCCCCTGTCCCCACTCCAACGCTCTTCCTCAACTAGACTAACTGCCCAGGCTGTGAAAACTGCAGAAGGGGACGTTTGTTTGCACCTTGTATTTTCACAGGGAGGTTCTCCGAAGCTGGAATTTGGGATGTGGTGGTGAGTCAGTAGGTCATAGCCTCTGACACATCTACAATGGATTCTGTTTGTAGCTCCTCAGACTCTACAGTTGCAGAAATGGAGGGAGACCACATATTTAGTGGCATGCAGAGTGTTTTTAATTAAAACACAAGGCTTTGGCCATAGTGAGGCAGGCCGGTCATACATCAGGCCAATGTGCAGATGTCGGCGCCTGGGTTTCTTTGGGGGGCTCTGAAAAACGGCAGTGCGCTGTCCCCTGGGGAATCCTCTCCTGCCAGATGAGACTCCTAATTTTTCTTAAGTAGCCAGTTTTTCCCATCACCATAAGCTCTTGAAGCTATAATTATGAAAAAAAAATGCATGGGGAAAAATCTGTTTTAAAGAGGTCCTTTATCTTTTCAATGTTCCCACCCTCTGCACTGTGTGTTCTAATTATGCAGGTTTGCACTGCCTAGTGGGTGGGAATTGGCCTCTTTTCTTATGCCCACTGCAGTGACAGGGACCATTCTGGAGACATAGCTGGGGTGGGGGTGGGAGCAGGGTGATCCTTGCTATCCAGAAAAGGGGGTCCTGGCCTACCCCTCTACAAGTCCAGTACAGATTCCATCCTGGCTTCTCTTTCCTACTATCTGTCCCTCATGTCTTTTGGCCATGTACATTGGTCCCTTACCTTTCCTGTCTTCCCCATTTGTAGATGAAGACAAAGATAACCACAGCAGATCCTTTTGAATTGTGAAATAGGCAACAGGGTATTTTTAAATGTTACTTTTATGAAGTGGGAGCATTGGATCCTTATTTCTTATGGAGGAGGTATGGTCAATGTGACCAGTTGTACTAAGTTAAGTCTTAAAATCCATCTACTCAGATCCCAATAATATAGCACCAATCAGAGTACTGTGCATGAGTCCAAACTCTCCATGGAAAGGATGTCTGCTGATGTGTCAGCAACTCATAGTTCACACTCCCGGTTGGGAGTACTGAACACAGACAGCCCTGCATCTCACCAGCTTTGACATAACTCCACATCTGGAGAGCCTAACTATCCCATCAGAGTGTCTGAGTTTGCTTTTGATGCAGATCAAACCACTAATTTGTAAAATAGAAAAATTAAGTCTTAACTTTATTAATACTTGTGATAAATACCATTTTAAATGTTCTTGACATGAACGTGAGTGTACCACCATGATGACAAGGAGACTGTGATCTGACTATGAGCATATGAAGCTTACTAGACAGTGGCAAAGATGGCCAAAGAGAGATCTCTAATCTCTCAAAAAAAGGAGGGAGGCAGAGTCATGTGGCCTTGGCAGAAAGTGATGGCATGTTCTGAAGAGAGAGAGAAGCCCAGTAATTGAGAAGGAAAATGTAGCAGTAGAGTCCCTCTGGGCTAATGTAGAAGTTTCTAGAACAAGATAACCATAGGATACTATGTGAATCCATATCCTTCCTCCTCCACTTCCAATACCCAGTCCTACCAACAGGGTGTGGCACAGGGGAGATTAGGCAATGGCAATCTGCTAAATACATTTCAGAATTTACACGTACATATACATACACATATCCATGCACATATACGTCTGCATAAACCTTTTAAACAGATCCTATCAAATTTGGAATTTTTAGTCCTATACGCTTTTATTTTAAACCTCTGATATGACCTCCCTACATTTCAAACATTAAAAAAAGTAGGCAGCTTAAATATCTGCCTTAATAAAGGAGAGACTGGGTGGCAGGGCAGGGGTCTCTGTTTTTCAGTGCTGATGGTATTTCCATTCTCAACACCTTTCCCCCTGAAAAATACAGCAAAAGTAAAGTGAATGCTGTAAAGGCATGTACCAGAAAGGAGCATTTCTGTTCCCCATGTGCCTGGGCTTTTGTTACAAAGAAGTCAAGTGGTACCTAGAAAAGGAACCTGCAGTTTATAGTCAGCCTTGCAGTTTACCCTGACCTCAGCCATGTGACATGTTACTGGCTCCCCTGATCTAAGAAGGAATTAGCAGGCCGACAGGCATACAGGCCCTGCACAAAGTTCAGTATAAGCCACTGTAAGCAAGGCAAAGTGTCAGGAAGAGAGATTTTAAAACAACTAAGAGAAGGGGTCCCTGGGAGAAGTTTTCCTAGAAGAAAGACCAAGTCCTTCCTCCATGCCTAGACACATTATCTTCCATTTGCCCCTAAGTCACAGCTTAGAAGTCAAACAAGTTTTCTACTTGATCCAGGGGACAGCCAAAAAGGAAAAGGGTGAACCTTCTTTTCTTCCCAAACTAGTAGGGCAAGACTTGAGGCAGGTGTCTTGGTTTATATTCAGCATCGTCAGTTGAAGATGGGTGGGTACCACAGTTGCCATGACATTCGCTGGCTCTCCTCCCCATGACTGGGGAGGATGCACTGAACATTGTCCTTGCTTTTGACTACAAGACTCATCTCCAGTCATGTCCTCCAGTATTATACAAATGAACTCTTGAGAAACACTAGGGTATGTTTATTCTGGACCCTGCCACTGTGTAGGAGTGGACACTGAATGCTGCCATTTTAGCCTCTAGGATATTTTTGGCTTCCAGCACACATGTACTAACATGTGTAAACTTGCCTGGTAATTTTCATTTGAGAAAGCACCAATTATGCACAGCAAGTTCTGTTTATGACAGTTTAACTCCTTACTTACTTCTTAAGCACCAAGTCAAATATTTTCCTTCCCATTTTCAGAGGAGTATTACTTCATCTCCATGTAATATTCCTCTCCCAGCTTTTGCAAACTATGAACATTGCCCAGTGACATCTAGTCTTTTCCACCATTGTTTAGTGGTAAGAGAGCCCCATTTCCTGGAGTAAATTTGTGTGTTGCTGAATTACAACAGGAAACATTGAGCTGTCTGGGAAAGTTTGGTCACATTTTGCCATGTTTATCTCTGGCTGATTTCATTTTATTTTTCATTATTTCTACCAAGGTTATTCCCACCCTATGAATTTGTGTGTCTTTCAAGAGCTTGGGATGTAAATCTTGGGTCAGTGTTTTTATCTATGATAAATCATATTAGATCCAAGGTGCAGTAGCCGTCAGTTTTCCCTCGGGCTGATTATTTCTACTGGCAATGCTTATCATAAATTAAAGGACAGCTTTTATTTGTTTCTTAGCACCTGGAGCCCAATGTGAACATTCTAGATATAAAACAAGATTCAAGTTATGGGGTCATGACAGGATGCTTTCTGTAAACACAGTGACACAAAGTCAGATCTCACAATGTGGTCATTAATTCAAAGGTTAGGATGCAGACAAAGAGCCTCTCAGATTAAACTTAGAGAAATGTGTGCTTGGCCTCAATGCTCAAATTCTTGTGAGATGGCCTGAAGGGTAGCTCATAACTATCCCTTGAGAGTCTAGATTGTGGATCTGCTCGGCCAGATGCTGGGCCATGTCAGGCCTCACCCTGTATCTGAAGGAAGCAAAGCACCAGGGGGAAAGGATCTAACTATAGTGTGGTGACTGTGATGGACAGGCATCCTTGCCTCCAGCCCAGGGAGGCTGGACAGCTCAGGGTGAGAGTGAGCCGACAGGTTGACATGTGATAAAGCAGAGTCTGCAGAAAATATGCTCTGGGCTCCCAGAGCAGTTGAAATGAGGCTTGTCATCTCAGGAGGAAAAGGAGTTAGGAAGGGGAGGATAGGAGGACACACACACACACACACACACACACACACACACACACACACACACACTTTTGCTGCATAGCAAGAGTTTTCCCTTTGTGTGTACAAATCTTAGACATCCTTGTCCATTGAGTGGAGTCCAAGTCACCGTCTCTGCTGTCTTTCCTTGAGCCCATGGATATCATGGCCAGGTGGAAGATGCTACTCTCCTTCTTAGATGCAGAACATGTGTCCACCAAGAATCATGGTGAGGAGAGCCCCTGGGCCTTTGGTCACATGTCCTTTTAATTTTGTTTGCAATATGAGCAGGTCCACCATGGAAGAGCCTCAGATCCACAGTGTTCATGCCTTCCTGGCTTTGAACATCACCAGCTCCTTTATCTCTCACCTCCACACACATATTTCAATCAAACTGAGACAGAGTAGAAATAAGAGACCAAATCCACTCTCCTTGCTTGAACAAGTCCCCTCTCTCTTCAGAAATAAGTTTGTAAATCTTACTGATCCAAGCTTTTATTTGTTTGTCTGGTTGCTTACTTATTTGTTTTTGCAAACAGACAGGTCTGTTCTGTCCAAAGTAAAAAAATCAGAGCAGAGAACAAACACCCTTCTTCCTGATGCCCTGAAGAGCAGTTTACATAAGCCCAGCTATAAGCATTACTTTGTCCTTCCCTGAACTTTCTAGTAAGACACAGAATGCTAAATTTTCCTTTAAAAGTATTTCCTTCATTGTGTCAGAGAACTCTCCAGCTGGGACAGGATTTGAGAACACTAATTTTCAGAGAAGTCCTTCACTTATCGAGTGGAGAAAATGAGGTTCTGATTGGTCTCCCTCTAAAGTGACAATAACCACACATAAGTCTTTTTCAGGCAGGAAAGGAAGTTTTTCTTTTTTGGCTTATTTTTTGAATGTATTATTTATTTGTTCAATCTTCTTCACAGGCGCAAAGGCCTCCTGAGAACTTGAAAGATCACCAACAGGACTTAGCTCATCCTTTGTTACTTGTTCAGGGGGGAAAACAGGAGCTGTAGAGTTGGACAGGAAGAGGGGCAGAATGGATCTGAGAAGGGCTAGATTCCAAAGTGCATGCTGAGATGGGATGCAAATCAGGTGTGATTCATGAGATGCCTCTCCAGCAGCTTCTGGCTGGATCTCACTCTGGCTGTCATTCAAAATGGACAGTGGTCACGTGGGAAGACTTCATGTGTCTGCTTCAAGAGAGCTAAGAAATCTTTCAGACAGAAGGAGACAGGGGCACGGGGGAGGGAAGGGAAGAAAGAGAGGGAAAGGGAGTGAGAGATAGAGGGGTGAAAGAGAAGTAGGGGGAGGTAGCAAGGGAGACAGAGACAGAGAGACACAGTCACACCCCCTCTACCCTTCCCAGTATCTCTGTATTTATCTTTTCCACTTCATCTTTCGAAGTCAGAATCGTAGCCACTAGAGGGCAGCATGCAGTTAGGAAACAGCCACAGCTTTCTTTAAATAAATAAGAGCAACTATTCAGGGAAGGCCATTAAAGCCACACTGTGCTTGTGGTCACCAATTACACGTTCTGTAATGATCAATATGTCATGTTTACCCAATCTGGGCTGAAGGCTATCTGGGACTGAGGCTACCAAAGGCCCCCTTCTCTCTGACACTTTTAGGTTCCTTCTGCCTCAATTTCCGGAACTGATTTCCTTACTAACTATGATTAGTTTTAGCTCAGGGTTTTGTTTTTGGTTTTTAATACTACCTGAATACATATAAAGAAGCATACAAACTAATAAAGACAGATCACCTCTTAGAGAAAGAAAACAAAAAGTATTTGCACCGTGGACATCCCCAAAGAAAAGCGACAACCATTGGCATGGAGTTACCATTATCTGAGAGCATCTTTTAAAAGTTCTTTTTATTTTTTGACTAAAGTGACCTTTGGTTCAATACACAGAAATTGCGGCTGCTTCTTTTTAAGGTCGGGTCTTTCTTACTTAAAATCCAGCCATTGTCTTTCTTCTCTTCTTAGAATTTCTGGTCCAGAGTCATCACTCACACTGAGAACAGCGCCAGAGTGACCCCCATCCTATAAGAGGCAGCTTCCACAGATATCAAGCCTAACCTGGTTTTAAAGTCCAGGAAACAGCATTATGAACTAGAATCACATGGGATGAAAATCAATGAGGGAATTCCCCCCGAGAAGGAGACAAAAACCAGTTACTAGGTTCTTCTCCCCACCCGACCCCCCACCCCCCACCCCAAGCAACACAGTGCAGAGGGCAGCTGTGGCTCTAGCAAGCATGACAGGGCTCCTGCCCCCCTTCCAGGCATTCCCTCAAGGTAACAGTCATGTGACTAACCAGCCACAAAGAAAAGGTTGGGTCCAGTTAATTAATTAGATTATTAACTCATGATTGAGTGGAAACTTTAAGTTCTTTCTCATCCATAAAGCAACAATTTCACTAGATAGGTCAAAGTGACTGCAGTGTTTTCGGTGAGGATGACACAATCAGGAAGTAAGATGGGGGTGAAGAAATGAATGCTACTCAGGATCACAGCATTCTTCCTCTGCATGGCCTCCAGAAGGCTTCAGACAGCAGATTCCCCACACACCATGAAGCCCAAGCTACATCTTAGGTGCTCAATGAATAATTTGTACAGAGTGGTGGTGGAAGTCAGAAAGCAACCTCACCTGTCATTTTTCAATCTACTATATCTTTTAGGGGTGTACAAATTACCCATTAGGCTACATTGGGTTTTCAGGAATCCCTAGACTGGGGTTATAAGCACATAGCAACATGCTTGGCTTTCTCATGCTGGCCCTAAGAGATGGAACATGGGTCCTCATGCTTGCTTCCCATTGAGATGTCTCCCCATATCTACGTTGATATTTGTGGACTGGGTGCAATGGCCTAAGGCTACTTTGGAGTCCATACATTTGACATGCCAAAGAGTTGGGTGTCCTGTCCCTAGGACATTGGTTCCCCCTGGCTCTCCCTGCGTAGGAAACTTCCTATTTAGTGGGTCTGAGTCTGGATCAAGAAATGTGCTTATTTTGACCAATTCCTAGATAATATTGAGGAATCGTCTTTAAGAAAGACTGGCCTAGAACAACCAGAAAGCCCCTCCCCACCCTGCCCTTTTCTTTGGTAAAGTAAATGACCTTATTTTTATTTGTATTTTAGATCAGAGACACAAAGAATCTTGTTAGTTGAAGGTCTTACTGTATTGCAGTATGGTAAATGGAAGTTTTATTTGCTTCCCAAGAACAGCCAGAAAACAAATGGCACCTAAAATAGATAAATAATGACTGACCGAAGCTAGGTAGAGCTCTTGTCTAGCACCGTATCAGGCCCTTAGTTCAAACTTCAGTACTAAAAGAAGAAAAAGAAAGTTGCTCAAGACTTGGACATTCAAGCTTTCTCCCCCTTTTCATAGTTTTATTTTAGTGGCAGGCTGATTGCATTAACAGGAGAAGGAAGCAGAGAATGGGGTAAGACTGGGGGTGAGCCTGTAAAACATGATTTATGAAGTACAGGGCAGAGGGAATTTGGAAAACAACTTTCCAGATAGTCTCTGCTCCTCCTCGACACTGCCAGGCCCCTCTATGAACACACCTGAGCAGTGGGGTTCCCCCACAGAGAGTGAACAGGGGTGTTGGCTGTGCCCACAAGAAGACGTTCACATTTGGGTTTCAGATCTGTTCTTATTGAGGGCTAGCTTCAAAACATGGAGGCAGGGCTTTCTCTACAGTTCTGTGTGCTTCCTTGGGCTGAGAATTCTCAAAAGAGTTGTTGAAAAGAAATACCAGTTTCTAGAAGGGAATGGAGAATGGAATCTCAGACAAAATTAAGCAAGTGTAGTAACAACTGAGTTTGTTGTAATTCAAGCTGCTGAAGAATTATGTGAAGGGCTTCCTCCTTGGGCACATTGGCCCAGCCTCCATCTGCCTCCATTAGAATCCAAGTGAACTGTTTCTACATAGATGGTACCATAACCTTTCTTAATTCCAGGAGTGTCAAAATTGCCTCTCTCAAAGAAAAACAAAGAGAATCTGTTGATAGTCGATCTAATTGGAAGAAGTTTACATTGTTTGTCTTTTCCTTCCCCCTACCCACCTCTCTCCCTCCCCCTCTTTTTCATTCCTTCTCTCTCTCTCTCTCTCTCTCTCTCTCTCTCTCTCTCTCTCTCTCTCTCTCTCTCTGTGTGTGTGTGTATGTGTGTGTCTAAAAGTCTATTGTTACAGAAACATAATACTTGGGCATTAACAAATTGTATTCCTGAATGTCTTCAAGTACCCATCCCTCACCCTCTTGACAGATTGCTTTTATGTATGTGTGTATACATACATGCACACATGTGTGTACACCAAGAGAAAGAAGCACGTAAGAGCACTAGGAACTTTCTGTACCCTATTTCTTGCCCAAGATGAAAGCCTAGTAAATACAAAGCACATTAGAAAGGCCTTCATTAGGGCTAGCCTCATTAAAACTTAACGAAGTTACCAGTCTCCCCAGCAATATTAAGAAGGGTATTTTTTGCCTGTCAATGGAGCATTCCCAAGCATTAGTGACAGTAGGTGGTGCCAGGTGTTATCTGTCCCTGGAATGTACTACTTTGACAGCTTAGCATATCACTCCTTGCATTAGTTTGACTCTTATTTGTCAGGATTCACCCTGTGGTAAGTTAACACGCCTTCATACTGGAAAAACAAAGATTGCCTATTGTCCAGTATAGCCTAATAGAACACATCTGGCTCTGACAGTTTGATGCCCAGCTCTGAGCCACATTCAGCAACCCAAATTAACAGCATAGACATTGCCCACGCTGAGCAGGAAGCAATAATCAGCTACCTGCTCTCTTGGCCAAAATCTCATTATAAGCCATTACGGTAATGGAGGGCCAAGACTGTGGATATTACACTCCCGGAGCGCCAGTGGTTAGTTGAGGAGAAGAAAGACTTGTAATGGAGGAGGTGGGGCAGACAGGAGAAGTGAGGCTGTTACCATGATGTTCTGTGGTGCTGGGGTGGGGGTAGGGTTGTCCCTGAGCCATTTCTCTTCTTGCCTTTGAAGCCCACGTGACCCCACGAAGATGATGTAACTTTTGGTCAGCCTCCAACAATGCTATGCAATTAAAAAATTGGTTTAAATGAGTAATGGGGACAGCCATAGAGGGATGCTAGGGCAAAATACGACAGAATGTTCCATAAGTGAAAAGCATCTAAAGTGACTGGGCTCCAGGGGAAGCTGCCCACCCTCCTTAGAATGCAGAGAGTTTCTAGAATTATTGCACTGAGGAATTTGCAAAGCCAATCCTCCCCTGAAACCAGTATTCTAAGCCTCGAGGCCTTGCTAAACAAGCTCTAGTGGCTGTATCATGTCCCCTAGGTCTCAGCAAAGGGTTTCTGGCTATAGTGATAGACCAAGGGGGTGAAAAGAGGAGGAAGAAGGGGTTTATCGGTCAACCTGGATTTGGGACAATGAAGATGATTCTAGACATGGCAGTAATGGTGATAACTGGAAGATTCATTCAGGGTAGGGAGAGAAGTTAATTGCAAGTATATTAGTGACCTCCAGATTCTCACTGCTGCCCAACTTGCTGTGGTTTGAATCACAAATATCTTTCATGGACCTCTTTAACACAAGAGCCTCACTCTCAGATGTTGGGACATGATGGAGCCTTGTAGAAGGAAGCTAGGTATGATGGTTGACTGTCAATGGGTGGGGCTGAGAAGCACATGTGAGGGTTTTCCAGGGATGATTATGAGGTAAAGATTACCTGCCTTGACTAATCTCAAAGACTGGGATCCAGGAAAGGGGCACAAAATCTGTAAGCATGGTTGTTTCCTCCCTGGTCTTCCTGCACACCATGAGGTGGGCCTCTCCACCACATATTTCTCACCAAGATAAACTGAAACCAAATGAAATCTTTTCTCCATTTACTTATTTTGCTCATGTATTCTGTCACTACAGTGAAAAACTGACTAATACACCAAGGTTGTCGTAGGCATGGCCTTGGAGAGGGGGACAAAGGGATCTGTCCCCTTTATTTCTCTTGTACCCACTCTATAAGGTGCATGGCGGACTACCTCACAACAGGACCAAGAGCAACAGGGCCAGCTGATTACAGACAGAATCACCCAAGCCATCTGCCTTATTGTCGTTTGTCCCAGGCATCTGGTCACGGTGACAGAAAGCTGATAGACACAAACACTGACAGACCAGTTACACCCCAAGTCACCAATCATGAAGTAAGCTTGTAGACATTTTAAATAACAACACTCCTGTCATGTGTCATCCATAGATCCACTGCAAGGTGGAGAATAAGCCTTGCTAAACAAGACATAGTGGCCGTGTCCTCTACCCTAAGCAAAGGGTTCCTGGGTACAGATACTTTAACAGACTGATACTTTTGGAGGGTTGAATGAGCACTCTCCAGGGGATAAAGATGCCTTGTGAGCATCAAACACCTCCCTCCACTCACCCTCAGCCCCACCAGCCTCATTCCTTCTCTTCACCTAGAGGGTTAAGCCATCTGGGGCCTAGGAAATGGTTACGGTTGGCACAAGTGAGGCCTTCCCTATAACTAGATCCTTCAGGAAAAAACAAATTAATCAACAGTGAGCTGAAGTGGGTTTAATGATTGCATTCTGCATACAATCAGCTTTTCCCTTTTCGAGGGCCATCAATATGTCAGGGGAAGACATATCTGAAGGATATAGCCCTTAACATCAAGGTTATCTATTCTCCACAAGGCTCCCACTCCTTGCCCGGCTGAGACTCCACGCTGCCTGTGTCTAACATTTTCATCAACTCTGCAATCAATCAAGGTAATAATGTTGTGCAAAAAATCAATTAACAATGCAATTAAACTTTCCTTATTATCTCAAAGGGCTGAAATAATACCTAAAGGGAAGATAGACTCAGTGAACGCAGACATCCATAATCCAATGTGAAAGTGAATTATGAGGTTGGGCAGATGCAGGCATGTGCGGGTGCTGTTATTTTCTAAGGGTTATATCTCATCATGGCAGTGTATCAGTCAGCCCCAATCCCAGACCCTAAAATTCCAAATTACTTTTAAGAAATATATGATGTGCAATATCGAGTTCATATTCTCTTTTAAAGATAACCCCCTCCTCCATTGCCACCCTCCCCCCCCCCCAAAGAAATGAATGGCGGTATTACTCAAAGACAAAATGATCTTTCAACAAGAACATAAAATATAAAAGCTATAATAACATTTACATCTGTATAGCATGCATCCCTGTAAAAGCAGGTCATCTATTATACATAATCCCAAGTGCCTAAAAGGCCCAGCATGCAACACGACATTTAAAACCTAAATGCCTAAATGTGCAAACTCCCCCAGGATGGCTGTAGCTTCCCTCTCTGTAGAAGCCTCATCTCTCAGGTTCTACCCACATCTACACACACACACACACACACACACACACACACACACACACACACACACACACACACCAGGAATGATGGAAGTATTTCTCATTTAAAACAAGAATGACTATATTATTTAGCAATTATACTCCACCTGTCCTGAAACACTATCTAGGAATTGTACATCTAAAGTACAGAGAGAAAGGACTATTAACCTTCTGCCGCAGTGAAAGACCTGAAACTTCAAATTGAAATGAGATAGGGAAGGGAATTCGTTCTACATGCTGCAGAAGCCACAGAGGAAGGCCCTGCGACAGAAGACATGCAATGAGCAGGAGAGGGAAGGGAAAAGCTGGGCAGTGAATAGAGATAAAGCTAGTGAACAAAAGTGCTAATCTAAAGGGAACATTTCTGCATGGCCACCAGCTCCTAGAAACAAACAGTAAATACCAACTTGAAGAATACATAACAAGCACCAAATACTGGCAGGTCATCTCTCTCTCTCAACTCATCCTTCTCCATCAAGAACTAGAAGCTGATCCAGAGATAGATCACAAGCTGATAGAATCTAAGGATATACTGCACTGTGAAACCCACGAAGATTCCTGGAGATCCACAGATGCCAGATGAGCTGATCTGGGAACCTCATTGCACGGTGGATTTGTACCTGATGCTGCCTGGACTTATGTATTCTTCACTAGTAAAGTCTTTTACTCTTCTTCTTCTTTCTTCCTTTCTTAAGTTACTCACTTTTAACAGCCTCCATTTCCAGCACAGCATGAAGGCGAGACTGAGCCCCAACTGCAGACTTAATTGAACAGCGACACACAAGACAAATATACACGAGCAACCGTTCTGTAGTTTCTTCAAAATCCAGAGGCAGCCCAGGAGGGACTTTTGGTACAGATTTTCAATTGAGAAGTTGGACCGGTTTAGTGAACTTTGCTCTCTACCTCTGAACCTTAAGAAACATAATTAATATGTTTTCATGTTCAATGACTATATTGTGTGTGTGTGACCTGGAACTGTCTCTGCTGTGTATTTGATTCCACCGACAATGGGATGGGTTGGATTTTAAATGATGTGTGAGTTCTTCTGTGCTTCCCCTGCTCTGGTTTATGTGTTATTCATGACTTACATTACAGACATGGCTGATACACAGATGTAAATGTTATTAAATCTTTTGTATTTAGGAGTCTCTGTGAAAGGTTTCTTTGTTTTCAAATAATTCTCTTAACCACCAAAAATAACCAGTAATACATGACAACGTCTTGGGAATGCTTCCTTTTTTTCCTTTCTATTGAGTTTTCTGATGAAAAGATTTCCCCTTGTACTGCTGGCTTTTCATCAAAATCAAAGTATAGTGCAAGCTGGTAGATGGAAGACTTGTATCCTTACGGTAACAACAGAGTTACTCCTTGGGTCACTATGTGGGCCTATGCATATCTGTGTAGTGCGTGTAACTAAGTTGTTCTGAGCATGTGTTCTGTATGTCCTCTTGTAAAGTGTTATGTGTGCTGTGGGTGTGAACATGTTGACCTTATTTTGCTAAATCAGAACCAAAAGTCACCCAGTTCTTGATTACCTGTCAAAGTTGCAGCCGCTTTACTGCGTTTGGTACCTGACATAAATTTTAATGTTTTCACTCTATTCCATCTTCTTCGAGTTTCACAGGATTTCAACAGAAATGTGACAGAGGATAAAGCTCTTCATACAGACAGCATTTAATCACCCTGTGCCACTCACTGGCTTACTTTTCTTCTTTATTGATTTAAAATTTAAACAATACTCTGAGGCCAAATTTTTCACCTATACAATTACAGCTGGCTAGATTGGAGCAAGCCAGAAAACACCAGGACGCACAGTCTAATAGTGACAGTGGTCCTACTTGGAAATACTGTGAAAGCAGTAGCTCTGCCTACCCTAGACAGGGGTGGTATCTGCTGGATCTTTAAGGCATCCCCTGAGAGCACAGGAGGATCCTGTCACTCAGAGGAAGGAGGCAGAGCCAAACGACAAAGGTTCAGAAGTGAAGATAGATAAGACTTTTCCATCTCTTTAAATCTGGGTTTCTCTGGCCAGAGGAACATTCTAGAAGGCCAGTCTTTCTGCTGAGTATCAGCCTTGCAGGCGTTCTGTGCTGGTTGATGTGGTTTAATTACCCCTTTCTCTCTGTGCCCCTCTTTTGTCTTCTATGATTAGTCCTGCATTCCTTCAAGAATTTACAATACCCTCCATCCTCACATGGCTTCTAGCCTTCCTTGGAGTTTTGACTTTGGAATTGAAAGAGCTTTGCTTCTTTTCACTTCATGATCTGTCTCAACTTTCCTAAGGAGCAGCTAGTTCCATGGTCCACACCAGCATACTTTTCCTTTAAAAAAAAAAAAAATAGACATTCCTTGCAAATTAGACTGAGTGAATAATTCCCCAATGGAGGGAGTGGAAGCACCAGGTGATTAGAAAAGAAGGACCAGACTCTGGATTTGAAGCAGTGAGAGGCCAGAAAGGGAGATGCTTGTTGAATAAAATCAGCCGTGAGAGTGTGTGCACAATAGAATGTTCTGCAAACCTGGGAACAGGGGTAGCTGTGTCTCAGCAGAGTGAGGCGGTGAGCATAAGACATGCCAAGAAGACAGTTCCTTGGGATATATTTTCTTTCTTGTTGGGTTAGCTCGCAAATATGATAAATATTTCTTGTTATAACAAGCTAAATAATATGGAAAAAACATTAATATTTGATAATTTCAGGTGTGTGCCACCACTGTCCAACAACAAAAAAAAATGCACCTTCAAAAATGATGAACACTCAGCTTGGGTTTCACCATTCCCTGTACATTTTGACTATGACATGCAAAAAAGGAAAAACAGCAAAAGTGAAAGTCAAGAAAATATTTGATAATTACCTCTTTTGAGACCCTCCATGACAACATGATATAGTATGGGCCATGATATAGTGTGTGTGTGAGTGACTGTATAAATATTAGCTTGTCTTTTTATCTACCTAGTAAAAATACAAGGAGCAAATAAATTTTGTTTACTCAAATATTTTGGCATATGAAGTAAACATAAGATTAAACACACCACACTGATATATATGTTTTACAAAAGAAACATTGGAACAAACTGTAGACCCTAAGAGTATGGAATGGCTAGATAAAAATAGTGTGTGGAGGAGACCCAGACAGAACCAACATTCTAAAATGTCTCTTTCTGTGTATACATTTTTACATATTCAAAAGTAAATGCAAATATTGGGAAAAGTATATCCCCCCTGAACTGAATATAGATAACCTAATCGCACATTAACTTAATGACATAAATACCCAAAGAAGCTAATTTTGAACATGTGTCCTTCAACTACACCCCAAATGTCAGCATAACAAACAAAACTGTAGAGAAATCTAGAAGTCTGTAGTGGATTGCTTCTTGGGGTCACAGGTGTGATCAGCTCATTGGTATTTCTGGGCATAGTGCAGGGTTCAGGAATTAAGTTTACCAAGGTTCTTAAGAGAGTTTACAGTGAGACAAAAGAAATTACAAAAATTAGGGAATACATGGGAGGTAGAGTGATGCCCTCCAGGACCTCTGTAGTGTTGTCTCCAAAGCTTGATGATGTCATCTGACGTGGCAAAGAAGGCAATGGATCTAGATGTCGGGTACAGGTTTTCGACAGAGCCAGTATCCTCAACTCTCTAACTAGGCTCCATCTAATCACATAGGTCCTTAAAGGAGGAAAACATGTGGGCTCGTGGCCACAATAAGAGACAAAGTCCCTGGCTTTGAAGATGGAGAAAGGGGTCAAGAGGCAGAGAATGTGTGTAGCTTCCAGAGGCTAGGAAATGCTAGCTTCTAGAAACTGGGAAAGGCAAGATTTTCTGTTGGTCCTTCAGAAAAAAAAAATCACTCCAATTTTAGGGCAGTTGAAATGTGTAGCTGACCTTTGACTGGGACAGTGTGATAATGCATTTGTATGGCTTGAAACTATCCTAGAAAACTGGAAACAGTGGAGAAAAGAGGGTGTGGGCAGGGATCTATAAAACACTCTGACTTGGAAAGAGATGCATTTGTATGGGTACAGGACTCCCAGCATACTGTAAATAATTGGATCTCCTTCAAGGAACAACCAATTCAAGAGATGGCACAGAAAACAGAGAAAACCGGGTACACCTTGTCAGGGCAGAGATCATGAAATTGTGAGGCTTCACTCGTGGGCCAAATGTAACACAAATTCAAATAGTAACAAGAATAATGATTGTTTATTGTATGCATTGAATTAAGCAAAAATCCATTGACCAACACTTCTAAAACATATAAATTGCAAAGGAAAGGGGCAAGGATCTTCAAAAGTAGCCAGAGATGCAAAAGAGATGATGAAATCAGGAGGTCCTCATTCTCCATGCAGGAAGTCAGGTGGGTATTGGCAATGGGTGAAACTTCACCAGGAAAGAGAATTGTCATATAAGCAGGTTGTCACTGAATTCGTTACTAATGAAAAAGGGGGACATATACTTTTTGAGTAGGGTCCATGTGGTGGTCATGCTATTAACCAAGTGTTCCGTGCTAGCAGAAGTGTGACTGAGTATCATGAGCTGGTGAACATGAGGCTATAAAATACACCCAGCTTCACTTGGGCTTAGCAGGCTAATTAAGCCTGACTCAAAGCCCAAGGAAACAATAAGAAAAAAAAAAATTCAATGTGGTTCATCACAACCAAATTCACCCGAACTTTTAGAAAAAGAAAAATCTAAGAAGCCAGACCAATAGGATGGCTCAGTCACATAAGCACTCGCCTTGCAGGCAGGAGGACCTGGCTTTATATGCACAGAACCATGTAAAATGTCAGGTGTGTTGGCACATGCTTAGATTACAACTATGGTAAGCTCAGAGGCAAAAAGAAGTAGATCCTTTGAAAATCACGAGCCTGCTACTCTAGCCCATGTGACAAAGTTCTGGGCTTTGTCTCAAAAGACAGAAAGGGGTGCTGGAAGATTCAGCGTTAAAGTGTCTGCCATGTAAGCAGAGAAGTGGAGTTTAGATTCATCCCTACTACCCACATAAAAAAGCCAGGTACAATATACATTTATAATGCCACATATATAACCTCAAGACTGGAGCAGGAAGCAGACAGAGACAAGTGGCTCTCTGGATTGGCTAGTCTCAAATAATGAGGGGGTCAGAAAGGGAGTATGATATTCAACATCAACCTCTGGTCAAATGATAGCTGGTTGTCCTCTGACCTCCACATGCCTGTGCACCTGCGCACACATGTGTGCCCATATGAATGCCTATACAGAACTCCTGAATGTCACAGAAAGAAGATGGGCGGTGGGTACTAGTTCAGTGGCTCTTGAGTTTAAGAACACAGACTGCTACTGTGTGCTTCTGGTCCTGAGGCCTCTCATTAGTGGATCTAGAGATAACTCCAGTGTTTTTCATCTTTGGCAAGGTCTTCTAGTTGTTCTAAAGATAATGTTTCCCAGGGTAGCATGTTGAGAACGGCTGCCCTGGATTTAAGAAGACTTAATATATTGTAGAATGGAAACCTCCACTGGATACAGGGGACACCATGGAGAAGACTGGGGAAGCTTGAGGAGTCTGGGTTGTATAATTAGGCAAGACTTGGCATCTGTGTTAATTTTCAAAGATTTACTAATAGGATTTCACAGAAACATGTTCTTATTCATAGGAGATGCTGACTGAAGTGTTTAAGAAAGAAGTGTGGTAGTGTCTGCAGTTTTTTAAGTATCTCATTAAGATGTGTGTATACACATGCAGACTCAGAGAAACAGTAAATGTACCAAAATACCAAGAGTAGATTCCGGTAAAGAGTATGCGGATGTTCAAAGTACTGTCCTTTTAAATCTCCCACAGTTATGATTTCAAACAAAAAGGGGTTATGATGACAGTCCTGACATATGATGCTCATCACTCAAGGACCTCAGAAAACAGTTGCTAGCTTTGTGTAAAGTGTCTTTGCCTTCTTTCCGGATATCTCTTGGATGGCCTATTTAAGCATTCTACTCTAACAAAGACTGAGAGCCTTTCAGGTCAATGTGTTTTTCTTACCCAGCAATTAGTTGTTCAAATATCCTTGAGATGGAAAACTATCACTCCTTCCTTATACCAACACTGTCTCCTCGTGTCCCTCCTCCTCTCTTTCATTTACTCTGGCCGTCTTCCCCTTTCCTCAGTGTAAGCCCCTGTTTAATTTAGTCTATAAAATGCCTGGCTAGAGTAGTCCTTCTAGGCCTTGCTCTGCCATGAATTCTCCATCATTCACCATTTACTGAGGTCCTACTCTGCCTTCAAACAGGACAGGGACATTGCCATGCCTAGGTCTCAGCTCCTGGACACAATGACCCAGTAACAGAAGACAGGCAACATGCAAACTCTCAACATGAAAGTGGACAAGTATGTTATAAACTCAGATGTGAACAGAATGGAGATGGTAAGACAGGGCAGAAGGACGGAACTAAGAAACAGCGTTCCTTTAATATTCACTGCTTTGTAGCCTAGGCTTACGGATTTCGGCAGGCCATGAGACTTACATTAAGGTCAGTAGTCATGCCTAAAATGAGGGTGATAGCTCTTGCCTGTCACCCCTCCTGCTAACTTAGAGGAACCTAGTTACTGAATATATATTATCCTTGCCCAATGATGGCTTATCTGAGCATATACCCTGAAAGTTTATCTTTTCCTCAGAAGCATTTTTGGAGCTGTCCTAGACGAATAACAGGGGAACAGGCTGCAGCAGCAAATTAGCCCTTCCACTTGATACCTAACATAATAGTTGTCTCCATCTTTCTTATTCCCAAGACCAGGGCAGGCAGCTCCCTCTGTGTGTAGTTTCTTTGGTTAAGCCATCTCCTATTTAGTCTTCCTGTGGACAGCAGGCAGTGGAGAGAGAAAGGATATCTAAGATACTTTTCAAAATCTTGGTCACTGACCTACTCAGAGCCCCTCCACTGACATTTCTTAGGCTAAAACATACTGCTCCTGGTAGGAGACTATGAAGTCTAAGTCAAGACTTCCAAAAAAAGAAAAATGTAGATTTTAGTGAACAAAAGCTTTCTTTGCTATGATGAATACAATGTTTTTTCTTCTCATCCTGCCTCAATCTGGGAAAATACAAGAACATCAAAGGTCATTTACATAAAATAGTACTCATTAGATACCTGTCATGGTCATCTGTATGCAACAGCAGCACTAAATAAACTTTTAACCTGCATAGCACAGCCTCACAGAGCCTGGTAGGAAGCCATTACTCTCAGTTCACAGATTGTGTTGAGTGAATGGGCATCCCCAAAATCCAGGCTCTTTGAGGGTGACAGACAGCAAGGGTTCTGGGGCCAGCAGTCTGTCAAGACCCAGTCACAGAGTCCTGCACATAGTGAATAATGAATATCCATTGTAAAGAATTGGTATTAAAAATAATTGTGTGTATGTGTGTGCTGTGTATAGGTGTCCTTGGAGGCCAGAAGAAGGTGTCGTGTCCCCTGGAGCTGGAGTTAAAGCCTATTGTGAGCTGTTCAACACGAGTGTTAGGAACTGAACTCTGAATCCTTTAGAAAAGTAACGAGCACTCTTGACTAAGTCATCTCTCCAGCCCCAGGCTGATACTTTTGAAACCCCAGGAAATACGTTGTTCCTTTTAATTGACCATATGCATTTAACAAGCATATTCTTGGAACTAAAAATCTTAATGACAGTAACTCCAGAGCAATTCTAGGCTTTCGGGCTTTACCTAAACACTCATGAATACTTAACTCACTGATACTGTCACAAGCCTTTTAAGCTTTACCTTAAGATCAGAGTAAGCTAATCAATTAAATGGCATCTATTTTTAAAACAGAAGTCACTGGCACCTTTAAATGGAAATTGAGGATAGAGGCCCTAACTTCCAAAGCACTTCCATTAATTAATTAAAGCAATGAATCTGCAGGCTGGTAGATGGAAACAGATGTTCTTAGAAGCCAGCATGGGTGTACAAAACAACAAACCAGCATCCATATCCTTTGCAGAGCAAGCATAGACACAGTTCTTCTCTCACGAAGCTCTAGATCAGTGCTTCTCAAACTTCCTAAAACTGTGACTCTTTAAGAGTTCTTCATGGTGGGAGTGACCCCCAAACCATAAACTTGTTTCATTGCTACTTAAAAACTGTAATCTTACTACTTTTCTGAATCACAATCAGATATCTGATATGCAACCTCCAGAGGAGTTGCAACCCACAGGCTGAGAATTGCTGCTCTTGGTTCATCCTAGATGAGGTAGCAGTGTTTGTGAATTGATACAAAGACAGTTTCTCATGAGCTAGCAAGAGGCCAGGGAACTCAGCAGAACCCGATTAGAGCAGATTAAGGTGGTTGATATGTAGACCACACTCAAGGGATAATTGACAGTGGTTACAGTCAGTGAACTTTGGTAGAAATTATCTAGCATCCTTGCACTGACACCCAGGTGTTCAGATTTCTGGGTCGTCTCCTCCCTCTCTTTTCTCAGCCCATCCTCGTCACTGATAAGTGACTTTTCCTGGCTTATGATTGAAATGGAGTACTCGTGACCATTTCAAGAGCCACCTCTCTTTTGGAGAAGATGCTCTTTTCTCCTTACAATTATGAAAATAGTAGTTTAAATGAAAAAGTCTAAGGATTGAAGAACTACCACAGAGCAATACCGGACCAAGTCCACTCTGCATTAAGGCTATACCAGAGGCATCAAGCTCTACTGAGAAAGTCACAAACAGAGGGACTGTGGCATCTAAAGCAAAGGGAATGGTTCACTTTCCTCTTTAGTGGGTTGATCCCTTTATAAAAACAATGAATCTCTGTAGTGAGTGTTCTCACTGTAGTAGAAGCTAAAGGGACGCGTTCCCTCACATATCCTCTGGTAACTTAGGTGACAGGGCTCCCCTATGTCACACGCAATCCTCTTATCTTTGAAGTCCCATTCAAATGCCACTTCCCCAGCTTCCCCTGGGCACTATTCCTCTCCCTATTCTCTCTCTCCAGACATCCTTACACATGCCCACTGCAGCCCACCAAACATTGCATCATTACGTTCATCTACATACAATCTCTGTGCAGCCAAGGACCCTTTCTCATTTCGTTTTGAACCCAGAGTCCCGATCACTGTTCCTAGAAGTCAGAATGTGGTTACAACACCTGGTGTGGTGAATAAAAATGGAATATACAAGTACTTGAAGCTTTCTGTTCATGTAACAGAAGGCCTCGGAGAGGTCAGAAGCATCTGGCATCAAATTGGGAAAACTCCAGTTGTTACCCACTGGCTACGGCGATTAAAAGTAATCTCCAAAGAAGGTGAATTTTTCATTTTAAAATAAAAGCTAACATACTAAGGAAGGAAGGAAGGAAGGAAGGAAGGAAGGAAGGAAGGAAGGAAGGAAGGAAGGAAGGAAGGAATAAATACTCAATACCCATTTAAGAAACTGAACTAACAGCTTAGTATTGGCCCAAGAAGATGCCACCAGACCAAATGGCAAATTTAACTAGAGACATAACAAAAAATAATTTTAAATCTATAAAATGTTTTCAAAGGATTAAAGACATAAATTAATTCATTCAATTATTTTATGAGATAGGCAACTGTACTGACATGGACACTGGAGAAATATAATATTAAAAACTATGGAATGGCTTCTCTCATGAACCAGCATGCAAACATCTGCAACAAAAGCCTGTACAGAGGCTATAGCAATGCTTAAAAATATAATACAACAGGAACACATAAAGTTTATCTGAGAAATTCAAGAGTGGTTCAGTATTCAAAAGTGACTAGAACCTCACTATACTAACATGGTAAGAAATTGAAAACAGAACAGTTGATGCAGATAAGCTGACATTCAGCATTCATTCACTGAAGACAACACTCTCAGTAACACAGGAACAAAAAAAAACAGCCTTAGAGGATCCAAGTTCACCAAAGTCATCTCCAACACACCTGTAGTGAAAGATAGCATGCTTTCTCTCCATCAAGAACTCCATGGGAAGCTCACTTTTTAAAAATTTTTTGATACTTTATTTACATTTCAAATGTTTTCCCCTTTCCAGGTCTCCCCATTGGAAACCCCCTATCCCATACCCCCCTCCCCCTGCCTCTATGAGGGTATTCCCCCACCCACACACCCACTCCCGTCTTCCCTCCCTGGCATTCTCCTATACTGGAGCAACTAACACTCTCAGACCCAAGGGCCTCTCCTCCCACTGATGGCCAACAAGGCCCTCCTCTGTCACATATGTGGCCAGCACCATGGGTCCCTCCATATTCATTCTTTGGTTGGTGGTTCAGTCTCTGGCAATCCCCATCAAAATTCTAACTCAATTCTTCATAGACTTAGAAAAAGCAATTCTCAAATTCATTTGGAATAGCAAAAACTATTCTCAACAATAAAAAAACTTCTGGGGCAATCAGCATCCCTGACCTCAAGCTGTACTACAGAGCAGTAGTGTAAAAACTGCATGGTATTGGTACAGTGACAGGCAGGTAGATCAATGGAATAGAATTTGACAAAGCAGCTAAAACCATCCAGTGGAACAAAGACAGCATTTTCAACAAATGGTGCTGGCTCAACTGGCGGTCAACATGTAGAAGAATGCAAATTGATCCATTCCTATCTCCCTGTACAAAGCTCAAGTCCAAGTGGATCAAGGACCTCCACATAAAACCAGATACACTGAATCTAATAGAAGAGAAAGTAGGGAAAAGTTTCAAACACGTGGGCACAGGGGAAAAGTTCCTGAACAGAACACCAATGGCTTATGCTCTAAGATCAAGAATCGACAAATGGGACCTCATAAAATTACAAAGCTTTTGTAAGGCAAAGGACACTGTCAATAGGACAAAACGGCAACCAACAGATTGGGAAAAGATCTTTACCAATCCTACGTCTGATAGAGGGCTAATATCCAACATATACAAAGAACTCAAGGAGTTAGACTCCAGAAAGCCAAATAGCCCTATCAGAAAATGGGGAACAGAGCTAAACAGTGAATTCTCAACTGAGGAAACTCGAAGGGCTGAGAAACACCTAAAGAAATGTTCAACATCCTTAGTCACCAGGAAAATGCAAATCAAAACAACACTGAAATTCCACTTCACACCAGTCAGAATGGCTAAGATCAAAAACTCAGGTGACAGCAGATGCCGGCGAGGATGTGGAGAAAGAGGAACACTCCTCCATTGTTGGTGGGATTGCAAGCTGGTACAACCACTCTGGAAATCAGTTTGGAGAAGCTCACTTTTAATGCTGGCTCTTCCATTCACAGATCTGCAATTCCCAGTGTGAATTTCCCATGTGTTAGAAAGTGAAAGACATGAAGTCTTGCTATGCACTCTTAGGCAAGCAATTGCAGTTCCTGAGAACTTTAGGACCTAGGCTGCCTCTCATAGAGGAAGAACCCTCAACATATCCCTAAGGCCCTGAAGAGCTGGTGACACACTAAACAGAACCACATATTGGTGACTGATGGGGAGGGCATGAATCTTTCCATTGCTACCGTGCATAATAAATCTGTAGGCCATGTGAGTGGTACCATTAACAATGGCTGGGCTGGATTTCTCAGTTCTAAGGGTGCTTTTTGTAGACGTCTCTTCTGCATCAGGCTTGTGCCTGGAGACCAAGGCAGAAGACCTATGAAGACCCCCAAACATCTCCGTGCAGGCTGCTGCACCTCTCCACAGCACCAGTCCTTATTTGACTGCTCCATGTACAGGACTCTCTAAAACAGCATCTCATGGACTCTCCAGGCCTGCTAGGTAGCTTTCATTATTCCCAGCACTCAGTTAAGAAAGCAGCCATGAATTCAAGGAGACAAAATATTACAAGGAAAACCTTTTGTTAGTTTTCAGTTACCCTCACTCCTGCTTCTGTGTTATTTTCTTCATACCAAAGGCCATTCCGGGGATCTATGGCCTGTAGAAGGAGGCAGAGTGCAGGATTCTTATGACTCCTGGCTTTTTAAGAGAGCTGTGCTTCACTTTGTGATAAAATGTTCAACATGCATTTTCTAGCTACAAAGACAAATCTTCTTTTCAAGGAGAATGTTCCAGAGAGACCTTTCCTACAGCAAAGCTTAGCACAGTCTTCTTCCTCCATCCTGCTATCATCATGCCTCTCTTTACTGAGCTTCCTATGTGCAGACTGTGGTAAGTAGCTAATATGGATCACCTCAGCGCATGCGCTTTTAAAACATCTTAGGAGGTAGTTCATGTTATTTTTGCCTTCTTTCTTTTATAGATTGCTCATAAAATGGAAAGATCTAAACAAAATTCAAATCCATGAAGCCTTGGGCATAGTGTTTCCATTTTCCTTCGGGACCACAAAATCGGTTTACGAGGCAGTTTATAAAAATCCTTGTCCAAAGCATTTACTCCTTTATCCTAGAGCCTGTGGTGCACAAATCCATCACATCTCAGGGTTTGCCCCAATGGTTCCGATCTACTCCGAGAAAGGAAAGAATGAAAAGGAGCCAAGTATCCCCTAGACATGACAGCCAAAAACGCACCCCTGAAATCTCAACAACATGGTTGCCTGAACAAGCAAGCATGACACTACCAGCTGACATGCCGATGTGGACAGAGCAAATATATAAGCCCCATCCTTCGATGAAGAGCTACAGGTAAACAACAGCTGCTAAGAGACTAGGAATCAGTTTTCTCCATAGGTGAGGTTCCTCATAGGTTGTCTAGTCTCAAGTGGTCAGCCCTGGATATGTGTGCATATGAGTAGTGAGTAGTGCTAGCTGGGTTCAATGGGATAACTCCCCCTCACACACACAACAATAATTAAACAAGAGGTCATGAATTTTTAAGGGGGCACAGAGGAGATGCAGGGCTCATGTATGAAGTTCTCTTTTTTTAAGAGCCAAGGATATTTCCAAACTTCAGTTGTTTTGGGCGTCTTCCTGTAAGCCAGCAAAAAGAGTTTCCTAGGTGATTTATATGAGATACCTATGCCTTCTGCTTTGGGGAGTCCATCCACAGCCAAATACAGGCCTTCTCATGACCTCTCTGCTGCTAGTGGGCTAAGATATACTCTTCAATTTTATGGAAAGTAACTTCACCTTCCCTTGACAGGTCAGCCCTTGGGCTCAGACTTTAAAGACCTTATCTTCAGAAAATAATGAAAATCGAAGTAACAAAGTCAAACAAGTCATTAAATCTCTTCACTCTGGACTATCCATGCTACTGTGAAAGAAGCGGTCTCAGCACAGGTCAAGGTGCCATAACAGAACCTAAGAAGGGTGGATAGAAATTAGGAGGCAGAGACATGTCATCTTTGGGGATCCGGGGCCCTTTGTCACACCACTGGTAATCAGGGTCTAGGTCTCTCTCTGTGGGATAGTCTGAAGATCTCTGCAGTAGAACCTGATTTCTGACACTGGACAGCTCTATTTTTAAACATTTTTTTTTCATAATTCTTCAGCAACTAAAGTCAGAGATACAAGGTCATAGGCTCAGAAGTGAGATAACTTGGGTTCAGATCTTTCTGTCTGAATATGTCCACCTGTAAAATGAGAATAAAGGTCCTGCCTAATGCCCATAATTAATAAGATGTTGCATATAGAGGCCTAGGCAGTGGCTGGTTCATACTGAGCACTTGAGTCCCTTCGCTCTAATTAGTCTTCCCCCAAACCTTTCATAATCATAAAAATCACATCATCTGCTACAATTCTAGAAGCTGGTGAATTTTCATTAAGCTTATCTCAAAAAGGAAGAAAGGGAAGCAGGAAGAGAGCAGAGGTGTAGGACAGCAAATAGGACTCAGGGGACACTGAGCACAGGTGATGGTGGTAAGGCATGTGACACTGGATTAAGAAGGTTCTAGAGGCTTCATTGGTGCAACTGACACAGCATCCTTTGTTATAGTCACCCTGCTACTGAATGTCAAATTCAGAATTCAGATGTCAATGAGAAGCCATGACCTGGTACCTGTACTGCCTCTGTCTCAACCCAGAGGCCCTGTGTTGCTGAGCACAGTGACATCACCTTGCCTTCTGCTCCTCCCTCCTACCCTGATTGGGTTCCCACCACCCACATGGAGGCTCACAATTGCTTAACTCCATTCTGAGGGGACCTGAGGCCCTCTTCTGATCTCCACGGGCTCCTGTATGCATGTGGTACACCTATGTACAGTCAGGCATTGGGCATACACTTGCACATAAAATAAATAATAAAATTTTAAAAATCTTATTTAAAATATCAAAGAAGCTTGGCTTTGGGTACTCTTATAACATCCTCAAACTGCTCATATCTTCAATTCATGTTATATAGAGGTATTACTTATAGCTGAAGCTTCCTGTCCACTACAGCTCTATTGTTCCTCTTTCTTCTGTAACCATTTGAACAAAGACCATAGCATCATTTCATGGTTTATTTTTTTATATTGTTACATGCACAGGTTGCTTTTTAGATGAATAAAGTATATAGAAAAATGCTGGCAAGATGGCTCAGTAGGTGAAGACACTTGTCACCAAGCCCGGTGACCTGAATTTAATCCCTGCCACCCACATGGTAGAAGAAGAGAACCTCCCACAGGATGTCCTCTGAGTGACACATGTTTGCTGTGGTGCATGCATGCATAATTGAACATGGACACTAAGGAACAAACAAGCAAATAAATATAAACAAATAACTCTAATGAAATAAGAAATAAAAATCATATAATTCTACCATACTGTCCAGATTTGGCTGAAGGATTTTAGGGTTCTACTCTCTAGTCTTTTGTTTTTAATACATGAAACACATGGAAGTTTCTATAACGTCTGGTTTATTGCTTAAATATTTTTAAAAATATTTTCACCATTGTTGAATGCTCTGTAATATTGTGTTCTACACACGTGCTGTAATTTACTCACTGGTTCTACCTAGTTGCATAATGACTGCTATAGAAAACATTTTAGCAAATAAAGACATTGCTTATTTACTCCCAGATTTTTCTCCTTAGAATAGACTCCTAAGGTAGCATTTTTGGACTCAATCAATTAAATGTTTTCTAGTCTCAATGCACAGGAACAAAATGTTTTTTTTTTAAACAATGACTATTTAATTATTAATTTCTATGTGATTAAAAAATTAAAACTTTGAAATTGAAAAACATACTTACAAAACATGGCTATGGAGCCAGCAGTCCCAGAGTAGGAATTGGCTCATCTCCAGTAGTTTAATAGTGTTTGCCATCCCATGATATTCACCATCTAGTTTCTTCTATATAACAAGATGTCTCTATATAATGTGAATTGAAGATAAGGGCAGTCTGAAGATGTTACAATAGTACCCAAAGCCAGGATGCTTTGATGTGCATTGTGTATCTGTATCTACCCAACAGTGTTGGCCCTGGCTCATAGGATATGCTCCATATATTCTCATCAGTTGGATGTGGTTATTCTTAATAACCTTAGACCTGAGTTGGCCTGAGAATGATGGCTGTTCTAACTACTACAGAGTCTTTGATGTGCTGCGGAGTTGCCGTGGTCGAATGCTGTTGACTCATGAATGATTAAAATCATTATAGCTAACACTAAGCATTTCTGTCTGTTGTGCATGTTAATAAAACCCAATGCATTGTCTGTCAGCCACTGAAACAGCCCTGAAACACAAATGAAGCTGGTTTCCATGTGAGGACTCAGAAGAGGAAGCTAGGGGCACAGTCATTATTACAAGGCTCGTGAGTGTGGATCTACAATGGGGGGAGATTTTACTTGGTGTCTCCAAAATGGAGCGGAACCTCGCTGGGTATTGTGGAGAAATGCCAAGAGGGAAAATAAGGTGGACCTGACATCCTGTGATGGTTTGTATATGCTTGGCCCAGGGAGTAGCACTGTTGAGAGTATGGCCTTGTTGAAGTAGGTGTGTCACTGTGGGCGTGGGCTTTAATACCCTAGTTCTAGCTACCTGGAAGTGATTATTCTGCTAGCAGCCTTCAGATAAAGATGTAGAACTCTTAGCTCCTCCTACACCGTGCCTGCCTGGATGCTGCCATGTTTCCACTTTAGTGATAATGGACTGAACCTCTGAACCTGAAAGTTAGTCCCAATTAAATGCTGTCCTTATGAGTTGCTGTGGCCATGGTGTCTGTTCACAGCAATAAAACCCCATCTAAAACACATCTTAAAGTTCATGCTGCTCATGTGCTCAGGGTGAAATGCTTCTAATGACAGCAGTGGTGACAATCATTAGCAAGGTCAACTGAGGTCCTGACACTGTATTGAGTACTTAGTCCTCTCCACCTACACATGTTCTAGAGACCATTCGCCCCATTTAACTAGGAAATGAGGCACATGGCCTTACTTATGCCTAAGCAAGTCAGGACTGGAGGAGCCAGCATTGAATCTGGGCATCGAATTGTCAGAGCCCACTTTCTCATCACTGTAGAGAGTCTGTTATTGTTGACTACAGAAAGACAGCAGCACATTAAACATGTTAAATCACATGCATTGGTCAATGGGGCAGAATCCATGTGTTCAGTGAGTTCAGATCACAGCATGTCTACTTTGAACTGGACTGCAATACTGTTGTCCTTCACTATGGGATCAAAATGGCAGCCAAGGAAACAGGCCTTGAGTGGAAACTGCCAAAGGTAGTTCAAGTCCTGTCTCCCCTACTCTATTGAGAAAGGATTTAACATTGTTCTGTAATAAGGGAATCAAATTATGTTATATGTTGATAAAGACAAAGTGTTTCACAAAACATATCTTTTGTAGGAACACAAAAATGTGCTTTATCTTATGCTGCAGACATAATGGTTGGGATGTCTCATGTCCTAACCTCCTCTTTTATAAGCAAAATATCTTCCTTCTTCATCCTGCCCAGAATGTTGGAATGACATAAGGAGCAGGACCAACCACTTTCAAAACACGAAGGTGATGGTCACGTGTGAAACATAATGGACAGAGCAGCAGAATGAATCTGGATGCTACTGACAAGCTCTTTCAGGCTGTCAACAGTTCTGTGTGGCTTTCTTCCATCATTTTATGGGAGGAAAATAGCATCTACACAATTCGTCAGAGTTCCTTTGCTTCTTCAGGTCATGGGGGATAGACATCTGAGGGCCACACCACCCAGTCCATGACTACATAGACAATGCTAAGGTTTGAAAGGTGATTGCCATTCTCCATGAGAAGTCTCAGACTGTCAGATTCATGTGGGATGTATGATTCTCATCCTTCTAGCCTTTAGTCAGTAGTGGAGGTAACTATGGCCTGGAATAGAATATTGGGTCACTTAGTGAAATGTCATCATCAGTGAATAGTGGAGGGGCAGGGACGGGCCTATAATGGAGATTAAAAATTCAAGTGCTTGAATCACTGTGCTCTACCGACGACCATGAATAAGGAGTGTATGACTTCTGGCCCCTGTTTATTGTTTGTTTGTTTTACCTCTATAAAGTAGGGTAGGGACAATAACATTGACCTTTGAGAGCTACAACAAAGATAATGATAAATATAACGACTATCATGGTATCTAGAAATCAAAATACGTAGTCAAAACATAGTTGGAGTTGTGAGGTTTAAGGTCAATAAGAAATAATGGCCCTTCACCTGCATAACTGCCCTTTCTAAGAACCTATGAAGACCTAGCAATAACAAACCAATTGTGCTCTCACCTCTCACCCATTCTGTGGCTCTTCACTTTCACGTGGCAGAAACACAAACTGAGCAAGCAGGCAGGTCAAGCTTCAAAGACAGCGAGAGGAGCACCAACAAGCTATCTAGACAAGTTCAGAACTTACATAGGGTGGGGGTGAGGTTAGTAGCTGGCAGCATGGCAAGTTAACAGCTAACCATGACTTCATCATCAAATCTCTCCTCCATTTTGCTTGTGAGAAGATAGAGGGCCAGTAAACCCTACTACCTTGGTTAGCTGTTTTAAGGTCACAGAACACTGACAACCTTTGACTCTAAGGTTCATGACTCTTGTTATTTTTTTAAATCATGTCAAAAGACACAAGACCTGTATTTTTAAAATATTAACCATGCCATGGACTTAAATCATCTCTATCTTGCACCCCCACTTCTCTGCTGTGACATCACACCTCAGTATCTTCTGAAGAAGTTTCCTCTAAAACATGCCCTGACATGGAATCCATACCTCAAGCAAGTGGTTGCAGAAGAGCCTTCTAAACAAGCTGTCTATTGTCCAACATGTTTCTATTTATTTCTACAAATGTATGTCATTTTCCCAAATCCTCCTATCCCTACAGGAGTGACATATTTGGGCTGTTTTATTTGGGAAGGGGAAAAAAATCAAAAGCTAAATGTGTAGTTGTTGGGTTTTTTTTTTTTTTTTTTGCTTTTTTTTTTTTTTTTTTTTTTTGGTGAGATGAAGCCATCGCTGGCCTTGTTTCTGTGTACTGAAGGAGATGGCACTGTGCCTGGCTAAGTCCCCTTCCCCTCAGCCTCCACAGTCCAGCCAGACTCACAGCAGTGCTACAAAATATAGACTTGAAAAGTAATTAAGATATAAGTATTCCAGAAGAGAACACATGGTTATTTAAAGCCATTGGACAGCTTTCAAAAGGAAAGATCTATGAAATCCAAAGGCTGAGAGCCATCACGCTGTTTGCCTCCATTTCTCACATTAAGAATAGAGACTAATTATAAATCTCCAGCAAATATGACCTGGTAAAGAGTTTTCAAACAAAAGCCTGCACCGAACAGGATATCTGGCAGATCTGGGCACTTGTTTTCGCTAATAACCATTAAGGCTGTTCCTAGTAAAGCCTTTTACAGCAGTATTAGAAATATCAGGGTTTACGTTTTTCCTTAATGAATCGCTGCACTGTGTTAGCATAGCACCATGGTCTCCCAGCGGCTCCCGATCCTCGCTTTGTCTCTGTGGTGCCTCTTTCCCCCCTGTAACATTTCGTTTCCAATGACACGTCAGCCGTCTTTCACCAACCTCAAAGGAAAGTTGAATGCAGGGCTCACAAAGTTAAGCTGACATTTGCTCCCTTCCAATAAAAAATATTTAGTCCATTAAACATAAATACCTGTCATTATGATACATGGAGTGGGTGCGAGCCTCCCGGTTCCCTCTGATGTTTATTACATCCAAGCAACTGCAGTGCCTGCATGTTTTCAACTTTAGTGTATTGATTAAACTTTTAAATGGCTGCCATATAACCCAGGGACAGCGGGAAGATTAATTTGCGTCAATGTTCATCTGTAATTCATTAGCCATTTATTCTTTACAACCACATGGGCTATCAAGAAAATGCAGGCCATTTTTCACTCGGCACAGGCTGAGAACAGATTCTGAAATTTGTGCTGCATACAAATAAGTTCCCGGGGTCTGGCCAGTTAAACTGCTTGGCTTTTCAAAAGTTGAGGAGAGGAGGAGTGGGGAAGGGGCATGGAGACTCCTGGGGAGGAGGGAGCGGGCATCTTCAGGATGCTCAGGGCTTAACTGTGTTAGTCCTCTGCTTTTCTGTCCATGGACACTGGTTTCTTCTTTCAGTTGGATTAAAATAACGGAAACCCCGTGTCTGAGCAGAGGCAATAAATAACCCAGTTGCTCTCTTCCCCATCTGCTCTCTTCCCCAACACTTCTTTTCCCACCCCTACCCAATGTCTCCTAAAGTACTGTTCCTGGCAGAAAACCTCAGCCAGTTGCAGTGAAGTAGAAAAGTGTGTAGCCTAGAGGAATCTGGAGCTGTCAAGTCAGGGACAGTGGCATTTGAACCAGCTCTTCCCCAAACAGTGGAATCTCAACCCTGCCTGGAGCTGGGAAGGTGCCCAGCTAAATAGCGAGTTTCCTGAGGGAAGAGGGAAGCCATCTGGCTTCTCCACGTGCCCTCCTGACCCCCTTGGCAGAAAACAGACTACAAAGTAAAGGCATACACAAACTAAGTGCACCCCTGAAAGACCCTTCTACACACAAGGTGCTATGGGGAGAAAAGGAAAGAGCTTTGTGTGTTCAGGTCAGGGCTGGAGGAGAGGAAAGCACAGACGGAGAATTGTTCTTCATGAGGATGAATAATTATAGCAGAGAGCTTGCAGCCCAGGCCTCACTGTGGCTCATCACTGTAACAGTGAACAGCAAAGAAATCAATGGTCGTGAGGACATGGTGTGTGTGTGTGTGTGTGTGTGTGTGTGTGTGTGTGTGTGTGTGTGTGTGTGTGTGTGTGTGTGTGTGTGATGGGGGGAGCTGGCTCCAGTTCTGGGTGAGGCAGCATGCAGATGCTGAAGGCAAGAGCTGCCTGGTCTATGGTGCCCACAAAAAATCAGAGGTAACATTATATACTGGTAAGCTTTGGTGATAATATCTGAAAATGAGCCAGAGCAGAGGAAGGAGGGGAGGAGGCAGTAAATTGTCCATTTGTGCTCTAAGTGCTCCGGCTGCTTACGACCAGGACTGCCACAAAAGTGCCCAGCTGGAGCCATCTTTGCTCTAGCCCATACCAGGCTTCACCAAGAGTCAGCAGCATAGGGCTCCTTTGTTAGCCCTTTGGGGAGATGGGGTAGGCTTATTTATCTATCTTATGGATGTAGAACTAAGAACCCGATAGAATATGTGTATGATCTCTAGGGAACTTGAAGATCATTAGACCTTCCCTGGACCTTGGCCCTGGCCCTGGGCCTGTGACACATAGTATGTATCAACTTCATGTGCTGTTGGTTTTTTCCCATGGTAAATGGTATACTTGTATCAGAGGAGTTCAATAAATATTTGTAGAGTGAACCAACCCTACAATCTAAACAGAAAGATTGATTCATTTATTTCACCCTTCAGCAGATACCTATGGACTGTCTACTTGGCAGCACTGCCCTAAGCCTGGGATCAAGTGTGAGAACAAGGCTCTTGTCAATGGGGCATTGTTTACTTTTATTTATTTCTCGGGGAAGTTAGGGGTTTTCTAGACCCCCAAGACCTTTATAAGACCAGGGCTATGTTCTTTGTCTGGTCTTTCTCTAGGCAAATCCTGAAGGTGACAGTGTTTAAACAGTTTATGCCTTGGGATTTATTTGGATGAGAGCTAGGATGACTTGAATCTGAACTTCTCAAAAAGGCCCTCACACACATGCCTATGGTACCTTCAGATGTCACGGATGCCACGGGAAGAGTCTGCTCTCTGTGGGGGAGGACAGGCTGTGTTTGGTTTTGGAGATGGGTGTTCACAAATAATGCTCCTTGCCAAGTGCATGGCTCATAATTGGCCATGGGTCTGAGAAACACAAAAGAAATCTGTGACTGTTCGGATTATTGGATCAAATGCTGAGGATATCATGTCACTTCTGCCTCATTCTTGCTGGGATGGCATATCAAGGGGCAGAGACAGTAAATATAAATCATGGATTCTGGCTTCACACAAACTCTTTCCCTCCTTGTGAGTGAACACATGAGAGGAACACAAGGGAGAGGGAATTGGAGACAATTGGTCAACAGGTTTTTCCCTCCTCAGACAAATAATTAAGAAAAATAAGTATATTGCGGGAAGCCAAGGATCCTGGCATACCAGCACCTCACACAGGATGTTAGTAACAGTCACATGGCCCCAGAGATGCTCTCACATCCCCCATTTACTTCCAACTGGTAATGTCTCCTCTAAGGAAAGGGTTCCTCCATGGGAGGGAAACTACACAACCCAGATTTGAATTGCAGTGGTTTTTGTTGTTATAAAGAGCACACAGCAAAGCAAACCTGGAAGAAATAGCAGCACATTGGGTGCCAGTTAGGGTGATAACAGTGAGTCCAACCAAGACATCTAAAGAAACTGCTAAGGTACCATGGGACACTAATTCTAGTAGGGTTACCACCTTTCATTCCTATTAAATTATTATAAGACAATATGTAAGTCACAAAGGGGGATTAGAATTATTTGAAATATGTACTATTTGTCATGTGTTCTATGAGAGTTTTGTTTTTTCCTTTTATAATTGGAAAAGGCCTACAAGATTTTGACAGTGTGGAACAGATTATAAATGCTGTGAAGGTTAAAATAAAAGTTTGGAGTGAAGGAGTCAGAGTTTGGATTTCAAGAGCCCTTTTAAAAAAACCGATTTTAATAAACAGAAAGGAAGAGAAAAAATGTCCCTGGCTAAAACGAAAAAAAAGAAAAAATCCTAGCAAAAGCTGAGATTTTGTAGTGCGAATGGCCTGAAGCAGGAATATGTTTGACAGTATTTCTTCCAAGGGCCCTTCCATTCCTGCCAAACAAATAGTACTGGATAAAAGCGCTTTACACTTTGGCTCTGTCAGAGCATAATTATTTCCTTTCTACTTTCCCTAAACCAATAGGTATGTTTCTTGCTTTTGAATCCTACCTTACCTCTCTCCAAGTATGGGTCAGCTGAAATTAAAAATGATGCGTCATATCAAAGAGATTACTTAAGCTTGCGGTTTTCAACTTTGGGAAGTGATTCTATGTGGCATCTTAGTTAATAAATTACAAAAAGCAGTTGAGTTCATTTTGAGTTAAAAGAGAATTTATCATGTTCAACGTTTTTAAAATGTATCCAATAAAATGGAGGGAAAGAAGACAATGGGAAGCCAGCAGGCCACAGGCATTCTTCTCTTTCAATACCAGCTCAGTCCCAATTATCTGCCTTGTGGAGAGTATAGGTTATTAGGATGTCTCACCATAAAACATGAAAAAACCTGAAAGGGGTATTAAGGAAACAAAGGCAAAAATAAAAGAAGTAGGTTCCATTTTATTTATTTTACATTTAGTGGATATATGTGTTTGTATGTGTGCACTTATGTGTGTGTACCCCAGGATTGAGGTCACAGTGAGCAGGCATGCCTTTATATGGGTGCCATGTGTGGAAGTCAGAGAACCCCTTGCAAGACAATTTGGTCCTCTCCATTCTCCATGTTCTATCTGTGTGAATATTTTTAAAACAATAGTTTTAGTCCACAACTCACAGAAATATAGAAGAAAGGTTCCTAAGGACCAAATGTTAATTAAAAAAAAAAAAACAACAAAATACCACAGTTAATGTAGTGGCTGTACCCACTCATGATGGACAGATACTTCACATGAAGCAAGGAATGAATGGGAACTGATTTGGAGCTGACATCATTTTTATTGTGCTGATGGTTATTTGCAAAAAGGCGTAAACTGATGATCTTTAAGAACATCTAGGGGCCTGGAGAGTGGTTAAGAGCAAAGGGTATTCTTCCAGGGGTCTTGAGTTCAGTTCCCAGCAACCACATGTGGCTCACAACCATCTGTAATGAGATCCAGTGCCCTCTTCTGGTGTGCACTCATAAATAAAATTTTTAAAATAAGTTTTAAAAAAATCCAAGTCGTTCAGTGGTAGAGTGTCTATTTAGTGTGTGTGACACCCTAGGTCAATTCCCAGCGTTTCCAAGCAAACAAATAAGATAAGTAAATAAATAACTCTAAAACTTTTACCCTCACCCATTTTCTGGACCTCTGACTGTCCCTTGACTTCAGCCTTAGTGGTATGGAGATTTAGAAGTAATCCGCAACCATTGGTGCAATGCTTGGCAGCCATTCTGCTCATCGTTCCTTATACTGTTTTATGCTTTTTATTTCCAGCATTATTCCCATTTTTAGGCATTATTCTCATTTTCTAAGGCATAAGATTTTTTTTTTCAAGACAGGGTTTCTCTGTGTAGCCCTGGCTGTCCTGGAACTCACTCTGTAGACCAGGCTGGCCTCGAACTCAGAAATCCGCCTGCCTCTGCCTCCCAAGTACTGGGATTAAAGGCGTGCGCCACCACTGCCCAGCTGATATAAGCTTTTAATTCTTACGGAAATGCACCAGTAGTAAATTCTCACCCCCATATCTGTACTAAATTATTAGTTGTATTGTTGTTGTTTCATATGCATCCTAAAAGGAGAGTTTGACTATTTGCACAATTCCAGACGCAGCAACTCCCTTGGTGTCCTGATGCTGTTGAAGCATCATAGTACTGCCTCCTCTTTCACAGTGAGCAACCAGTCTCCTCCTGCCTCACTCCAATGCCTGGATCTTCTGACAGGGGCTTGTTGGTGGAGTTGCTTTGGTTTCTCCCCAGCTTTTCACAAAATCATCTCTTTGGCTTTGGTGCTTCCAAGTTGAATTCTTTCCTAAACTGGACCTTTATGAGGAATTATACCATTTTCTCTACAATATATTGCCTATGTATCATCCGGTGGTTTTTGGTTGGTTGGTTGGTTTGGGTTTTTTAATCACTGGAAAGAATTCTCAGGTTCTATCTTCTCTCCTAAACTTACTTTTTTCTCTCTGATCTTGATGTGCTAGATGGAAAATTCTCTCACTCTAGTCTGATTTTCATCTACACGTTCTTGCCTTCCACATACTGGTATCTCTGTGTTGCCTTCTGTGTACATTCTTTAGATATACTTATGAACTTACCAGTGTTCTCTCTTTTGTAATCAACTCTGTTGAGTTCAACAGTGAGTTTTTAAAATATGTATGATAATTTGGCACTAAAACATACTTGAATATCTTTCAGATTTAAAGCCTGTTTTCCCTTCCAGTTTCCTCATCTTTCTATTCTTTATCATTTCATAGAGCTTAGTTTGCTACCCTGTGATCATTCCAATATCTGACACTATTGAGGGTTTAACTCAGTACTTGCCCTGGGTCTCATGTGAGGGTCCCTTGAGTATATGGTCTTATTTGAATGTGACCTCATCTTTACCTTTTTAAAATTAGTAAAATTTTGCTAGCCTGTCCACATAAAGCTTTCTTCCAGAAAGAACCTATGGTACAGACCACATCACTACACTAAAGAATTTAGACTTAATTAAGGGCCCATTTGTTCATTACTCCATATTCTGCTTATCCTAGTATTCAACTCCATATTCCAATGTCTGGACTATAGACAAATGCATATTTTCTTTACTATTTTAGCTTAGTATTCTCCTTAAATTTATCCTCTATGATAATATCTATTATTTCTAATTGACTTAAAAAGGTATTAATAATTATTATTTATCTAGATATAAGATGCATTTAATAAGCTTGAACTCTAGCATAACTACCATATTTTCTAATTTGTACATATATGTATGTATATGTATATACATATATATATTTACTTTAAAAATAGCTACATGCTTAACCACATACTTAAACTGGTATGCAATATGCCACTAAATTCAAGCTTAAATTTGTCTCATATTTAACTACTGTTACTTTCCAAAAATATTTTTTGGTGTCTATACTTCTGGGGCTTACACTGATCTTCTTCTACTCCAGCTTAAGGAGATATTCAGAGATACTTTATACCTAGGTTCACGTGAATTATAGCATTTCAAGAGAAAGTCCCTCCTTATCTCCAGTATTTTCATATTAGATTTCAGATTCAATGTGTATATAGTTATCACAGAAGGATGTATTGCAGCAGTGTATATGCTTGCAGCCATGGTAACTTTGATGGACATGAACATTCCTGGCTCTTGGTGAAGGGAACCAGTGATCTGAATCTTGAATTCCATCTCTATTTTCCTGACTTTCTAGAAAGACCATGCATCTCAGATTTCCCTCCAGATGTACACACCAGAAAGGCTACTGTAACTTTACTTACAGTGGCAGAGGGTACATCTTTCCAGTTTTGGTATCTGATCCCTGGCAGCTTTCAGGGAGAGAGCCTCCTCTTTTCTCTATGCCCATAACTAGGCAATCTGGTACAGAGGCCAGTGCTGTCTCTCTCGGTACTGGAGTGGAACTTCAAATTATGTAAACATTGATCCACTTGTTTGAACTCTTCTTTTAGCACAATACCCTAGTCACAGTTAAAACATAAGTCACTTGCTCTTTCCTTTCTTTAAGCCATATGGACCAGCTTGGGTACTTGCCTTGCTCTGCCCAGAGTATCTCAGACCATTAAGACCGAATGTAATATGTTCTGAGTGCCTGTGTGGTACCACGAATCTTGACAATGCAACCCCTTGAGGAAGAGCAGTTGGTTCCTTCCCTCTGCTAAACACGTATGAGACAATTGGCCCTGTGACTAGGGCGGTCTGGATGATGACCCTGATGCCTGTCAATAAATGGACTGTTCACAGGCCTACAGGCTTGTGTACAATTTAAAATTCATTTGCAGAGTTTCACTGATAGCCCCACATAGATTTAATAAACATGAAATTTCCATATTGACAACTAGGAATAGGATAATGGATTCAGGAGCCACACTTTAAAAAATTCAATTCCTGGGACAGAAACTGCAATTATATCTTTTACTTTTAGCATAGAAAGGCAACCCCTAGCTATATCCATTGGTTGCATCTCAAAGAGACACTGACCCCATCCAATCAGAAGAACAATACTGTAGGACCACTGGGCACAGTTCTTTAAAGAGCCATGTCATTTGTGAAGTTCATACTCCTGGACACATACCATTCTCAAGTACTCTATGTGCCTTTGTCCCTGCCCTAGAACAATCCTGATCCTCAGAATTATAGGCGGGAACACCATGTACCTCACACCACAAACTCTTATGAAAAGCGTCATTGAATATTAAGCTTTTCAGTTTCTTCATTGTTGTAGCTTTGTGGTAAATTTGGAAATTTCAAAGATTGAGTCCTTACTTATTTATTTTATAAAACTATAATGTTGCAATTCCTTGAACCAACATCTAAGGCCTCCCCGGGCCTTGGCCGCTCAGCCCCAACTGTTCACCTCCACCTACTTCATAGTGCCCATCCAGGTAAAGGATCTCTAGACCTAAAGTACTTAGCCCAAACTTCCCCCTTCTACCCAGCTGCTGGGTACCAACTGGGAGGGGATCTCAGGCCCTGATCTCAGCATAAACTGCCTCGATATGTCCAGCTCCAGTTACCAACAAGCAAGGGGTTCCATAACATTGACCCTCTGACCCACAGTTTTCCTTATTTTTTTTACATTGTTCTTTCAAAAGTCATATTAGTCTTTAGTTTCTTTTGAGGACTTTGTTTTGAGTCTACAGTAGTTTTAGAAACGCTGTCATTTTAATGTTAGGGTCTTATAATATAGACTATCATTCTATTTATTTAAGTTTTAATAGTTCAATAACACGAGTTTTCCCAATAGACACTTTACATTTTTCTATTGAATTTATTTCTGAATATCTTATATATTTCTATACTATTATGAACAAAATAATTTTATTAATGTCACTTTTGGATTGTTCATTGGAAATATATAGTAAGGCAGCTATTTTGTGATCTCATGATCTGATGTCCTGCAATTTCCCAACTCATTTGTTTGCTCCAATTGGATGATTAGTGGCTCGCTTGGGATTCTTAATATATAAGAGCACTGGACCTCATGACTTGGCTGCTGACAACGCACCACTTCCAAGCCCAACCCCTTCTGCTTCATATTTGCACAATGTATTTAAACCAAAACAAACAAACCAACAAAAAAATCCAGACAATCCTTCCTTTGGCTCTGAAAGGGAAGTCCAAAGCATAAAAACCAGCCTATACATATAAACCCTCAATGTTGACTCATCCCCACTCTCACTGGTGTTAAAAGCAGAAGCCACTGTTTCTTCCTCATTCAAACCAAGAATACAAGCTGGGGCGCATTCCCTTTTCTCCCCAGAAAGTTTTATGATGAAAGAAATACATTTTCTCTACTCTCTTTGGTCTAAGTCTTATAATTAGTTTTAACTCTGAAACAATCACAAGAGTATGGCATCCATGCTACTCTGTGAGGCAACCACAAAACAAGTTGTAATTACAGTCTGCTGATTAGTTTTATGTCAACTTGACACAAGCTACAGTTATCTGGAAAGAAGAACCTCAGTTGAGAAGATGCCTATATCAGATGGTCTCTAGGCAAGTCTGTAGAGCCTTTTCTTGATAAATGGTTGGTATAGGAGGGTCAAGCCCAGTGGAAGCCATGCCATCCCTGGACAAGTAAATACTGAGTGGTATAAGAAAGCAGATTGAACAAGCCATGGAGAAGCAAACCAGTAAGCAATACTCTTCCATGACCTACAGTTCCTGCCTTTGGATTCCTCCTTGAGTTCCTGACTTTCTTCAAAGGGCTCCTTTTCAAGATGCAGTTTGGTAGTTAAAATCTTGACCTTCACATGTCTTAACCTGAAGAAGACTGGAGAGTAGGGAATGGATAGGTTATCATAGCCAGGACAGGGAGCCAGAATTTTCTTAACATAAAAGTAGTGCTTACAGCTCTTATTAATCATCTGGGGTGTTGCAGATTTGGGCAGGCTTCATTTCAACAATGAACATAGACATCTATTTGTATAAAAAGTACCTAGGAAAGTGTCTGATTTATCTTCCACTCTAAGAGTGATGGTTAATATCATCAATTTGACAAGACCTAGAATAGTTCTCAACCCATTGGTCACAACCCCTTTTAATCAAATATTTACATTATGATTCATAGCAGTAGCAAAATTACAGTTATGAAGTAGCAATGAAATAACTTTATGGTTGGGGGTCACCACAACATGAGGAACTGTATTAAAGGGTTGCAGTATTAGAAAGGTTGAGAACCACTGCTCTAGAATCATCTAGGAGATATATCTCTGGGAATGCTTAAAAGAGAGCTAGATTCAGGCAGTGGTGGCACACAACTTTATTCCCAGCACTTGGGAGGCAGAGGCAGGTGGATTTCTGAGTTGGAGGCCAGCCTGGTCTACAGAGTGAGTTCCAGGACAGTCAGGCTACACAGTGGCATAGGAAGACCCACCTTAAATGTTTGTGGCACCATTCCATAGGTTGAGGACCTACTGAATAAAAAGGATCAAGCAAGCTGAGTATCAGCATTCTCCTCTATTTGCTTCCTGATTGAGAAGGCAATGTGACCAGCTCCCTCAACTTCTCCACCATTATGTATTTTGCCTTTGAAATGTAGAACAAAATACCTAGTTCTTCCTTCAGTTGCTTTTGGTACATAGTTTTTTGCCAAACAAGAAAAATAACTACTACTACTGCCCACAGGGTACTTTCGCAGCAGTCCTGAGGCTAGCACAGGACCTTTCCTGACTCTAAGTATGTGGTCTTCCACTATTTTGTTTCTGTCAACAGGTAAGATTAGTTGTCTCTCTGATTAGGTAGCAGCTAAAGAACTCTAGTCATGATGGCATTCTGTTAAATGATAAGAAAGGAAAGCATATTGCTCTCCTATTAATTTAAGTCCTTGTTTATAATTCTGTGGTCTCTTGCACTCTGGTTTTAGTTGGTGAATTAAGATCTATTTCAACTATGAGAAATATATGCCACTGACATGCACCTAAGTCCTGTAAACATCAAGAGATGTAGACCTTGAGCTACTTTTGCAGCCTGTTTGGCACATGCTGAATCAGATCTGAACTTAGAGCTATCCCTTACACCTCTGCTCATCAGTGCAGGCATGATCAGGGCTGGGCTCCAGATAATCCAGGATAAGTGATCCCCATGCTAATTCATCTGTACTTTAACTATGACTTGTTGTCGCTTACATGTTGGCCTTGTACCAGCAGCAGCATAGGTGGTAGGTACAACTACCACAAGGCTAAATGGGACCGTCCCAGTGATAAAGGCACGTGGCATCTCCCCTGTATATAAGTAGTGCTGTCCATTGCCGGTCACACTTCTACTCCCTCGTCTTTCCGGGCAGTGGTCCTACCAAAGTCTCCTAGTGCCTGCCAGGGATGGAGAAATGCTGGAGGCTCTTCCACTTACCCATCACAACCCAAGAGTAAGCAGATTGACTTTGAGCATAAAGCTAAGGAAACTACAAGGTTTTGAATAGTTGTTTGTTTCCCAGAGTAGAAATTAAGTGTATGTGTGTATACTGGGTTAATATATCAAGGGTCAAAAAACCCAACCAAATAAACAAAAACAAACAAACAAACAAAAGTAGCAACATTGTGAGCCATGAGGCACGAGCCTCTAGAAGCCTCAGCTCCTTCATTTAAAGAAAAATTGTTAATTATACCTAGCCCACAAGGAGGAAATAAATTGCCATTAGTGTTAGGAATAGTGTCCACATCATGGTTTCTATTTTTCGCCGGTGAAATTTATCAAGTTTCTCTGGAGAAATGGCTGCCTCCAACCCACAGTAAGAAAAGTATAAGATAAGTCTAGAAAAGGAAACAACGAATGACACTTTATAACAATAGATGCATGGAATAATATGACAAGGTAAAAACAGGGAAGGGAAGGGCCTCCCAGTGGGCAAATAGGTCAATTAACTAAATAAAAAAGGATGGACATAATCTCAACTCACCAACTAAAATCAGAATGCGAGAGACCACAGTATCATAAACAAGGGCTTAATAAGAGAGGATTATGATATGTTTACTACAGTAAATGACAGTAAATTTTTAACTAAAAGTGGGATGAATGATGGAAGTGATTGCCATGGAGCAGGCACCATAGGAATCGTACAGTTTATGCTAAAACTGGCAAAAAGGAATGTGTAAAGGAAGATATTTACATAATCTTAAAGTAGCTACCCCACACACTTTTTATATCTAGAGCAGAAATAGTAACTTCTCAGAAACTTCCAGATACCACCTTAAGCTTGTTAGCATCCCTAGTAATTAGACAAATGGCTGCCACACACCCCCTGATAGAATACATCCGGTAAGCAACATGCTATCATTGCCACCACTGTAATCTTTTAATCTGCCCATGAAGAAACAACAATGAAATTCAAACTGTGAGATAACCGATGAAATAACTGGTCACCATTCTAAAAAGTGTCTGAGTCTTAAAGACAAAGAAAGATTATGGAACCATTCCAGATGAAAACTATGAGAAAGGAGATGGGGCAGTTCAACTCAACACGTTAGGTTGTACCCAGCAAAAGAATATTAGTGTGATAAAGGGAGAAATTTCAGGAGCTTAAAGGATATAATATTTTCTTAAATTCGATGTGTTTTTGAACAAGATGTTGATGTCTAGGGAATCTGGGGAGAAGATATACTAGACTGACTTGTTCTCATATATCAGCACTTTTAGATTAATTCAAAATGAAATGTCTAAAACAAAAGTAGAGTGTTTGGCACTTAGAACAAGCCTGCAGAAACGTAATGGCTCTGTCTACTGATGAATGAATGTATAAGAGATATTGTATCCATGTAATGGACTGTTCATCTCTAAGAAGAAATGGGATAGTCACTCATACACTGTAACATGGATGGATGTTGAGAATGTCACCTGAGTAAAAGATGCCAGTCATCCAAGACCACATAGAATGCCACCATTTATGTGAACAATTCAACACAATGAAGATGTGCGCACTCGATACATTGGCGATTGAGGTACATGGAGAGTCTCAAAGAAATGGGCTACCTTATGGGCAGGGTGATAAAAAAATGTTCAAAGATGAGAAAATTCTGACAGTTTTACAGCTCTGTAAACATCTTGTCTGCTACTGAGCTGTTCCAATTTCTTTCTTTCTTTTTTTTTTTTTTGCTTTTATTTTTATTTTTTGATACTTTATTTACATTTCCAATGTTTCCCCCTTTCTAGGTCTCCTCTTTGGAAACCACCTATCCCTTCCCTCTCCCCCACCTCTATGAGGGAATTCCACCTCCCACCCACCCGCCCACCCACTCCCGTATTCCCACCTTGACATTCCCCTTTACTGGGGCCTCTAATACCCTCAGGCCCAAGGGCCTCTCCTCCCCCTGATGGCCAACAAGGCCCTCCTCTGCCACATATGTGGTCCGAGCCATGGGTCCATAGATGTGTATTCTTTGGTTGGTGGTCCATAATACTACCTGAGGACCCAGCTATACCTCTCCTGGGCATATACCCAGAAGATGCTCCAACATGTAATAAAGACACATGCTCCACTATGTTCATGGCAGCCATATTTATAATAGCCAGAAACTGGAAACAACCCAGA
>CM052708.1:73115795-73142600 GCA_028551405.1 Uromys caudimaculatus | reverse complement strand
CCCTCATCAGAGGAATGGATACAGAAAATGTGGTACATCTACACAATGGAGTACTACTCAGCTATTAAAAACAATGACTTCATGAAATTTGCAGGCAAATGGATGGAACTTGAAAATATCATCCTGAGCGAGGTAACTCAGTCACAAAAGAACGAACATGGTATGTACTCACTGATAAGCGGATATTAGCCCAAAAGTTTGGAATACCCAAGTTTCACTTTACAGTAACCGCTGGACTGAGAGTGAGGTCCCAGATGGAGGAGTGGGAGAAGGAACTGAAGGAGCTGAGGGAATTTGCAGCCCCATGGAGGGAGCAACAGTGTCAACTGGCCTGACCCCCTCCCCCCCGGTCCTGCTGTTCCACTTTCAATGAGTGAATTTACTTGGATGAAAGTTACTTCTCAACAAACTGTTTACAAAGAGAAAGGGAAGAGTGATGCTTGGTGGGCTATTAATGGCGTTTTCATGTGGTCCATGAGAAAGATGAAGACATGATGCTTCATATAGACACTGATGCTGCTTCTTACTCTCCCCATTGGAGCACAGAGCCTTTTAACAACTATTTCAAAACCATCTAATTGGCTGCATGTAGAGAACAACTTAGTTATTATCTCACTGGAGAACTACTCTCTCTAATCCCTAACTGAAGAAAGACCAAAAGTCAGAAGAGGGCCATGTTTTTGCTATAAAGAAAAAGACAAAAACAAACAACAACAACAAAGAACAAACTCTGACCCAGAAAAGAGATATCCATTTATTTCCCCATTACAACTCTTAGAGGATTGTTGTTGTTGTTATTGCAGTTTTATCCATCTATTTAAGAAATTATTGTTATCAGTTATTAATTTTACTTTGCAAAGATTTGCATTACTAACATATATATGACAAAGTTTTCCAGGTGTGGAGGGGTAAATCCTTGACCAGCTGACAAAAGCTGAGCATTATTATGGCAAAGGAGTACTGAAAGCAAACTCTAAAAGGCTCCATGTGCCAGGTAGGGGAGTCTTACCACATCCACAGGTGGCACCTGGACCTGGCTTGTGTTCTATCACTTGGCTCTTGAGGTCTACTCTTTGTCCGCATGTTTGCTTTTCAGCTGAACTGAAGGCTGAAGCTGACGAAACCCCACCTTTGCTGAGATCACAGCAGAGTCTCAGAGGGCCTAGAGCTGCCACTCATGTGAGGAGTCTCTGAACACCATATTTGACTGGGATTTATAAGCCGCCTTTGACGTTTGCTGGTGCTGGTCACAACCCCATGGCCTTGATTATTGTGAATGAAGCAAAGCCAAAGAAAACAGTGCTGAAGGCTGAGCCCAAGCCTCATTATTCCTGGGGTGTCATAACCCAAGTTCACAACAGTGGTTCCGATTTACAAGACCATTAAGTAGATTCTAGGAAATGCATAAATGCCCATGCAGGTCCCTTTGGGAGATAAACTAGGGTGTTTTGGGAGAGGAAGGAAGTGGGAGAAGGGGAAAAAAGTGGCTCTCTGAAGCTGCATTCTTAAATAATTTGTTCTGAATACCCTCCAGTCATACATGTGAGAAATGACACGGGGGGCCAAAGGGTTACAGTTCAGAGATAAAACAAGTTGAAGGTATTTAAAAGACTCGCCAAGGAAAAGTGCTCATCTGATAAAAATTTAGGCAGGAGGGATGCCAAAATCCAGGAGAGCCACGGCTGAGATGTGATGAGGTGATTGCTGCTCCAGCTGTCAGGCTTGTCAATGGTGTCAAGATGCCAGGTTTTAACTCAAATGCAGTGTCAACTCAAGAGCTGCCTCTACTTCCCTGCATGGTTTTCATTAACAAAGCATGGAAACTTACATCCAAGTATAGACATCCTCTGTGGGGCCAGTTCAAGATGAAAGTATGTTGGTTTGTTTGTCTCTTCTACAAAATGCAGACAAGGTAAAAAGATAATAATAGAGATTAGCACCTCCTATTGCCACGTCGATGGGATCAGTGGGGCTCCACTGGGCTTAGCAATATGTGTATATTAGAAAATGTGACACAGGCAGACAGGAATTAAGTTAAGAAGGGAAGAATTTTCCACATCAGTTTTGAAGAGGCTCACATGGGAACGGTGGCATAAGTTGGAGAACAACTTCCTCTCCTCCATATTTTGCAATATGAAGCCAGGTCTGTATTCAATGTGTCATGAATACTGACTGGTCTTCTAGTCCTAAATGGATGGGATAAACTCATATTGTGAGCCATGACTGCTTCATTCTACTTGCTTTAAAAAAAAATGAGAAATATATAAGAAGAAAAGTAAGCGATGCTCTAAAAGTAAAAAGCAAAGGAACAAACAAGCAAGGGCCATGGACAGGTGTTGTCCTGTTCAGAGAATGTCAAGGAGACAGGTGATGGAAAAGACATCTTAAGGCCACCAGTATAATTCTCATTAAATGTTTATTTTCTTTCAGAATAGTAAGTCTCATATTAACGTGTTTATAACCAATCTTTTATGAAACCAGAAACCCACACAGTGCCCAACACTGGCATCTAATTCAACAGTAGTATGAATATCTTTTTAGGACATTGTGAAAAGACGCTATTGCAATATCAATACCTTTCTGCCCTCTATGTCTCCCCATTCAGGATGCTCTCATTTCCAGATGTAGTATAGTACATTTAGGTGCTTGAGAAAAATGGCTCCTTTCACATATGTAGATGCTTCTGGGTATGACAAATATTTAAGTATCAAAAGTGATAAATAAGCATCAGAGCCAGGGGATTTGGAAAAGTTCTTCTGAGTTCATTGCAATGATGACTTGTCTTCTATGCCTTCTGCTTACAAGTACATAGTAGAGTTTGTGTTTGGAATGGAACAGCTAGAGAAGGTCCAGAAAGTCACTGAGTCAAAACATATTTTTTATGATATTTTCAATTCCAATCAAGACAGTGTAGTAGGACGCACATTTACTCGCACCCCACAAGGGATGATTCAAACACTGGACAAAATACAGGAAAAGTTTACAGACACCAGACACAGGGCACTAGAGGACAAGGTACCTTAAGAATGAGGTTATGAATGCAGCTGTACCCAGGCTGGACCAGTCCACTGCTCAGGAACCCAGAATCTCTTTGAGTTGATGAGTATCATAGAAAAGACTACGGAAAATAAAAGCTGCATCCAAATGTTCTAGAAAGCAATGGAGAGTTCAGTTGAATAACTAGGACATATTTGTGAGGCAAGTCTATGAGTTTTCTAAAAGGAACCTCCAAAACAGCAACAACAAGAAACTGAAAAACCCTGAGGCAACAATCCCCCAGGTACCTCACAGAGACAACTGTTCTTCCTGTTCTCACAGTTAGAGTGAAAAGTCTAGTCAATCATGAGACCCTGAGTAGCATACCTTGGAGGCTACTGGCCAACAAGGGGCAAAATCAGCTGAAGATTAAAGCAATTTATGGTCCAACTAAAGAATCTTCAAAAGCAATAAGACAAGGGAGAAAGAAAAATAGAAAAGTGTAATCACTGAAAAGGGGAAAATAAAGAGAAACTCTATCAGAAAACCACATGGTTATCTATTGAGAAAACCTCACTACTCATTGGTTTCTCAAAGAATGTACAAAAGAACTATGAGGGTAAATGGATGAACGTAGTAAGTCAGCAACACCTAAGACTGACATGTAAAGAAACAATTGCATTGTCTATATATCAAAAATGCACAAGTACAGTCTGAAAATAATGTGTTCCTGTTTATATTTCCTCAAGAAATCTGAAACACTTGCACATAAAATTAAAGAAGCCTGGAAAGTTTTTGCACAATTAAAATTAGAAAATGATGTCTTAATTTAGTCAAGGACCAAAACACCTGGAGAGGCACAGCATGCTCACAAGGGAGATGTCTCAAATATTAAAATTGCCAGTTGTTCTGAATCTGATATATGCCTTAATGTTTATCAAAATCTTAAAAAGCTGGAGGGATAGCAAAGATAGCTCAGTGGGTAAGGGGCTTGCTATGCAAGCACGAGGATCTGAGTGTTGGTTCTTACTGCAGTTAAAAGCCAGCTGTGGCAGTCCACATTTGTAACCCAGGGTTAGGGGTGGGAAGATGGAGGTAGGTGGATCCCAGAGTCCCTGCTGGTTAGCTACACTAGCCATGATGGTGAGAGCCTGACTCATAATAAGAGGTAGACAGCCAGTGAGGAAGTTAACTGAGGTCATTTTCTGACCTCCATATGTGCCCGCACTGGTGAGCACAACCACAAGTTCACATGCACAGACATATAGAAATGTTTATAGACAAAGTTTATTGGAGGATTTATATGTAAGAGAAATGAAGGATAAATGAGAAAAATATCTTTCGATCTGAAGGTTTTTTTTTTAATCAAAATATTTACCAATAGAACAGTAGAGAGCATCCAGGGAAAATTCCATACAATTATGATCACTTAATTATGACAAAGGATTCAGTAGAGGAAGAAAAGCCTGGGTGCTAGCATAGGAGGACCATCCTAGCATCCAAAGGGGAAAACAATAAAAGAAAAACAACCTCAACCCCATACTCTATAAATTTTAATACATTAATGGATCATAGACTTAAGTGTAAAAGAATAAAACTCCAAAATCTCAGGAAGAAAAAAATCTTTATGAACTTGGACTAGAAAAAAAAAGTTCTTGCCGGGCAGTGGTGGCACACGCCTTTAATCCTAGCACTTGGGAGGCAGAGGCAGGCAGATTTCTGAGTTCGAGGCCAGCCTGGTCTACAGAGAGAGTTCCAGGACAGCCAGGGCTACACAGAGAAACCCTGTCTCGAAAAACTAAAAAAAAAAAAAAAGTTCTTATAATTGATACCAAAAATACAATCCCTAAAATTAAAATTCTATTTATATCTCATTACAATAAGAACGATTGCTCTGTGAATGACCTCATTAAAAAATACTAAGACAAAACACAGTTTCTGCTCAAAATGAAATTACACTAGAATTTAATAATAAAAGAACTATGAAATTTAAAAATATATAGAAATGAAATATTAAAAGTAGACATAGTAAAAAGGTAAATAAATGAATATTTTAAACTTATTAAAAATTTAAACATCTAATTTTTAAAGATGGACTCTATAGCATTAAAACAAAATTCATAAAATTCTATATAGAGAAGAAATATATCAAATAAATTACTTAAGTTTTCATGTTTAAAACTTTAAAGAGAAGAGAATATTAAACAAAATAAGTATGCAGCAATGAAACAATAGTAAAGAAAAGAATTAATAAAATTGAGAAGGGAAAAGATCTCTGAAAGAACAATCTATTTTAGCCAATAAAAAGAGAAGTCAATGTATATTCCTGTTTAGACTCCTTTAAGAAGAATGATAGAAGAAATACATTTCCATGTCAGGAAGAGAAGCAGTGACATCACTATAGACCTTATAGAATTTAAAAGGATAATAAAGGAATGTTATGAAAATTATGTCAGTAATTTCAACAACTAGATGAAATAGAGACAATAAAGTCTTAAAAAACACAAAACATTGAAGTTTGTTCAAGAAGGAATGAGTTGCCTGAATAATATTGATTATACAGCTCAGAATATAGATTTTGACTTTAAAACTTGCCTAAGGTATATAACAAGGGCATCCACTGCTACCACTGCTGGAAATTCTAACCATTATAATAAGGCAAGAATATGAAATAAAAGATAATCTCATTTAAAAGACAACTATGCTTGTTTGCAGATATAAAAGCGAAAGCTACTAGAACTAAAAAGTGAGTTTACTGAGGTATCAACATACAAAGACAATATATTAAAATCCAAAATATTATGCATAAAATCAGACATTAAAATGAAATAAGAATATATATGAATGAAGTATTAGTCAATAATTTGCTATTATAATGTATGTTTGTGTGTGTGTGTGCATGTTTTTATTAGTACACGTACATGACATACATGTAGAAGTCAGAGGTCAACAGCAGGTGTCTTCCTCAATTGCTCTCAGACCTACACATTAGGATATTAGGGTCGCTCACTTGAAGCCAGAGCATACAGATTTGGCTAGTCTAGTTAACCAGTTTGCTCTTGGAATCTAGTCTCTGCCTCCCACATTCTGGAATTACAGAAAAGGCTGTCATGCACAAGTGCCATTTATGTGGATTCTGGTTATATGAACTCTGATCCCTGCATGTTACCCAATGAGACATCTCCATGATCTTAGGGGGAAAATATAAACAGAAAACTGTGAGACATTGCTGCAAGAAATAAATAGAATTGAATAAATATAATGTGTCCATGAGAGATTCAGTAATATTACTATTTCCTTGCTACCAAAATTGATTTACTGATAATGCAATGCTATTAAAATAACATAATTAAAATGTTATCTTTAAAAGATTAGAAAATTAATTCTTAAGTATATATATATGAAAGAATCTCAAACATCTAAAATCATTTAAAACCATGGACATTAAGTAATAGTTCCTAGAGAGAAATTTAACTCAAAGAAACTAAGCACAAAGTTCAGAGATATCTCCATGTATATATAATGAACCAATGTTTTAAAAAGATGCCAAGGCAACTCATTGAGTCTTATAATCAAAGTCCTGCTGCAATTATGGATTGCAGATATGGAAAGCATCACCTGCAAGAGGCGAGACAGATCTTGGAGTATACTCAGTTATACTTAAGGAAAATCAGTACTGTACAGAGGACACTAATAAGAACCATTGTCTTCTACATGGTGTTCAAAGTGATACTACTGGCTCCAAGCAAGAGGGAATAAGCATACTTCACAAGATTTCTTACATATCTATACCTATAATCTTGAAACAAAATACATAATATGACATCTTCTAAAGATTATGAAAGACGTCAGAAAGAGAAGAAGTCAGGATGACTCAGGGGTATACCCTGATGTTTTGTTTGTTTTGGTGTGTGTGTGTGTGTGTGTGAGAGAGAGAGAGAGAGAGAGAGAGAGAGAGAGAGACAGAGACAGAGAGAGACAGAGACAGAGAGAGACAGAGACAGAGACAGAGACAGAGAGGAGTGTGTGTGCGCGTGTGCACACGCACACGCACACACACACGTGCACATGCACGTGTACTGGCACTTCTTTTCTGTGCTTGCCCTCTGTGTTCTCCACCTGGAAGCCAGAAGGAAAAACACCTTATGGAAAAACAAGGATAAAAACAGAGGACTTTTCATCAGAAACTATAAAAGCAACAAGACAGTGGAAAAAATATTTTTTTAACCTGTTGATGGTAAGGAAAACAACACTTTCTCAAATCGAAGTTAACTCATAATTACCTGTAAATCCATTCTGAACAAAATGCTCTTTGAGGAAAATAAAAATAATCTGTGTCAAATATTTAGAAATTAATGAAAAACAAGTGTGTTAAAGGAGGAATAAAGGTAAAGTAAAACCTTCCGTTTCTGTACTTTCATTGGTCTAAAGCATGAATTCTTGGTTAGTGTAATAATAGTGTTATATTGGTTGAGTAAATTAAGAATTTGAGAGTTTGACAAATGGTCTTTAAAGCTTTTAATAGAAAACCAGAGCTAGGAATTACTAGGACCATCGAGGTGGAAAAGAAAGAGGACTGTGATGGGGTAGGGGAGAAGGTGGGCACGGGGGTGAGGGATTTATCCTTAAACTATCCTTGTGTTTTTAGCTTGCTGTTTCCTTACCTCCTGCGTGTTGAAAATTCCTGCTTTGTAGCCTACATACTGCAAGGAACAAAGATTTCCATCATTGACCCAAGCAAGCGTCACCATCCTGTTTCTTTAAGTTAAGAATCATAGTCAAGGGACAGAGAGATAGCTGTAGTTGTTGACAAGCCTAACAGCAGTTCCTGGAGCCCACATGGAGGGGAGGATTGACTCCTGCAAGCTGTCTGCTGACATCCACACATACCTTGACATGTGTAGAATGCACACACACGCACATACACACACATGCACACACAGAGAACGCTTATAAAAACCCAAACAACCACTGTTAAAACTTTGCAAACAGAACATCTAAATACCTCCTCATTAAGCAAAAAATGATAAACCCTTTTAAATCTAAGAACTATTTATTAAAACACAACCTTAAAGGAATAAAATGTACCCAGAAAAGACATGTGACAACAGAGGATATACAAACAGCCTGGAGATCCTCAACTTCAGTTACCAGAGAAGATACAAAGCAGGACCCCAGTGAGCTACTACAGCCACTGGTTACCGCCTCTTCAGCCTAAAATGATCGTGCACCACCTGTTGTCCGGAGGAGCCGCTGAAAATTCCCATGTGCTGCTGATTATGCAAACTGGTAGGCTTTCAGGACTGTCTGGTGATAGTTACAGATGGAACACATAAAGACTCGATGAACATGCAAAAACTACTAGCACTTGCCAAACAGGGATGTATAAGTGCGTCCATTGATAAGCAGTTGTGTGAACTTCAATGAGTGTTACCATCGGTAGACATCGATTTCTGTAAGAGTCAACCAGAAGTTCTTCTGATGTGTTAACTGCTAGGTAAATGGTACTTCTGGTGAACAGAGATAATAATGGAGATGAAAAGAGGACTTGAGGATGCTGATAATTTAGCTTCTAGTTCCAGGTCTGTGCACGCTGAGTATTCACTGAGCTGCACGCGTATGAATTAGGCACATTTCTAAATGCTTGGTTAATAACTTAATTAAAAGAGACCCCCCAACAGCATACTTAATGATCTATTGCAAATAAAATAAGAGAAAGGGCTAAGAAGTTACCAAAGGTATTTCACTTGTCTGGACTATATCAAGAAAACAAATGAAAGAAGAGAAAGGTGTAAAGGAGACAGGGGGAGGCATAGATGTACACAGGAAAACAATTCCTTCCTTAACTGGAGGGCCCAGGAGGACTCAGCTGGAAATACAAATTTTGAAATCAGTAAATAGACATATATACCTTTAAGCATTTTGTGAAGCAGATGTATGCATAGGCAATGTATGGGGTCCTTACAGACTCAGCAATTTTACAAATAGGGGTGGCTGAAGTTACTGTCACCTCCTTAGGAATTCTGAGGGAAAAGTCAATGCTTGTGTCTGAAAAATATCCTATGAACCAGTACACAAGGTTTGATGGCCTAACCCAACCCTACAGGGAAAAAAAAAAAAAAAATATATATATATATATATATATATATATCACAAAGAAAGCTAGTGATTAAAAAAAAAACCCACCTAGTGTGCATACCTAAGGCTTTTGATTGAGTAGTGAAACTATTCACCATATTTGCTTTTTTTCCCCTCAGTGCTTGTGGACAAGTGATCTTTGTGAGACCCCATGAGACCACAGTTAGGAAAGTTTCCTGGTTGCAAGAACATAAAAGTTTGCCTTATAAACAGTTTGTAACTCCAAAGCAGCAAGAGATTTATGTCTCTCTAAAGAAGGCCTTTTAAAAGCCAGCCTTTATCTCTGTCAAAAATGTGCTGAGTTCATTCGCCACAGAAAGCGAGCCAAGAAAAGGCCACTTGAGACCTTTTGCTGAGGCCTAAGATGGACTGAGTCCCTGAAGCTAAGCAGAAAAGGGTGGAAGTGTATCAACACAGGCCCAAAGGCACACTGTGTTGTGTAGAGGTTTGGCTTTTGCTGCTGTTGTTGCCTAGGTTATTTTTTTCAACACTTAGAGTTGAATAAAATGAATATCTATAAGCCCAACTTTCTGATATTAGTATCATTTGCTAGAGTTGTAGAAAGAAGCAAGAAAGCAAGAGACCATGACAGTCCATGTGAGTTTATAAAATGGCCCATCTTCTCTTCTTCACGAATCCATCCCAACTTGATGAGCACTTAGCTACAAACCAGTATTCTTCCATTTTAATTTGTTCCAGATATAGAAATGATAGCATCTTTGACTTCTCCACCTACCCCATTACGTAGTTCATCCTCACGTTTGCAACACTGAGCCACTCACTGTTCATAGATGGAACCTCATATTCCTCAAAGCACTGTGTTGGGGAGTTTTATGTACTTGTCACAAGTTAGTTATTTGGGAAAAGGGACTCTCAATTGAGAAAATATCTCTGTGAGACTGGCCTATAGGCAACTATCTTAGTTAGTGTTTCCATTTCTGTGAAGAGATACCACAAGCAAGTCAATTCTTATAAAGGATAACATTTATTGGGGCTATCTTACAGTTTCAGAGGTTCAGTCCATTATCATCAAGGCAGGAAGCATGGCAGTGTCTACACAGACACTGTTGGAGAAGGAACTGAGAGTTCTACATCTTGATCTGAGAGCAGCCAGAAGGAGGCTCTCTTCTGTATGCAGTCAGAAGGAGGATTTCTTCTGCACTCATTGGAGCCTAAGCATAGGATCCTCAAAGCCCATCCCTGTGTGGTGACACACTTCCTCGAAAAAGGTCATACCTCTTAGTAGTGCCAACTAAGGCACTACTAAGTGCCCCCTAGGCCAATCATATTTAAATCACCACAGCAAGTCTGTGGTGCATTTTCTTGAATCTGGGAGGGCCCAGTGCATCGTGGGTAGTACTACCCCTAGACAGGTAAGAAAGCAGACTAAGAAAGCCATGAAGAGCAAGCCAGTAAGCAGCATTCCTCCGTGGCCTCTGTTTCAGTATCTGCTTTCAGGTTTCCACCTTGAGTTTCTACCTTGACTACTCTCACTGATAGAGGGAACCTGAAAGTTGGAAGCTTAATAAGCCTTTTCCTTACCAAGTTGCTTTGGTCATGGTATTTTCTCATGCCTAATTAAGACATGACTGTCGAGTGAGGGGGACCTTAGCTGAAACTCATAGCAGTGGGGATATGGAACCTGAAGAGTCCACTTCCTGTGGCAAGGCAGGACCCCTCAGTGGAGAGATAAGGACACCAAAACAGCCATAAAACTTTTGACCCAAAATTTTTCTCTCTCCAGGAAATGCAGGGACAAAGATGGAGCTGAGACTGTGGGAATGGCCAACCAATAACTGGCCCAGCTTGAGGCCCATCCCATGGGCAAGCACCAATTCCTGACATCATTAATGATACTCTGCTATGCTTGCAGATAGGAACCTAGTATAACTGTCCTCCTAGAGGCTCCTCCCAGCAGCTGACTGAAACAGATGCAGCTAAACATTGTATGGAGCTCAGGAACTCTTATGGAAGAATAGGGAGAAGGATTGGGAGCACTGAAGGGGATAGGAACTCCACAGGAAGACAAACAGACTCAACTATATCCTGAACACTTGGGGACTCTCCAAGACAGAGCCACCAACCAAAGAGCATACATAGGCTGGACCAAGGTCCCTGGCATATATGTAGCAGATGTGCAGCTCAGTCTCCATGTGGGTCTCTCAACAACTGGAGCTGGGGCTGTCCCTAAAGCTGTTCCCTACCTGTGGATCTTACTCCCTAACTGAGCCACCTTGTCTGGCCTAAGGTGAGGATGAGCCTAACCCTACATGCACCTGGATAGTGATACCCAGGGAGCCCCTACCCTCTCAGAGGAGAAAGGAAAGGGGTGAGGAGAGGGACTCTCTGAGGGAGTACCAGGAAGGGGGACAGCAATCAGGATTTAAAATGAATAAATAAATTAATTAATTAATGAAAAAAACCCAGAAAAACAAAACAAAAAAGTCATAATTGTCTATAATCTGTTATTGTAAATTATTATGATTTATTTTATCTGGGTTCTACCCATGCAAGCTAAACTGCTCAATGAAAAGGACAGTGCTACAGTGAGCTCAAAAGGATCCAAAATCTATAATGTATGTACATGTAGGATATCCTGGCCTGCTAAATCCCATGCAGAGTGTTTCCACTGAAGAAGGAATCAGTCACTCCATTGAGTTGGTTGCTTTATATCATCTAGGTGAAACTGACCAGAGACAAAATGATTCTTGGAAAGACAAATACATTCACTTTAACCCCTGGATTAAATCCTGCATGACATCACACATAAATGACGTGAACACAAGGAAGCTAACACACTCATGTAAGTGTTGGGCCGAAGAGGGTGAAGGGGCACAGTAGGTAGCACTTACAAATTTTTCCAGCTATAACATCCTATGTTTTTAGAAGTGATTATAGTTTCTATTTCCTGCTAATAATTTTGTCAGACATAGAATACTAAAGGACCAGGCTAGTACAGAATGATAATAATATCACTTGAGGAACACAAAGGAGCATCGAAAACAGAGAGAGGCTCTTCACCACTCATCTTCTCCCAAGGCCTATCTGTAGTTTAACAAAAACATTGAGGAGGGAGAAGCCAAGAAGCAGGCATGACATTATCATAGAATTTTTCTCTCTCAACCTCTCTGAGATTATTTCCTCATCTGTAAAGTCGAGATACTTACAATTGGCCTAAATGATTGAGGGGGGCATTAGATTAAACAATGTAGGTACCGAGCTTCGAATTTTACTACTCATCAGACTCTTCGGGAATCGTAATTGTTTTGCCACAGCCCTACTGAGTTGGCAATTTCTTAACGAGTCCCTTAATAACCAGAAGTAAAATAAGTTAAAGCAATAATCACCTAAATTTCAGGAGACCAATTAATGGAAGAGAAGCAGAAACAAGGCATTTAAGGTTTCCAGGGGGTATATTATTAGTCTAAGGAAACAGAATGTGGGGTAAAAACCCCCAGTTGCCATAGGCTCTTCATACCCTTCCCTTTAAGGTCACAGAATAAAACAAAACAGCTTTGCTGAGGAACACATGCTATTCTAAGTGCTTCCGATGAAGCACTCTGTAGTGGGATAGTAAAGAATGCAGCTCTTACCGAACTACTGCGGTTCCTCTGGAACATAAGGGAGGAGACATTGATTCTTTACTGTACAGGGCTTCCCTGAGCACCTCAGTGCATCAAAGACTCCACAGCTCCCTTCCAGTGCAGTGCAGAATAGACACTCAAGATTCCTTAATAAGAAACTGAAAAGAAATCTAGGGTGGCAACAGCAGAGAATCAATCTCTTCCTGGACCTTCTGAGATGATAGCACAGGGCCCGGAGAGAATGTACAGTTTCCACACCCAGCCAGCTGGCTCTTGAGGGAAAATCCCACTGCTACTCCAAACACCAACAAAGTTTTTCTTCTCTAAGGCACGTTGCCATATACCTCCTTTAAGAGCATCCTAGTTCAAGGAAACTGAAGACCAGAAGCAAGCAGACTATCTAAATTCCTTGCTGAGAAAAGGCAAAACTCATTTATGTTTTCTGGCTCCACTTCAGTCTTTAGTTTTTAAATAAAAGTCTTACCAAGACACAGTAAACCACAGAAATTTTATTGTATTAGTATATTTTGCCTTTATAATGTCTTTTCTACTGGATGTTTCTAGCCTGGTGTTTTCAAGGTTCTTCCTCATGGTAGCCTATTCCAGCACTTCATTTTCTGTCAGTTCAGACACCCTACTGAATACATATACATTTTATTTACCCACCTTTTACTAGTCAGGACATTTGAGTTTCTTCAACTTTGGGACTCTTGTGAGCAATGTTGTTAGAACATTGTTGTGGAATGGTTTCATTTGTGTGTGGACATGTTTTCCATTCCACTGGGGTAAACCTAGGTGTGGAATTAGTCATATGGTAACTTGATGTTTAATGACATGGAGACTGCCAGGGTCTTTTCCAAAATGACATTACCACTTTATAGTTTCAGTAACGATGTATAAAGGTTACAAATAACTCCATAGCCTACATTGTGTCTGACCCTTTGTTATAGCTCCCCTACTGGAGTTGAAGTAGTAATATCTCTGGTTTTGGCTTGCATTAACCTGAAAGCTAAAGATGTTGAGCATGTATTAAAGTTTATTGACCATTTATGTGTCATCTATGGGAAAATATCTACTCAAATCCTTAGACTACTTTTAAAATGGGATAATTGCCCCTTTATTATTGGTTGATGTATTATTTATACACATTACTTTATCATATATTCACAAAACATTTCTGGTTCTGAGGTCTTTTCATATTACTGATGGTATTCTTAAAATTGATTTTATATAAATATATATTAATATTCATATGATGACTTTGTCATCAGCCCAAACATAAACTCCATGGCCCATAAGCTATCCTCCCAATAACTCCTTACAACCTCTATTCTTCATTTTAACTCTAAGAATCTCCTTATTCCAAATGCCTCAAATGAATGGAATTGTATAAATATGTTTTTCTTTTATAAAAATTGATATATATTCTAGTATGTATTCATTTAGCATTTCACTTTCTGACTGAATAAGATACAAAGAAATACATATATATTCTATAAACTGTAAGGCATATATATGTATACATATATATACACATATAAACACAAAGGCAACAGATTTCTATATTATCTATTTCAGCATTTTTATTCCATTTATCATTTGATGAACCTATGGGACATATGAGTTGTTTCTGCCTTCTAGCTAATGTTCATAAGGCTGCTATGAGCATTGGCACAGAAATAAATATCATTTGTGTTCTTATTTTAAATTCCTTTTGATCTCTACCTAGACATGGGATTGCTGAACTGTGAAACAATTCTGGTTTGTCTACAATTGCTTTTTAAATGAATAGGAAGAGGTAACATGCATTTAAATTCTCTTCTATTGCTATATAATACCCTCAATAGTGCTCTGTGCTTATTCATGTTTTTAATTTATGCCTGAGATTTTTGGCTTCTGTCTCAAACCATTTCTCTTACTATTTCTTGGGAGGCAAGGCTGTGAACTCTGAAACTTCTTGTTTCTATTTACCTAGAAATATCTTAATCTCACTTGCATATTTTAAGGATAGTTTTGCTGGATATAAAATTAATGTCAGTAGTTTACTTTCAGTACTTTGAGCATGCCATTCAACTGGCTTCTATCCTCCACTGTTCCTACCAAGAAGTTATTCTACAGTAAGAGAGGGGATGCAGACTTACTATTTCCAGGCTTCCAGAATAACTTCTTGAGGTAATGAAAGTGTTTTTGAGATAGATCCTGAAGGCAGCTGTATGATATTGTGAGTGTCATTAATGTCACCCAGTTGCTCATAGGCTGCAGTCATTTTGAATACTTGAGGTTTGTGATGAACCTAGAAGAGTTCTTACTTATTAGCTACCACTTTCTGTAGGTTTTATTCTGGTAGAATTTGGTTATTTGTTTCCTCTTACTTGTTTGTTACCAAAATCTCTATTCCATAAGAGAGTGCTAGCCTTGAGGATTCCCATAGTATTCCAAAGAAATAAAGTTCATTTGAGGGCAATATAAGAACTTTCTGTTCTTGTGAACTTCTCCACATGCCTCTTCCAGCGTAGATCTTCCAGCCAGTAATCAGGAACAAAAGTGATGGGGCTCCATTATTCTTAGCATGTTTCATCTGGAGTGATGTTTACACACCAGGAGTGGGAGCGTAGTAGAGTAAAGGAGCACTGATGTCTTGGCTGCTCTTACCAAGAACTGATCCTGTTCAGTTCAGGGATGGGCACAGAAAGACACTGGCAGCCTGTCTGCTGGATAAGATATTGGATCCCCTTACTGGGAGCTGACGGGAGAGGGATACACATCTTCTTGGCCATACTTGGCCCTAGAAGAGAATCTGCTAGCTGAAGATGGAGTGGGAGGAAGGAGAATAGGCCAAGTACTTGAGTTTTATTTCGGATCTCTACTAGTCACACTTGGTTCACTGAGGCGGTCACAGAGTTCTTCACACCATCACGTTAGAAAATGGTCTCTCCGTGACACCCCATGCAGTGTTTTGATATCCTGGGGAGCAGATGAAATGCATTCTGGGCACTCTCATGGTATCTTTAGAATACATTTCAGAATCAAGAAACCCTTCTGTGTTCACTTACGATATGTGAGAAGTTTAATTTTCAAATCCCTATAGTGTTTCCCAAATACGTGCCTTACTTAAAGGATAGTTGTTGTCTGGGGTATATACCTGAAGATGATTAAAAAGTAGTAAAAGCAACTGAACTGCCTAATTAAAAACTCCCTGCTGAATCATCCCTCATGTGAAATAAATGTGGTTTTGGTCTGTGCAAGGTTCACAGCTTTCCTTATGACTCTTCAGAAGGGCCTCACTCTGCAATGCTTAAAAGCATAAATAGCCTAAATAAAACAGAAATCTCCTCCAACGCTCCCCCTAAAGGGTCAGCAATTATTAATGAAACACACGCCTCCCAACTTGCCAGCCAGAGATTAAAAGACATTTGCTCCAGAACAATCTCCCTCTCTCAAATAAAAGAGACGAAGAAGGAAATTAAATTCCCGAAGAAATAAATTTTGACTGAAGTGAGAAATCACGCTAAGAAGCTAATTTAAGGCAGATGAAATTAATTTGGGTGACATTTATTCTATTTAGCAAAAAATAGTGACAAAACATATAGTCGCTCTGTGAGCCAGAGATAAGAGGCGAGTAATTTAAGGCTGGGCATAGCTGCCGTCTACAGCGATTTAATCCTTTTGCTACATGTCCCTTGTGACCTATCATTAAAGGTTTAAAGTAAAACTGACAATTATTATTAGCTAGTAATTGGATTTTGGAGATTCAGTATAAAGTTAGGATAATTTAAATGACTGTTGACATTGGAAAGATTATGTAAACGCTCCGAATCAGCTGAATTTATCAATTTATTTAGTCTTATAAAATGGAGTACACATACCCCGCACAAGAAAGCCAGCATGAGAGGTACTGGCTTTCTAAGAATCACCCTCAGGGAGCCAGAAAAACTTGGACTCAGATTTCCTGAAGGAAAACAGCCACACTGGCATGCCAAATGTCTGCCAAGGGAGGGGCTTCCAGTACCTAACTCGGAACCCTCCACACAACTAAGGAAGGCATACCTCAGAAAATCACAGCATTCCAGGAGGGAAATAAAATTGTCACAGGCCATTAATTCATGATAGAGATTTTTAATCACAAAGACTGAGATTCAGAAACTAAAGATGGAATCCAAACACATGACCCTTATTGTAGATCTCTAGCAGTGTCCTCTGGCTAGAGTAAATCTAATGAGACTTTAGTCCATAAATACTGACACAAATTCATCCTGCCCCTTTGTCCAACCATAAGCACCAAGCAAAATTGGATTATTTAGAGGAATGCTTTATAAAATTAGTTCTGCTTAGAAGGCAATTGCATTGAAAGCAGGAGCAATATGGTGTCTTCACCAGCTGTAGCAGAGCCTACTGTTAATAGCCCTCACCTTAAATGCCTTCTTAAAGGTAAGGTTTAGCTTTATTGTGAAATAATTATGTCTCCAGTCTTATATACTCAGTGAATGTTACTTTAAAATTCCCCTCAACTCAGTGTTCTAGGCATTATGCTCCTACTACATTGTATTAAAGAATTAAAGAAATATAATCCATGATTTCTGTAACTTAAAATGTTTCAATCCTTAAAATAGTCATACTTTCAACACTGTAATTCCACTTCTAAAATCACTCATCAAAGATTAATTAAGGATCTGTGCTTAGATTTAGAGGGTTGTGGGTTTTGTTTGTTTTTGTTTTTGAGGGTTTTTTTTTTAAATGAGTATGAGCTGGTGCTGATGCTGGAGAGATGACTCAGAAGCTGAAGTCTTGCTGTACAAGAATGAGACCCTGAGTTTAGATCCTAGGTGCCCATGCGAGGCCAGTGGTAACAGCACACAAATAATCCCAGCAGTTCTATGCCAAAATGGAAGACAGAGACAGGAAAATTCTCAGACACTCATAAGCTAGCTAGCCTGGCATATATAATACCAAACAAGAGATCCTGCCTCAAACAAGGTGGAAGGTAAGCACTGACTACACACGCACACACGCACACACACACACACACACACACACACACACACACACACACACACACAGAGGCCTGGGGTGATATTTTGGAACATTCTTATGATAGAGTAAATTGTGAAGACATTAAACTCCATCCTGTAGAACAGTGAAATCAATCTCTCAAAATCTCTCAAAATTTCTCTCTCTCTCTTTTTCTCTCTCTCTGACTCTGCATGTATATATAAATTTTATATAAAAATTTTTGTCATATACATAGATGTCTTTTTTATTTCCTTAGATGAAGTGATGAAAACTGTACCCAAGCTTGTGTGAATACATGACTCATACTGGTCCCAGAGCATTTCCTTCTCTGTTCTAACTATCCCTAGGCCTAGGCCTGGAAGCTCCTAGCCTCCATACAATCCGATCTTCTAAGCTGACTGATTCAACCTGGCTTTTCTTGGCTTCTGACTGAATTGCTCTGCCTGGCTTCATACTAACTTTGGCAATATGTTCTAATCTCCTGGCTTCTTCTCATTCTCTGGTTAGTTCCATTTTCACCTATGTCTAGCTTGTTCTTTCTATAACCTGTCTCTGTAAAACTGTGCTGTTAAAACTGCCCCACACCACACCACCATTTATTTTCTCTCTTGCTGCTCTTAAGAAGCTTCTTTTCCTCTGCTTTTCTTGTGTGACTGGGAATATCCTATCTCAGACTCATTCTGTCAAATCTTTCTCTGATTCATCCCTTTGTCTGCCCCTCAATTAGATGTCATTTTCAAATATGGCTGCTTCCTTCTACAAACTAACCTTGCCTTCACTGTTAGGAATTAAAGGTGTGTATTAAGGACATGTCTGTATTCTAGCCAGATCATACTGTAATCCAGGCATATCTACATTCTGATTAGATCATGTCTTTGGATGCCCTTGCCAGATCATCCATTTTATTGAATTAAAATTGTGTGTGTGTGTGTGTGTGTGTGTGTGTGTGTGTAATTTTTGATCAGCTGCTAAGCAATAAAAGGCAAGGCAGGATATAACTTCTTTAGAAGCTGAAGGGGATTGTACTATGTGCTGTGGTACTAGGATTCTGATTTCTGATGAGCAGTTTGCTTTTCTCCTTTGCCAGCACATACCTGTTAGCTTCTGTCTCCACACAGTACCATAGCAAGAAGTGAAAGCTGCCAGGGATGTTCCTCTGCCTTCCCCATATTCAGAGCACCAGGCCCATTGAATCTAATCTGGTACCAGCCACTAGAGCAGCTTGCTTCTCAGGGGTCTGGTTCTAATCCTGAAGACTCTTTGCAGAGCTTCCAGGTCCTAATTTTACTTTCTTCCTTTACTGCTATGCCTCTTAGGACATGGTGCCAGCTTTGTGCAGAGATCATCTCTGTTATTTCAATGTGCCCTCTCTTCCTGCCCAGCATCGTTATGGGCCAACCAATGTCCCATAAAGTCATATGTTGTGAGGTTCTGATTTTTTAAAATACTTTTCTACTTTTTGTTCAATGTTTTTATTTAAATTTTGTAATTGGTATACATAGTTTTAGGTTTCATTGTAGCATTTTGAAAAACAAAAACAAAATGGTTTTTGTTCATTCTCTGCCTGCCCTCCTTTCTCTGACCCACTAATGCCAATATCCTATAAAGTATATGTTATGTGGAGATGGTGTCTATAAGGCACTAATTAAAGTCAAATAAATTCATTGGATTAAACTCTAATCTCATTAGTGATATCCTTATTTTTAAAGGGGGGGCTACTTGGACAAATATTCCCAGAGAGAAGACCATAAGCATGAAAAGATGACCAGCCTAGCAGAGAGACTTAAACAGAACTTCCTCTCACAGCCTCTCAGAAGGAGTTGATCCCCTGAATTCCTTGGAGTCCCAGCCTTCACAACTGTGAGAAACTAAGCCACATACCTTGTCTATGGCACTAATGCACCTGAACAATTCCCATATTGAACTATTTTTGTCAGGAGAACTTCCTTGGTAGTGCCCAGATATGTTCTTTGAAGATAGATGCTCAAAGAAGAGCTTGAGGATTGTTTTGGATATGCCCTTGATGTGCCCTTATGATGGTCACTTACATGAAGATCAACTAGAACATTGTTAAGGTTGACTGTATTTCTTGGAGCAACTGCCTCGGAAGGATGAGGAGCTACTAGGCATCCTACCAGCTGTTAATCAAGGCTCCAAGGACGGTGTGGCAGGAGATGGGGCTCAGGTGCACTTACAGAAAGAAACTCTCTCAGGAATTAAATTTTCAGTTCAAGCTTTTTCTGAATTTAACTCATGGAGTTCACACGCATACAACTACAGATGTTGCTGGTAGTCCCAAAGCCTTAGCACCATAGGCGACTGCCTGACTGCCTGCATATGTGAGATTAGCATAGTACAATGAAATCAACATTGTCTATCAATTGCTCTGAGGAAGAGAAATTATACTAGATTTAAATTACCAAATACATCAAAATTTAAAGTGTATGTGTGTGTGTGGGGGGGTGGCAGTCATAAGAAACCATGAAAGATACCCACTTGTAAATGATATTTGAGCTCTGGTCCTAGGTCAATGTTACCAAGATACCACAGGCTTGATTTCTGCTCCCATACAGCTTGCTGAGGAATGTAAATGCCAGGTAAAATATTTCAATTAATTAATGTCATAATGAAAATATCCTACAACAGGCTGATAGGTCACAAGTGTCTTGTCTACAAAAATAGACTAATGCCAATCTTGACTACTCTCTTCTCTTTGCCTCTGACAAGCAGTTCTATTTGAGCTTTCTCTGGGCCAATGTCAACTCCTTCCATGTGATCACATGTCCATTAAAGTCCAATTAAATATGGAGAAGGGTTGCCTCATGTCTAAGGTCAAAGTGCAAATCATATGCCTCCCAAGAGATCATTTACACAAGTGTTAAGTATAGACACACACAGAAGAATCACATCCATTTCTTATGATGGCAGTGAAAAGATGAAGACAAATAGATAAAATAGAAACCTAGAGATTATGCAGATGTCATATTTTGCCATGTTCTGGTTCAATATTGCTTTAGATGGGGTTGCTCATTTGGGACGTTATAGCGATGTTTGAGATTAGCTCACTCTCCTGTCTCTATCCTTCTCTTGCTCAATGGGCTTCACAATCATATGGAGGTGCAGAGAAAACCATAGCCCATTTGTGAAGACAAACAAGCACGCCTTAGTTTGTGCTGCACACGTGCCAACTGATTATATCTTTCCCAGCATTCACCCAAGGCCCCCAGACCTCTCATCTGGAAAACCATCTCAACCATGAAGTACCTTTTCTAAGTCCTTTGCTGCAGATGTGTTGGTTGTGAACCAAGCTATGCTAGTGTCTCAGCACTTGCCCAAACAAGTCTCCTATGTGTAGCCTCTACTCGTCCAGTTTATCTGGCCTCTAGCATGGTATTGATCTCTCTCCCTGAAACATCATTCCTTGCCATCTTCATCTACAACTAACTCTAATGTTTCCTTTAAGACTCAGAACAGACATCATTTCTCCCAGGAAGCTCTCACTACCTTTGCTCTCTGTTTCTTACCAACCCGGTATGTCTCCAGCTGTGACACACACATATCTTCATCAGTACCTTCCACACAAATAGAATCACTGATGTGTCACACCAATACCCCTCTCCTATGGATTCCTAAAGAGGAGAAGATGCTCATATTTGTCTTGCATCTACCTTCTACCCTCTGCTTAGAAGGATGCAGGTACACTGTGCTTGACAAATAAATGTTCACTAAGGACTACCCATCAAGATGCCGAAGTGCATTTCTCAAAGCTTCTGAGAGGCAAAAAACATATCAACACCAATTTTTTTTTTTAAGAGAGAAGAAAATCTTGTTCTTTTATATGTACCTTTGCCCAGGAAGGGAAACAACCTTCCTACAAAATTCACCAGAATATGACAAAAGAGTGGAGTGGATCTGTAGCTGTCTGTACTTCTCAATACAGTTCTGTTCCTTTGAGCCACCCCCTCCTGTATCCAGCAATTCTCTTCACTGGGTCTCTGAAGTTTATTCGATCATTTGCTCAGGTATACTAAGGCTCCCACTGAAAAGAATGTTGTTTTGCCCTGGAAGAAATAAATTACAAAGTGAGCCTGTCATCACACTGAATCTGAGTACCCATCTCCCTGCTGATGGAGGGAAGTCTCCTCTGGTCTGCTGGGCTGGGGCCCCTTAAGATTCTGGTGGTTACTAAAGCATCCCATAAACTTCAGTGTCAGGAAGCGGCCCCTTCAGGTTGATAGCCTTGGCTTTTGATTTATTGTCATCTCTCTTCCCCATGTTTCCAACAAAATTATTAGGCCCTGCTCGCAGCTCATCTTACTGTTGTTGGCTATTCTCCCTGGGGAATCACATCTGGATCACAATGACAGCACTAAAGTTGTGGCCTAAGGTTTGCTGGCTCCCACAGCTCTAGGGCTCTTCCAGGGCTTTCTCTGGAAAGACACAGGGCTGATCAGCAAAGGGCAGTTTGAAGGGAGAAGGCCCGATGGCCAACCCAACCTGTAGCCAGCTTAACCAAGGGCCTAGTGAGCTAATAACAAATCAATCCTAAGAGATCTTTTCTAGGGTCCTGAACTAATAACTCGCCAGCTTTATGCATTCCCGCGCTGTGTGCTGTCTCAGCTGGTGGAAGGAATGAGGCACTTGTGAGGTTATTGAGCACAGCATCTGCACAGGCAAACAGTGGGAAGTGATTTAGCAGCCACACAGGTGTTTTCTTTAATTATGCACTATAGGGAGTGCTTGCTGAGCTCCAAACCCCCACTGTTCCCCTGTGCTTTCCTGGTCATCCGTGGCAGGGTGTACTGAGTAGCTGGAAAGACTTTCGGGCTGACTGAAGCACTTCCTAGTAGACAAGAGACTTGAATTCTTTCAACTGGGCCTATGTAAAAGGCAAGTCCAGGCAGAGGAATGCCACTATGATTAAGCACAGACAGTGCAGGGATGTCAGGAGAACTGTGGGTCTTGGAAGGAATTACAATTCTCACCCCTTGACTTAGACACAGCTAAGACAGCTGTCTTACAAAACCCCAAAGCAACTTGAAGTGATGGATATATGAAGATGGTGCTAAAGAGGAGCTGGGAGATGAGGATGAGTGCGGGTCTCCTGGCCAGGAGACCTTTAGGCCTTTGCTACAAGGCCCTGCTTACTACCTATACCCATCTATGGAAAGAATAAGGCTTATTCTACATTTTCGATGTATACGAAGATGAAGTGCCTTTGGATCTAAAATAGTAAGTCAGGTTTCATTCCCAAGACCAGTTCCAGGAGTTTCTTATATCCTTCTTTTCAAGCATCCAGCTCTTGTAAAACATAATGCAGATTCTGATGGGGCAGAGCTATGATGTCCAGGTAAGGATGGGCGTCACTTTTTGAGTATGGAGGGAAGCTAACCACAGATAGTGGTCATCAGAAGGCAGAGCCTCTCCTGATAGTTGTACAAGTTCCTGGTTCTTTGGGGTCACAGCTCTCTGTTCTCCTTATATCTGATGCTTCATTTCACAAGGTTTGACACACTCAAAACACACTTATGTCTCCAGAGTTAAGACACACTACCAGTGACGAAAAATACTTTCTGACCACCAAAAAGTGTGATGCTATGCCTCTGTAACGTATTTATTATGAGGTATCTTTGAGGCAGCATCCTGTGAACACCAACAGGTTGCTATGAAAATCTGGGTATTACCAGCCTACTACCTATAACCTTTGTGAAAACAGGACCCATCTTTTAAGAGAGTAGCATTAGAATACAGTCTGTGCTGTCTCCATCTGAATGAGGGAGCCTCTAAAGATTCCCCATTGGGTAGGGCTTTGAGAGAAAGACTTAAATATGTCTCCATCATACATCGTGACAATGCTGTGCCATGGTAGTTGGTTCTCATAGAACTTTACTGTTCCATACAAGCCAAGCTTCCTCCCCCCCGCCCCCCGGCTCTTTCGAGGACAATGTATGTTTGAGAAACTGTGCCCTTTGAGTTTTATATTATGTTCTGAATAGTTTTAAACACAAACACTTACCCTCCTGCCATCTGTGAAGAAGATGTTCTTGTCCCTGTTTTAGCAATGCACGCATGGGAATGTAAAAGATTAAGGAAGGTCTCCAAGATCATAATAATAAGAACACCAGAGCAGGATGGGAACATGGGTTTTATTACTCTAAATATAGGACCCTGGGCAAATTGCTTCCTTTTAGAGTAACCATCCTTCCTCTATGGACGGGAAGAGGAGGTCATTGTGCAGTGTATTGCAGGGCCAACAAATACAAGAGCCTTTCTTTGGGAATTTTAGAGAATGGAGAGATTAAAAGTACTTGGTGATCTCAAACTCTCCCAATATACATTCCCCCATGTTTTCTTGGCTAATGCAATTCCTATGATGCTGTGCGCCTGCCCTGTGCTTGGCTTTCCAGGAGATAGTAGGGAAGTTAGTGTTGTTTCTACCAGCAAGACTCTTGTTACTCATAAGGGAGAAAAGCAAAGCCACAGGAAATAAGCATAGGAATTCCTGATGGACAATAGCCTATTTCTGTGGTGAGTGTTAATTAAGAAAGAGCTGGTAAAACATTCAACATAATCATGGTAGCACACCAGAGTAAGGAGAAGCATTTACAATAAAGCTGAAACCACCCAGAGATCCTAATATAACTTAGTCAGTCTTCTTTTGCTGTGAAGAGACAGCATGACCACAGTCACTCGGGAAAGCATTTAATTGGGACTGGCTTACAGTTCAGAGGCTGAGTCCATTGTCATCATGACAGGAAGCTCAGTGGCATGCAGGCAGACATGGTGCTGGAGAGGTAGCTGAGAGGTTTATATCCGGATCCCATAGATATCAGGAAGACTGAGAATCACTGGGCCTAGCTTAAGCATTAGAAACTCCAAAGCCCAACACCCAGTGACACACTTCCTCCAACAAAGCCACATCCACTCCAACAAGACCACATCTTCTAATCCCTGTCAAATAGTCCCACTCTCTAATGACCAAGACTTCAAACATTTGAGGTGACGGTGGTCATTCTTATCCAAACTACCACAATAGCTGATGGAAGATAGATAGCCCTTTTCCCTGTGGCTCTGGATTAACAATGAACTGGTAGAAATACAGTATTTTGAGTCCTAGACATACTTAATCAGAGACTTTAGGTATGGAGACCAGTCTAACCATTTCCAAAGTGTGATGGTGATTCTGATACATGCTGAAGTTTTGAAAATACTGACAAAGGGTACAACTTCACCACCAGGGGTTGAGTTTGTTGCTTGTTTAGAAGCTCTCATGTTAACTTGACTGTGCAATAAAGTTTGACAGCTACAAATGTAGAAGACAAGAAAGACTAGCCTTTAAGGCAGATGTCACAGATCAACATCTAAATAATATGTTAAGTGGTGGGAGATTTTAATTTTGGATTAAGATCCTATTATGTAAGTGTATCAGGTGTTGCATGTTTTTCCTACCTGCCCAAAATAAGTTCTTCATCTCCTTATGAGCTCACTGGAAAATGTGAGTTACTTTCTCATTGCTTTGATAAAAATACTTTGCCAAAAGCAACTTAAGGATAAAAGGCTTATGGTTCCAGAAAGAGACAGCCGTTGTAGTGGGGAAAACATAGCAGCAAACAAGATAGAAATGATGGCAGAAGCAGGAGGTTGGCTGGCCACACTGTATCCACATTCAGGAAGCAGAGAACAATTAATCAGGAAACGAAGCCAGACTATAAAGCCTCAAGGCCCGCCCACCAAGATTCAGTTATGCCATGGAGACTCCACCCCCCCTCAAGATTCCACATCCTTCCCAAACAGTGCCCATCAGGAAATTAAGTGTGCAAATGCTTGAGCCTATGGAGACAATTCGCAATCAAACTATAACACAAAGAGTGTCCAATGAACAGTCATTGCCTATGATTTCTAACTGCTTAGAGGCTAGACAACTGTGAGTTCCATCTTTGGAGAACAGGCAGATGGGAACAAAGCCCAGGAGAACAATAGGGGAGGGAAAGAGGGAAAGTAGGGTGAAGCCAGAAGCACCTGAGCTACAAGCAAGCATCTCAAATGCTGGCCTAACAGCGACCCTCTTCTCTCACATCCCCACTCTCACTCTACCACACACACTGCAGTGGCACCAAAGCACGTCAAACATTTATTAACCAGCATGAAACCCATTTAACGCTTCTCTGGATGCACTAATTAGCTTTTGTATTTGGGGGCACAACAAAATGCAGAACAGAAAGGCAAAATCCAGGGTTCATTAACATTCTGTGTGACGATTCAGATTTCTCCATGAGATCCTGAACCCCACCTCCATAGACAATCCTGAGTGGTGGAAAAGGTTGCTTTTAAAGGGGATGGAGGAAGATGAAGAGCTTTAAAACACTGGAGTCAAATATAATAAACACTGGTTAACACGCCATCTATCTGTGGGACTTCACCCTCATCTACAAAGTTCCCATTTCCTTTAATAAACATCTCCAGGAACACTACAATTCCTTTGGAAAATCAAAAGTGCTTGGCAAAGAGATTTTGATTTCCAGCCAGCCCTTATTTGGTCCTGTGTGCAGAGGATCTGTTAAGCTTCATGCAATTAGCAGGCCAAGATGAGCGCTGAGCAGGGGATATTTTTTAGTTCATTGAATCATACCAAATCTGAGTCTATTTACCAAAAGGAATAAGAAATGTGTGTCTGGCTAGGCTCTTAGTAGGGGCCAGAGAAAGCCTTGACATCTCACTGACTCATTGCTATTTCATCTTGACACTTGGAATTCACCACCAGAAGAGTGGCAGACTGCAAAGTCTCAGGCTGGCTTTATAGGCTGGAGAAAATGGCTTCATAGGTGTCGCAAGCCAAAGAAGTCACAGAATAAAGCCAAGAGCATCTGTGTGCCTGACCAGACAGTCATTCCCCAGTGTGATGGTCACAGGACTCTGTACCTGGTGTAGTTGAGGCTATTTCTTAAAGGGATGCACACAGATGATAGATGACTGATGTATCAGGATTTAAGAGAAACAAATCAAACTTCCCCCAAGCCTATCCATCCCTGGGTCTAACTATCAATAAATACAAGTGTTATGTTGGTTCTGTTATGTGTCCTTTATAGTAAGATGGACA
>CM052708.1:73098382-73115295 GCA_028551405.1 Uromys caudimaculatus | reverse complement strand
TATCTCAGCTTCTCCTCAGATAAATACCTACCATCTTTTCGGTCTAAGTGAAACTTTTACAAAAACCCTCTCTTTGCCTTCTGTGTCCATAGAGGAAACGAATACTTCCTTTAACTTGCTACCTTATGTAAAGCACTACCTCAGCTCAAAGCAAGATATTCCTCTGAAAGCTCTCAAAACGTGCCAAGGGCCTATGCAATGTATGTCTCATGGGCATACTGCCATGCTGTGGTATGGCATGGTCCTCTGTTATTATTTTCTGGTGGCTTGGCAAGCTTCAATTCAGGAGCTTAACCTCCTACTATGTTCTGTTTCCTGTGAGAACTTAGTAGATAGTAGGTGTTACTCATGTTCTTTGGCTTCTATGGTAAAACTTTAGAGTAACGCAACGTTCTAGGCAGGCTTGCTTACTGTAACTGAGGAATTAAAGAGAAATAGTGGGAAGATGACCTCAATCGATACATCTCTGGAAGAAGGACTAATGCCCCAACCACAATGTGGTTGTTGAATTTGGCTACTGTCCCTTACTTTAGGTGGCATCAAGAACAAAGTAGAAGCTAGATGACAGAGGGGTGGTCTCTGAGTGATATTCATGGCAGCCCTCCAATCCCTCAACTCAAACCCTAAAGAAGGATAGTCAGGGCCCATTCAGGGAATAGGTCAGTGGTAGAGCACTGGCATAGCGTTTGTGAGCCTACAGGTTTGTTATCCATTACCCAAACCAAACCATCCAAACAAATTAACTAAAAACCACTAACAACAAAAACAAAACACAAAAACAAACAAAAACACAGTTCTCCCAGCTGGACTCCCTGGGCACACAATAGATAAAGTAGCTCCCTGACATTCTTTTCTATCACCTTTCCCATACAGCCCAAATAACAGGGCACATCTGTTTGATGCTTTCTTTCCAGTCGTCCTGGGTTTCTGATTCTTACACATAATAGGTAGGAAGTTCTGAGAATATGCACCTGCCCTTGTCTGCAACATACCCAAGCCAGACAGATAGTGGGCTTGTGCTCTCATCTACTGCTACCTGCTGTATGAAGCTTGGGTGCACAACAGAAGTTTGCTTTTCATTTGGAGCATAGAATTGTTTGGGGGCGGGGGGAGTGATGGCAGTAGAGTCAGTAGGTGAATGGGTCTTCTTAAAATGGGCTTGCTCTGAGTTAGTGGATTCTGTCCTGTTAGCTAAGGTATTTAAGGGAAAGGAGCCATAGGAAGCCATCAAGGTTGTATTAAGATACATCCCTAAAGTTCCTCAACAATATCAAAGTTTGGTTCCAATATACATTAACCTCTAAATACATTCCTACTTGAAGTCTTAGCAGGAACAGTGACTAGCGAAATTTGGATTCAGGTAGGAGGGGCTTGGAGACAAATAGCACTTGAAGACTAGATTTCTGCATCAATATACCTTGTTTTCTTAATATACCTTGTTTTCTACATCCACCGAGGGACTTGGGCATCAGGTGAAAAGTTTCAACACTACCATTCACTACATTTTGGCAGTGCTGGGACATTGAGGAGGTTCATTTGAAAAGCAACAAATGGTTTTTGATTTCAGGAGACATTTCTTCTATAAACAAAACCTCTCATCCTCTCTTCCAGACTTCATCTCAAACTAACTCCAGTGGCAGACAGGCCAACTCTTTAAGGGCCTTCTCTAATTTGTCATACCAGGGCAAGGAAATCAAACTCTAAATTAACCCGCCCATACTCTCTGTGGTTACTCTCCCAACCCACAAGGGATAAAAGACAGGAGGCAGACAACTGGGCCCTTAGACAGTAGAAGCTCACCCCTGGATTGTCCATCAAGGAGAAACAAGAAAACTTCACCCACATTTGTCCTCCTCACGGAAACCCCAGCCTTCTTCCTGGTTCTGTGAAACATCACAGTTCTTATTCAGCAAAGCCAGAAGATTTCAAATAGTCACAGCAGTTTCCAGAAAAGTCTACCCTGTCATTGGGCATAAAAGGGAAATCCACACAGCTGGCTCAGAGAAAGAAGTGGAAAACACAGAGGAAAGAAGGCCAAAGCCAAGGAGAAGGGAGCAGCTCGCTTCCAGCTGAGTGAACGCAGACCAAAACCACCTTCAGTTTTCCTTTTCACTCCTGTATGAAAAGGAAGCCATGCCTTTAAAAACAATGGCTCATTATTTCTGTGTTTTCTATCTGCTTTTTTTAGGATAGCCAAGTTATAGTGAAGGCTAGTATAGCGACAATCATGCTGACACTGCTGGTCTGATGATGGATGGATGGATGGATGGATGGATGGATGGATGGATGGATGGATGGATAGATGGCTTATTTTAGTTCAATTCCATTCTTCTATATACCAGTGAAGATTAGAGTTCTTTTAAAAGTTTTTTTTTTTTTATTTTTATTTTATGCATGAGAATGTTTACATGAAGGTATACATGTGTACCATATGTGTGTGTGGTGCCCATGGAAGCCAAAAGAGAGCATCAGATCCCCTGGTATTGGAGTTATGGATAAATGTGAACTATCGTGTGGTTATCATAACTGCTGAGCCATGTCTCCAGCTCTAAGATTAGAGTTCTTAATACAGCATTCAAACATAATTTTTTGACTATTTTTGTGTTCTGTATCATGGATGATTTATCCTAAAAGCTGTTTAATTCACACCGAATCAAATAATTTAAAATGCTGTTCTTCTAGATGTAGCCCCATGTTAAATGCCAGGGATAGTCAGGGGTGTGGTTTTCAGACATACATCAAACATACTGGACTGAATGGGAATATGTAGTTCTTAGTTGAAATTTGGCTACTACATGTCTACTTAAGAAGTTTCTAGGGTTTTCTGAACTTTCATTATGGTTATCTTGGCAATGAATTCTGAGGATTATGTGTTCATTTTTTGAGTAGGTGTGAAGGTGTATTCGTATGTCTTCTTCTTCCAGTGAGTATATACATTTGTGTATGCATGCAGAGAACAGAGGTCAACGTCAGCTATCTTAATTACCTCCCACCTTATTTTTTGAGACAGTGTCTCTCATTGAAGCTGGAACGCAATGATTTGGCTAGGCTGGTTGGCCATCGAGCTCTAGGGATCCACCTGTTTGCCTCTCCAGGGAGGGATTACAGCCATGCACACTCATGTTCTGCTTCGTATGTGGATGCTGTGGACCTGAACTCAGGTCCCCACTCTTATATAACAAGTGCTTTAATGACTGACCCAGCTCATCAGCCCCTAAATGTAAATATTATATAAATGTGAAATATACATACACTCATGCATAGAACATGCTACCTTCTTTTTATAAAATACTAGGTCTTTGGACTTGACTCAAACAGCACGTGGAATGAAGAGTTGTGAACACTGGGACCCTCACCCAATCAGTTGGGCTCTGTTGTAAGGAAGGAATTTATGGAATCTGTATACCAAACTGCTGAGCTACAGTCAAAGTCTGTGCTATCGCCTACTTAAAACATAAATTTTTTAGTGTCTACACGAAAGAAAAAAATTACAAGTGCAACAAGTTATGTTTTAAATCCACTATGGAGCATGCTGTTGTGGTTACTAGTTCATTCAGCCTGCGTGATTTATTCATAAACAGTGTAAGACTAGATAATCCCTAACGTGCCAAACAAATGTGCACTGATTGTGCTCAGATCACTCCTCCAAAGAGATGCTTATCATAGCCACCTCAAAGTAAAACAGATGTTCCACCCTTAGAAATCTTGGATTATACTTTAAGAGGAGACCATGTACATTGTAGAGTGCAGAGTAGAGATAGAGAGCTCTATTTGAATTCACACACTTTAGTTACTTGTTAGCAACTCAATAATTCTTGTCAGCATGGCCAAACTGGTATCTGCATTGTAAAACCCAAGACAGCCTAGGCACAGACGATAAGTAGACTTAGCCTTTTTTTTTTTTTTTTTTTTAAATGACATCTTATGCATAGTTCTTGAAGAGCATTCTAGGTCTTTCGCTAGAGTGAAATCCTGGTCATAGTTGATAGTGACAAACTTAACAGTTAAAAAATAGTTTGTGATTCCAGAGACCTCCATGTATAGATGGAGTATCAATGATCTTTCATCTGCTAAAAATATTCAAATCAAAGGCCATCCAGAAGTCAGGGACCATATAAGGTATAGGAGAGTCAAATATGCAGAAGTGCATGGCCAGACATAGCTTACTGTCTAGTAGAGAAGTTTCAGGACATGATGAGAATACTTCACAGATGAGGACTTGGGGTTCCTAAGAGAGAACCCTGCTTTAGCATCTGCAGTGTTGGAGTTATTTGATAAATGAGTGTTTTCCTAATAATGAATCAATTAAGTATATGACCTCTCAGTGTTCACAAATCAAATTATGTAATTTACTTTTTGCAACACTCTTTCCATAAGACCTTCACATCGTATTTGGAATGAATCCAAAGTCTATATCCAGATGTAATTGCTTTTCTTTCCGGGGCTGACCCTACTTTCTACTGGCTCATTACTATTTTCCCATCAGCCTGCTGCTGCTATGGCTTTCTTTCAGATCTTTGTCCCAGCACCCCTTTCGCTTTTTGTCTGATGGGTTATTTTCTTGCCATTCTTTTGTCATAGTAACTTTGGTATCATCTTTGGGAAAGTCCCAACTTTCTGTTATCAACTTTCAAACATTTGGGGTCAACAAGACTTGGTAAGTGCAGCTCTTCTGTTTAAATGAGGGGTTTGGTGTCCACAGACAACCTTCCCAGGAGCCCTCTGCAATCAGAGGATCTGGCCTAGAACAGGAGGCTTCCAACTACTTGTAATCTAGATCCAAACACTATGCTCACTTTTATGTACAGGCCATGAAGCAGAATATAATTAGTAGGTGTGGTCAATTAGCTGAGCTGATTGTAAGGCACCACCTACTTCCTGATCACTCTGATGCTAAATGGTCATCTAAAAATTTAAGGGTTAGAATCGCAGTATCTACTTCAATCTCCTTAGCTTCCCTTTGTGAAAATAGATTAATCTACATTCCACTGCCTCAATTAAACAATAAAAAGTAGAGGAAGGTGTTAGAGACAGGTTTTCTGATGTAAAATTACAAAGGGATAAAGAAGAGATATAGAGAAGCAGCTACTGGAGAAGATAATCCTTATGGACATTGCTCACAAGAAAACCAAAGGGTCCCTTGACTTCCTAGCTTGTTCAATATGCCCAAGTGTTAGTAAAAGCATTTTCAACACTCACTTCCAAAAAAATCACAGAGGAATGCTTCAAATTAGAGACCCTAATTTGATTCATATGTCTTCAAATTACAAGATCCTTGCTACACAAGAGTGGACCGGAGCAACCCGTTCACACAGTGCCAGAGTTAGTATTCCTCAAAGACCTAAGATGAATAGAGAGAAATCACCGATGTATATGGCCATGTTGGAGTCTATAGCACCATGGTATCCAGGAAAGAAATCCTGAGTGACATAAAGAGCTGAACTCAGATAAGCTAGAAGGAAGTTTCAGAATCATCTATTAGTGCTCCTCACAAACATATAAGAAACCAGTAACTTCAAAACTGAACTGGAATCACAAAGGAGAAGCTGTTCTGACATGAAGGCAAAGGTGGTAGAGATGATGCTTAGGTTATGACAGTAGTTACAGAAACCTTATAGGTGCGCTAAAAATAATGTGAACAGAAGTGATACTGACACATCCACATGCACACACACGAGAGAGAGAGAGAGAGAGAGAGAGAGAGAGAGAGAGAGAGAGAGAGAGAACAAATTGGGAGTATTTTCTCAGTATTTAAGTGAGAAGAAGAAATAAAAATAGATAACATGAAGTGGTGGCACATGCCTTTAATCCCAGCATGTGGGAGGCAGAGGCAGGTGGATTTCTGAGTTCGAGGCCAGCCTGGTCTACAGAGTGAGTTCCAGGGCAGCCAGGGCTACACAGAGAAACCCTGTCTCGAAAAACCAAAAAAAAAAAAAAAGAAAGATAATTTAAACTAAATTGGGGGAAAGTATTCCCATGACAGAAAAATTGGGGCAACATAAAATTTATCAACAGTGCTTTAATAAAACAGAAATATCAGTAGAAGGATACAAATCCCTGTTGAGTCTTATATACTAATTGAGATTATCAGCAACGGAACTTCAAGAGAAGCACATACAATAAAACAAATTTTCTCTTCTCTCTCTCTCTTCCCTCTCTCTCTCTCTCTCTCTCTCTCTCTCTCTCTCTCTCTCTCTCTCTCTCTCTCTCTTTTCCTTTTGAAAGAAGGTATCTCTATGCATCTCTGGCTGTCCTGAAACTTGTGATAGTTGGCTTTGAACTCACAAAGATCCATCCACCTGTCTCTGCCTTCTGAGAGCTGGGATTACAGGTGTGAGCCACCATGTCTGTATATAATAAAATATTAAATAAAGCACCAGTGAAATTTCATTCTGTTTTAAATCTTGATGGCAAATTTAAAGCTTCTCAAGTAAGCAAAAATATGGCTGTACATGCCTGTTCTTAGGAATATTTGATGTCAGAAGACAGTGGCATAATCTGGAGAGAGTAGTGGTTGGAGACACGAACTGAGGAGATGTACAACCAGGTTGAGCATGTAAAACTGTAATTAGAAAGATATGCCAGGCTTAAAACCATGAGGGATTAACCATCCTTCTTTCTGTTCTAAAACAGCACAGGGAATACATCAACTGACGGAAAAAAAAAGATGAACACAGAAACCCATGTTATAACAGAAAGAAAATGGATAAGAACTTTGACACCCATTAACTTTTAAGACTACATGAGTAGATTTTGTAAAATAGTCAGAAAATGGAATTTAACAGTTACAAATAAGTTTATGCTAAATAAAAATTTTACCACAAAAAGTTGATGGGTGGACAGGGAAAGGGTGCTAATGACCAAAAGGTACACACAGTTTCAATCAGATGAGGAACTAGTTATAACAATCTTTTGCATAGAATGGGAAAATAATGCACTGTATATGTCAAGGTTGCTGAATGAATTTTGAGAGCTTTCACCACAAACATGATAAATAGTTGAGCAAATAGCTTTGTTAGCTAACCCCATTTCATTGTTCTGCATGGTAAATATCATATCAAAACATCAAATTATAGTCCATACAGACAACAATACTCTTTGCCAATTACAAGTAAAAGCTTTAAATATTTAAGTTAATATCATAATTCCAGAAGGAAGGAATCAAAACTAGTAGATACCAAGTAGTAGAAAGTAGCAGGAACTTGAATTTGAATTAGAACTTGAATTTCTCATAGTAGAGTTGGATAGAATTTGGCTTTTAGTGTGCATTTAGTGAAGAAGATGACAATTACTAGTGGAATTATTGACAGGCTTTAAATCTTTTTAAATTCCTACAAAAGATCAAATGGATCAAAGCAGGAGTATAAGGAAAAGGCAAAGAAGCATCACCCACGGTGGTGACATTACTTTCAAGAATATATTCTAGAACTTGATATAAATATGTGAATTTTTCTAATAGTTTGTGCTACAAAATCTAATGGTTAACCAAAAACATTTTAAAGACATTCAATGGTAATTTAACAATGGAAATACTAGTACTTGAGAATATATTTTCAAGAGCAACAGTAGCACACAGGGCTGGAAAGACAGCTCAGGGGTTAAGAAAACGCTCTGCTGTTGCAGAGGACAAGAGTTCAGTTCCCAGCATCCAAGTCAGGTTGTTCACAAGAGCCTGGAACCCCAGTTCTAGGGCATCTCGTGCTCTCCTTTGGCCTTTGTGGACACGTGAGCTCATATGCGCATACCTGCACAATATATGCGTATATATATATACATATACACATACATACATACATAAGCTGTAACTAGAGTAGGATTTTTTTTTAAAGTAATAATCTCTGAGACAAACAATTAGGAAACAATTAACTGGGAAAAAAAAAATACTTGCGGCAGAAAAAAAGGAATCCTGTGCATTGAAGAGAGTCCAGGTGTGCTGGATACTTTCGCATCAACTTGACACAGGTTAGAGGAGAGAACCTCAATTAGGAAAATGTTTCCACAAGATCTGGTTGTAGGCAAACCTGTAGGGCATTTTCCTAAGTGTTTATTGATGGGGGATGGCCCAGTCCATGGTGGGTGATAACACCAATGAGTTGGTGGTCCTGGGTTCTATAAGAAAGCAGGCTGAGCAAGCTATGAGGAGCAAGCAAGAAAACAGCACCCTTTCATAATCTCTGTATCAGCTCCTGCCTTGTTTGAGTTCCTGTCCTGACTTCCTTAAATTGTGAGCATTGATGTGCAAAGTGTAAGCCAAATAAACCCTTTCCACCCCAACTTGCTTTTTTTGTCATGGTGTTTCATCACAGCAATAGAAACCCTAAGACACCAGACAAATAGCTTCCATCATACATGATGTAATCACATATAAAGCAGAAACTACAAGAATGATTGATAAACATTATATAATTTCAGTCTTTGAAAGAGTAAACAAAAATAATGAAACCTTTGAATCTCATGTAAATGAATAAACATGGCCTTGTGTACTGCACAAAGGAAATGTTCAAAGGCATTTAAAGATCTGTCGCATTTTGATGCACATTTGAAAAAATAGCTTCAGAGGAAAAAGTAACAGGATTCTCAAAGCTAAAGGAAAGAATACCAGAACATCAAACATTTAATCAAAAAATTAAAGTAAACCTGTACATTTTCTAAACAACCATTGGATCAAAGACAGTGGTAGCTTATGTTGAAAATAAGGGTATTTACATCAAAGCTTATAGATGCAAACCGAGCAGTAATAATTACAGAAGCAATAAAGGCAGAGCACACAAGGCTGTGAGCACATGAGAGACAGCTAAAACCAATTAATTAAGCAATCGACCTTAGAAGTCATAAAAGCACAGAAGAAATATAGAATAGAAGTAAGATTTATGACAAACAGAAAATCTGATATCTGGTTCTCTGAGCAACTGAGAAATGAAGGAAACCTAGAGTTTTCTTGAGAAAAAAAAATGTAGTAATTAGATATTAAGAATTAACAAGAGCGGTTACAGAAATGCTTCAAAGCACAAATAACATTTCATCCAATGAGTTAGAAAAACAATAGTCCTGGCTGGGGCAGGGTGCTGCCACTAGAACATACGTTGGATATTCCATATTTGGATAGTAATACTTAACTAAGTATCAAGTGCCTTAAAATATTCATACTCTCTTGCTTCCTAATTATATGTTAATTTATGCTGAGAGATATTTTAAATTTTGGATGATTTATGTTTTTATAGTGCCTCCATATGGTGGGGCATTAAGGAGCTGTTAAAAAAATTGCTTCTGAAGATTATTTAATAGCGTGGTAAATGCACCCTATAATGTCTGGTATAAAATAGAAGACTATAAAACTAAACACATAGCACGAACCCTATTCAGTCAGTCGTTCATTGACAAGACATCAGCACACTGAGATGTTCACTGTAATTACTTCTTGTACTTACTTTTTTGTATTAAATACTTTCTGTATACTTTTTAATAGTTTCCAAGTCTATGATAGTATTCTTTTTATGCTTGTATTCCTTTTAAAGTAGTTTTTTCATTTTTTTAAAGATTAAAATATAATCACAGCTTCTCCCTTCTGTGTCCCACCTCCAAACCTTCCAACATACCCCTCCCTGCTTGCTTCCAAATTCATGGCCTCTTTTTTTTTTATTAGTTGTTGCTATACACACACACACACCTAAATATATAAATAAAAACTCCTCAGTCTCTATAGTTTTACTTGAATGTATGTGTTTTCAGGAACAACCATTTGGTACTGGGAACTTGTATTTCTTCTCCCACTCCCAGCATTCCTTGGGTGCCTGCAGTTCTTTGTTTAGGGTTGAGGCCTCCTGAGCTTTTTCCACCCACATTAGCATGTGTATTGTCTTTTTCCAGCTCTTATGTAGGTAGCCATGTTGGTGAGACTTTCTGGATGTGATTACTGACATTCTGCAGCAAACTCCCTGAAGCTCTGCTCTTAAGATCTTTCAGTCCCCTGCCCCACAAGGATCCCAGAGCCTCTCCTGTTATAGCTATGTTGTATTTATATCAGTTTCACAACTCTCAATTTTGATTGGTTGTGGTTTTCTAGAATGGTCTCTGTCTGTTGCAAAGTGAAGTTGCCTTGACTACACGCACTGTGGTTAGAAAGACAAAGGTTTAGAATGTGTTAGGAACACAATCAAAAATGCTTAATTGTGTATCATGGAAACAGAGCCAGTAATGCATCTAGCTCAAGGCCAGCCTGGAACATAGAATAAGGGGAAGGTAGTGGAAGAAGAGGAGGGGGAAGAAGAGGCAAACAAAATACTCAATAGATTGTCACAGTTAAAGAGAAACTTGGTGAACTAGAAGTTAATAAAAAGGAAGTAATTCTGAGTATATATAAAAAGAGAATGAGAGAGAGGTAAATTACGTGCACTGGAGGCTCTGATTTATGTTCAGCAAGATTTCTAGGAATAGTCAAAGCATACTAGGGAACTATTAAACGTCAAAGCATGGGGTAATCTTTGGAATTGTTGTTACTTGTTTAAACTTGACTGATTAAACCCATTGTGAGAAACACATAAAAGTGGTTGAAATACATTAGGAATGAGGTAAGCTGGGAAGATTCTGCAATATAATTAGCAATCCGGACATTATCTGCAGCACTCTTGGTCCACATTAAGAACTTTCTTGTTCAACTGATACTTCTTGATTCTACACTACTCTAAATTCTGATGTTTAATGTTGAATGAAGGCCTCAGAATCAGTAGCTTGGTGGTAGTGTGGTTATCTACCATATCCAAGGCCCTGAGTTTGCTCCTCAGAGCCACTGAGATGAAAACAACAGTCAGAGGTTCCAGTTTTGCAGATTCTATCCTAATAAAGATAGAAAGTGTTATAACAGGAATAATGGAAGATAAAGCGGGATAATGAAGGAGCACAGGGTGTTTTGGGAAATATACAATCAAGCGAGGCCTTTCTGATTAGAATCCCTGTCAGAGGGACCTGAATGTAGGGTAGAATCAGGACATGCAGATGTCAGGAGATGTACTGGAGAGAGCAAAGGCCCCAAGGCAGCATCACGAGACTCTAAGATAAGGAAGGAATGACTGTGGTAAGTCAGGATCAGAAGCCAGCACATTCTGATCTTCATCAAATGTCCTCTTAGTTCCTTTCAGGCATTTGCTTTTTGGTCTCTCAGGAACATTTTTTTCTTTCTACTATTGGCATCTGCTTTAATAGCCTATGCCTCAAACATCATGTGTTTGGTGTGAATGGACCACAAAAGTTATTGAAATAATCCACAAACTTTCTATATATCAACAGGTATAAGTTTCAAAAGCATTATTGACCAAACTTTATAAAGTTGTCAAAAGACATTGACATGAGGAAATGTAGGCCACGGAAATGCCTAGGGATTTTACTAGGTGGGGGGAGGGGGGTGTAGGAAGTCTCTGGGAGCTTTTAAGCGAGTGACATTATTTGAGTTCTACATTTGAAGGTTCATACTGGTGAGTTAGTAGGTCTCTCCCTGGATGGCAGTGTATCAGAAGCCTCAATCACAGTCAAGCAGTAGCTGTGACATTCACTGTGGAAATGGCCCCATCGGTCAGGCTGACTCAACTAGATACACCAACAAATTGAACATCTGTGAAAGAAAAAGGAATTAAAAATGATTCTAAAAGTTGTGTTCTAAGTGACAGAGAAAATGTTTAATTGCCATTTTATGAGGTGAGAAAAACTGTAAAAGAAGCATATTTCAGAACTGAGAGAAGCCAAGTAACATACATATTTTTCAGTAAAGAACATATGCCTGGCACCGTTTTCTATGTGCTAGGGATGGGTGGACCCACAGAAGTTACTCAAGTAATCCACACCAAATAGAACACGTGTGTGGCATATGTAATTAAATTACATGTCAATCACAGCAAGACAAGAAAGATGTTACTAGGAGACCAAAAAAGCAAGAACCTAATGATTTAGGAATTAGGGAGGGTATTTTAATGAAGATTACAAGATCTTTACATGGCTTTAGTGCAGCCCCATGGAGGGAACAAGAGCGTCAATGGGCCTGACCACCCCCCTCCCCGGTCGTCCTGAAGTTTGGACCACCAACCAAAGAATACACATCTATGGACCCACGGTTCGGACCACATATGTGGCAGAGGATGACCTCGATGGCCATCAGGGAGAGAGGAGAGGCCCTTGGGCCTGAGGGTGTTAGAGGCCCCAGTAAAGGGGAATGTCAAGGTGGGAATATGGGGATGGGTGGGAGGGTGGGTGGGAGGTGGAATTCCCTCATAGAGGCAGGGAGGGGGAGGGGATACGGGGTTTCCAAAGAGAAGACCCAGAAAAGGGGAAACATTGGAAATATAAATAAAGTATCAAAAATAAAAATAAAAGAATGTTGGGAACAGGTAAAGCAGCCCATATAGGAAAATATGCAGATACAAGCAAGTTTCTTTAAAATAAGGAAATAAAAATAATAACAAACAAGAGTAATATTTATTTTATTTATATTGAAAATTCTGAGTGAGCCAGCTAATCTACGAATGGGTCAAAGAACTGAGTAAAACCACAGAAAGCACGGAAATAAATCCATGGATAATTTTTTGGAAAAGTAATGAATTTGTAAATGTCTAACATGAGTGGGTAGGTAATCAGGGATGACAGAGTATATAAAAACCATAAGTAGCTGAGGCTTTCTGTGTGGGCAAAAGAAAAAGTCAATGTACATGCTAAGTGCTGGAAAGGCTAGGAAGGAAACAATTGGTAACATCATTTTACTTGGAAGATGCTGAAGCAACGCTGGAAAACAAGCTGGAAATAAACAGCACATCTTAGAGAAGATCATCCATACAGCTTTAAAAATCAAAGTGAGAAGCTCTTACATGTCTGTGCCACCGGATGGATACACGGAGACCTGTAAAGTAGCTATGTAAACCACAGCATCAGCCGTAAGTGACCACTCCATCCTATTACGACAATGCCATGCAACGATGAAAATGAATTAAGCCTATGGATAATTCTCAAAAACATTATACTGACCAAACTGTAACTAGTTGCCAAAAGATACTGACAGCCTAGGGAGTTGACATAGTAGCTCAGGGCTTACCTGTTCCATCTTCAGCCCTACAAACCAATACAGAGAAGCAAGCAAGCCAGAGAATGAAAACTGACCTCTTTTGGTTGCCATTAATTGTAGCATTATTGGTATATTTTTAGATTTTTATTTTATGTTACTTAGCTGTGAAGGTGGATGTATGTATGCCACAGCATGCAGAAAAAATAAACAACTCATTTATATTATCCTCTGGAAGCTGGAGGACGACTTGTGTGATCGGGTCCTCTACTCCCATCATGTGGGTTACGGAGATGTGCTTTTATCCACTGAGCCATCTCACTTGCCCCATTAAAATAAATTTTAAAGGCACCAAAACCATTCCCATACTGTTTAAGCCAACATGAGCATCAGTTTAGTGAAGTATACCATAGATGTGACCCATGCCACATACGGGACCAATATTTGCTTTGATTCAAGGATATGGTGGGTGGAATTACAAGAGGATGCTAACAATTTCATTTTTCTCTAAATATTAAAGAAGTTATTGACAAACATTAGATGAAGTAAAGATGGTAAAGTGTGTGCTCCATGCTCAGGGTTGGAACATGTATACTATTTATTAAATCTTTCTTTCTCTGGCTTTTGTTTGCTTTTACATTCAATGAACAGCAAACAAACCCAGCCTTCTATTGCTTCCTCTGTTCCGAGCTGGCACTAGTATGTCCCTGGAAATGGAAGAGGTCTTAAATTTGATGCTTGGCAGGAATGGAATAAGATATTATCCATGGAGGGACCGGATTCAGACCTTTCCCTCTGAGTCACCTCATGGATCTGCCTGTGGAACTTTCCTCCTGAGGAACAAATCGCATGGACATTGTCCAGGCTTCCCCCATGGGTAGTGGGGGTGACAGAAGACAGAGTATGCCTACAGTTGGCTTCAACAAAGGAAGAATTTACTGCTAGGCATGCACCTTCGCTTTGGAGAAGAGACAAAGAGCATCTGTGATGATAGCCATCTGCAGGCATGAACAGAGTCCTGAGGAGTGGACTGGTCCTGCTTCAGAGTCAGATCCCATCCTTGCCAAGATCATCAAGCAAAGAGGGTCTATGTGGTTGGGTTCCAGCAGGACCTTGGTAAATGAAGAGGGTACAGCAAGGTAATAGAACTGCTAATTTTTTGAAGAGAATCTCACAGCCTCTATTATGATACTAGCCTTCCATTGTATATTGCTTACAGAATCCAGTGGTAAATTGTCCTGTATCAACTATCAAGTTATGAAGAAGAGAGATCTTTCTGTGATACTAGCTTTAGAGTACAATATGCTGAGCTAATTCCTGAGAAGAGGGCCAAAGACCCATTGCAACAAGCACAGCACCATGCTTTGTTTTCTGCAGGCCACAATATATATATATATATATATATATATATATATCAGTAAATAGATGTATAATATATTCTTACTGTAGACTGCATTTATATTCTTGTATATATGTAAGCATACTCATTTCATATATATGTATATCTCTGCATACATTGCAACACTTTCCCTCCTGTCCTCCTTGCTGGTTTAAACATTTCATACAGGATGGCTATTTGTTCATATATTCCATCATCCTAAATCATAATTCATGAGTCTCTGACGGACTCCTGCATTCTTCTTAACATATTATAGGACAAGTTCTGATTTGAGAACAATCGCAGCTCACATTTGGATAGTTGTGTACTCACACCATGGGAATACAGTAGCACGGGGAATAAAAGAGATTTCAAATCTATCTGAGCTGTAAGGCATTGCTCCACTCTAATGAAATGAGTGAGATCTGAGTCCAGGATCAAATTCTCTTGCCCCTGGAGAATGGGCACTTCTGCACTTCCATGCAGACTAGGACTTGGGTCTAATTTTCCTTTCCAGCTCGCATCACTGTGTTTGAACTTCCCATCAGATACTCTGCTTCTTTGAGCTCTCTTCTCAGCCACTACTTCACACTCATGTGCGAGTCTGAACCGGTGAGGCATTGAAAGAGAAATAAAAGGGACTGTTTTTGAAAACAGGAGGCACACTCTTTCTAGCAGGCCCAGACTAGACAAAGGTCAGCTCTGCTAAGAGAAAGGTTCATGCTTGCTCTCTCGTGTACAATGTGCAGCAGGAAGAGGAGGAGGAGGAGGAGAGGGAGGAGGAGGAGGAGGAGGGGGGGGAGGAGGAGGCGGCGCACAGAGAGAAAAGGCACACAGTCTGCATGGAAAATGGGGGAACAAACTTCGGTTGTATGGAATTTAAGCCACAGTCAAGAGTAATGAAGAGTTTTACACTGTGCAGTCATGCTCAGTACCAACATGGGTAGTGGACCTCATCCTCTTGGCCATCCGTTTGGACTTTTCTTTCATCAAAGTAGAAAACATCATCATCCCAACATCAACAGGAGCTTCTCAAACCCTCTGCCCATTGCAGACAGGATTTTCACAACTAGCAATTTACTTTCCCACGCTATACAGAGACTTCCTAACATGATTAAAAGATGTGAAATAAAATAAAAGCCAAGAGATGAGGACAAGAAAAATCCAAAGGGATTATATTACATTTATTTGTCTTAATTTCCAGGTTCTCATGGGGGCAAGCAAACAATTACAAGAGATTTGAACATTATGGAATTCAATAAATGCAGCCCTAACATGATACAGTACCACCCTACAGTCCATAGCAAGTTGAAATAGAGAGACAACCAACAGTGATGGGTGTGTGAAGATTCTGTCTGACATTCCAGAAGAGGTGTTTGAAGCATAAATGTGGATAAAGCTCTTTAGACTCTACACTACACTATGATGACAGCTAGCAAAGTGATATTGAAGATGGTTTCATCTGTTAACTCACCTTAATTTTTTTTCAAGAAAATGCTAGGTATTATAAATATCATGGTCTATGTATATCTGTCCTCTCAAGATCCAGAAAACAAGCTAGCATCATCTAGTCTCAAAGTAGCCAACAAAATCCAGAAATTTCCAGGCCACAGCTAAATGTTCATTCAGGTTACCTCTGAGCATCACTCAAGGTGGGATGCAGAGGGGGAACTGGGAGTAGTCACCAGAAAGTCCCAGAACCCAGGGAAGCAAGAGGCCCCCAGGACCCAATGGGGATGACATTAGCTGAAATACCCAACAAAGGGAAGAAAGAACCAGTAGAGACCATATCCAGAGGTCAGGCAAGGCCCCCGATTGAGGGATGGGGCTACCCACCCATCTCCAAAATTTTAACCCAGAATTGCTCCTGTCTAAAGGAAGTACAGGGACAAAGAGTGGAGCAGAGACTGAAGGAAAGGCCATCCAGAGACTGCCCCACTTGGGGATCCACTTCATATGCAGCCACCAAAGCCAGACACTATTGCTGATGCTAAGAAGTACTTGCTGACAGGAGCCTGATATAGCTATCACCTGAGAGGCTGTGCCAGAGCCTGACCAATACAGATGCGGATGTTTGCAGCCAACCATTGGACTGATGGCAGGGACCCCAATGAAGGAGTTAGGGGGAAGGAGTATGGGGTTTGTAACCCCATAGGAAGAACAACAGTATCAACAAACCAGACCACTCAGAGCTTCCAGGGACTAAACAACCAATCAAAGAGTACACATGGAGGGACCTATAGCTCCAGCTGCAAATGTAGAAGAGGATGGCCTTGTTGGGCATCAATGGGAGGAGAGGCCCTTGGTCCTGTGAAGGCTCAATGCCCCAGTGTAGGGGAATGCTAGGGTGGTAAGGCAGGAGTTTGTTGGTGGGTGGGAGAGCACCCTCATAGAAGCATGGTGAGAGGGATGGGATAGAGGGTTTGCAGAGGGGAAACCAGGAAAGGGGATAACATTTGAAATGTAAATAAATAAAATATCCAATAAAAAAAAAAA
>CM052708.1:72891678-73097882 GCA_028551405.1 Uromys caudimaculatus | reverse complement strand
GAATTGAAGACCCAGAAATGAACCCACACACTTATGGTCACTTGATTTTCAACAAAGGAGCTAAAACCACCCAGTGAAAAAAAGACAGCATTTTCAACAAATGGTGCTGGTTCAACTGGCGGTCTACATGTAGAAGAATGAGAATTGATCCATTCCTATCTCCTTGTACAAAGCTCAAGTCCAAGTGGATCAAGGACCTCCACATAAAACCAGATACACTGAATCTAATAGAAGAGAAAGTGGGGGAAAAGTCTCGAACACATGGGTACAGGGGAAAAGTTCCAGAACAGAACACCAATGGCTTATACTCTAAGATCAAGAATCGACAAATGGGACCTCATGAAATTGCAAAGCCTCTGTAAGGCAAAGGGCACTGTCAATAGGACAAAACGGCAACCAACAGATTGGGAAAAGATCTTAGCCAATCCTATGTCCGATAGAGGGCTAATATCCAATATAGACAATAAGTGTCTTTAAACCATGGACTGCCTCTTTTCATCAGGATCCAACATGGGGAGCAATGGAGAAGACTTTTGCCTAAAGAGCCGCCATCTAATCTCCCATAGAAGGCCTCTCTTCACTCCTAGCCACGAACAAGCCAAGCCCAAACCCAGCTGCCCGCCAGACAAGCCAAGGACTATTCCTGTGGACCCAGCTGGAGCTCCCCTCTTTTCCCCTGGGCTCCAGGCTAGATCCAGCCCACAAGCCCTCACAATGTTCTCAGCTCTTTTGTGCAGCTTCCAATGGTCCCTGGGTGCCCAAGAGCCTGAGAACCGGATGGCCCTGGTCTTCTCCTTGCAGGCCCAGAGACCCTCAATCCAGCTCCAGCGGCACTTCCCCACCCCCAGAATGGTGTCCTGTGGCTTCCCCATAGCTGGACAGCCGGACAGCGTGGGGTAAGCTCGGTCAAACTTCCCACATCCTGCCTCCTGGAGCAGCCGAGCCCTGTGGTGGACACCGGACCCAAAAACGCTACACTCTTGTTCTGCTCCAGAGGATTTTCTACTGTTTTCCAGGCCCCATGAGAGACTCAGTGTGAGGAGGCCTAGGGTTCCACAGGGAAGAATGTTCTCAGCGTGACACAGGGATATGTAATTCTATTGTTGCCTTTCAGGAGGGCCTTGAATGCCATGCCATCTCTCTAGAGCCTAGTGCTCTCATTTGCAAAGTAAGGAGCTCAAAATTCCTCCATAAGCAAATGTTTAATGCAGCAGTAAATGAATATATGATGTACATTGTTTTAAAGATGCTTATTTATTTACTTTTATCTATCCATATATATTTCTCTCTCTCTCTCTCTCTCTCTCTCTCTCTCTCTCTCTCTGTGTGTGTGTGTGTGTGTGTGTGTGTATACATGTATATATTTTTTGAGCAGATATATGTATACAATGTGTATTCAGGTGAGTACAGAGGCCTGAAGAAGGCACTGGATGCCCTGGAATTGGAGTTAACGGGCAGTTACGAACTGCCAGATGTTGGTGCTAGAAACAAAACCCATATCCTTTACAAGAGCAACAAGTGTTCTTAACCACTGAGCCATCTCTCTATCCCACATACATGGTTTTTAATTAATCTATAAAATTAAACTGATTACCAGAAATGAGTCCAGTACATGATATAGAATGATGAAAGGAGTGTAAGTCAGTGTTTCGTGTGTAGCCGTCTGTCTTACCTGTCTCTATAGGGCTAAAAGCAGGCACAATGTCTGACTATTAGCAATAATAGAGATGTGATTAATCCCCAAATGAGTGGAGAGATAGAGTTAGATAGGTAAGTAGGTAGGTAGACAGAGACAGTAAGATAGATAGATAGATAGGTATGTTCATATACGTAGACATATATCCATGTCATTATCACGTATCACTTACCACCTACTTTTGATTGTTCCTTTAGAAATACAAATGTTATTCATCACTGTATCCTGAGCATCTATCCAGACACAGGCTAGTGGTTAGTGGCTGGTGAAAGGAAGATGGATAGATTGATGGATGGATGGATAGATGGATGGATGGATGGATGGATGGATGGATGGATGGATGGATGGATGGATGGATGGAATAAATGGTGATCTGCAATATGTGAAATATTATTTGTACCATCAATTTCTATCATTCTTCAGATGATAAAGAAGCAACCATGAACTTGATTTTTCAAGCTTTGAGAGATACCAAGGAAAAATTCCAGATAGCAAAGGAGAGAAAAGACAGAGAGGATGGAGAGCAAGGGGGGAGCAGGGTAGAAAGGAGAAAGACAGAGGGAAAGGGGAATGAGAGATGGAGAGTAATTAAATGGACAAAACTCAAGAAAAGGTGAAGCTTATATCAGCAGGCAGAAGGATGCCTATAAATCAGAGAGCTGATGCTTGTGGAAGAAGATATTAAAATTTTAGAAGGTGAAAAAAGGCAAGGAGCTGAGGGGGCAACAGTCACCAAGAAAGTGAATTATGCAACAGAATTAATTATATTTCTATTCTTCTGTTACTAATCCTTTGGGATTTTAATTTTCATGTTTTTAAAGAGACTCCAAAAGTTCTCAGCAGAGGCAATGTGGCAGGACAGTAATTAGCTTAAGCCTCGTCTGTGCGCTCAGATGGGTTAGAGGTGAGGGATTGAAGTTTTGCCTTGATGTGCAAACATACCCCTATAGCCTAAGCTGTATCCAAGTCATTGTAGTTACATCTGTATCATAGCCCAGGACACAGAGTTTTGGGCTGGATCATTCAAGGTGGGTGAGACTTTGATTCAGTGACAAATGAGAACAGCTATCCAGAGGTTCAGGTTATGAACAGGCCAGAGAAGTCAGAGGACAGCCTCTAAAGGAAGACATGGACCAGAAACATGATCCAAGGGTGAGTTAATGCTTGGGAAAGTGTATTTCTGTGTCCCCTGTGCTGTTCCTGAGAGCAGTGTTGATTACCAGATAACTAGAGCCTTTGGTGTTTCACAGAATCAACAGCTTGGCAGCCACAAAATGACCAAAGTGGCAGCTAGCAATACCAATCATGCAGGCCTGTCTGTAACTGGACCCAGGACAGGCTGTTCTACACCTGCCTGTCCAGGAAACCTACTCCAGTGCTCCCCCACGAAACCGCTAACCACACTTGTTAGCTGTTTCCTTGCCTGCAAAGTGGCCTGTGCCCACTTCTGGTTTGCATTATCCTATTCCTTCCAGCCTGTGTCCTGAAAGCTGATACCGTTGTACTTGGGGGGTGCTGTGTTTGCCAGCTGACAATGATTTGACATGACAGAGTGACAGAAAACAGACATAGGGGATGGAATCAAAGAACGAGGGACCCTAGCTGCTGCGATGGCAGCTCCAGGCAGCAGTGTCCATCAACTCAGATACCTGTGAACCAGCATTCGGGCCCCTTTGCTACAATGGTCCAGCAATTCTTGTCAGCCACAAAGAACTGATGGATAGCACTCTTTTGTGCTGGCCATGGACCTTTGCAAAAATAAAACCATGCCCTTCTGAGTTCTGTATGGCTCAACTTCTGGCCTCAACTCCCACTGTTGATCTCAGGGTTGAGCATTCATGACTGTGTTACTTCTTCCTGGGCTTCTGTGACTACACACAGGCTATTATGGAGGTAGTAGGCATGGGTGCTACTGTGATGCCCACAGTTAGTGCTATAATCACTAAGTAGATGATCTTAGACATAGGGACAATAAAAGATGTCATCGAGGCAAGGATCCAACCCTGTGGAAACTCTTAGTAGCCGTGTCATCTAAGGAGTAAAGGTTCCAAAGGACAATTCCAAGCCTATAGTTGATGCAAGGAGTGGTATTCTTTAGTGATTTCCTTTCCATTGAAACATCCCTTGAGAGAGGATGGAGACCCATAAGATGCCAGAAGGAAAGTTTCAAGATGTAGGAATCTCAGAAAGTTTTAAGACTTGTGAAAATCTTCCTTGAAGCTTTACAAGCAGGAAACAGTTGCTGAGAGAGACTCGAGTGGAGCTGTCTGCTGGTCGGCCAGAGATGCCAGGGGTGTGGCTTTTATGAGGCTTCACACAGGCTTGACTTTGCCTGTAAGTCACCTGTGCTCCTCTAAGTACATGTTATTGCAGTGGTCCATCAAGTTAGGTAGAAAAAAATTTTTAATAAGTTAGGTAGAAATATTTCTTTTTATTCTGTGACATCTCTAGGGTTAACGGACTTTTCTTTACATCTAAATGGGAAAAGTCACTGAGCAGGATGTGATCAGCTATGCTGAACTGCATCGTGAAAGGAGCAAGATAAACCAGTTCATTTTCCAATGTTTTGTTGTTAAATTCTCACCTTACAATATGACATAGATACAAAAGCTAACCCAGAAGCTTAGGACTGGTGAGTCTTGGTAGTTCTACTAAGACCTGTTGGGTCATCTATATGTTCCTTTCACACCTCCAATATAGATTTCAGTAAGGTACAGGGTACAAGGATATTGTTGTGGGGCAAACTCAGGCTTTGCCCTAACAGGAGGAACCAGATCGTGGGAAAGCACTCAGGTAAAGGAGAATCCCATAATTAGGGCTCCAGGCCCATACCTGCTGAAGTCAAGAAAGGACAGCTTTTGATTCTATACACACTGTATCCGATGTGTAGACGAAGGGCATTGGATAACGATCAAACTAAGCTCAACTGTACAAGGCCAAAATAAGGGCTATGGTTATTGGTCTATGCACTGGAGCCATTACTCCCCCATAGCACTATCAGCACCATCACCAGACACAAGACAGGTGTTACCAGCTCTCAAATGGGGTAACTTCCATTAACACATGCCAATCTCAGGATGCTCCATTTAGGTGCCGTTTTTTAAAGTGAGAAAACTGAGCTACATACAAGATATTGAAGACCTTTCTCAAGTCCCAGGGTTGGTAAGTGGGATAGCTCAGGTTTGGACTACACAGTCTATGCTTACTATACCACAGCCACCCTGGAAAGAAGACTGGCATTTAAGCTGAGCTGTGGCAGGACTCAAGGACAAGGTAATCCTGCAAACTGCTTTATGGTGGCATCAGGTCACCATGAGATCAGCATGTACATATCTAAACCACGTTACAACTATGCCACTTGTGCACCATCTCCTACAACACTGGTACATTCACTTCCCGTGAGCCCAGGGCACCATCACATTCGCTTTCATCTTAATTATTCAGAAAACATTGAACAGGCTAATCTGCTTCCTTCTCCTGTGGAATGTTGCATCTGTTATTCAGAAAACAAAGCCTCCTTGAATTAAGGAGGTAACCCTCAGTTTATGAAGGTTCAGTGTCAATATGTGAGTACAAATTCTGAACTCTTGAAATCATGTCTTCCTGGTGCTCCCCGAATTTATTACATGGCATATTACTTTTTAATTCTTCAGAGAAATTCTCTTCAGACACTATGCAATGGAAGAGCCTTCAGAAAGCATTAGTCTTGTACAGGTAGGAAGGGGCTGTAAGACAACAGGGAGACTAGCATCAATCCCTCAGTGATCCCATCTAACCACCCCACCACCCTGCACTTCCCTGAGTTCATATTTCTTCTGGACCTCCAACCTCCTTCCAGTTAATAGTTACATTTGTTTGTATTTCATCTTTTATAGAATAAAGAAGATGGAAGGAAAAAAATATTTCCACCCCCTGAAGGCATTCACCATGGCTGTCTAGGAAGATTGGGAAAACTGTGTTTGTAGAGACACAGCTCTAAGTTCCAAACCTTGCTTCTCTCCTGCTGCCTTGAACAATCATTCAGAGCCCATAATGAGAGGATGCTGCAGCTGATTTTATGCCATGAATCACACAGTGAGTACTATGACTGTGGAGTGATGGCATCAGCTCCTTTTCCTCCAAGGGAGTTAGATCTTAGTCAGTTACTTATGGACCAAGGTTTAAAGACTCCAGAAGCCCTGTTGCTGACAAAAACATGCTTATGCTTTGTTGCCCTTCTTTCCCACATGGAATGATTCTCCAGCTCCCTGGAAGGGATTCCAGTGTGTTCTCTGCCTCTGTAGGAGGTGTGTTTGCAGGGAACAGGCAATTAACAATGTGAGGCTAATGGAGATCTTGCCTCTGCTATGCCTTCGCAGCATACTGCCAACACTCATTGGGTAACCTAACTCAAGAAGAGAAAACACACAGGGATTGGGGGAGAAACTATACCTTGCTTCCGACATATTTCTCAAGCTGTTTAAATATGAAACAAAATCCTACCAGGCTACAAGCTTCCAGCTGTTATGATTTCATAAGATAAATTTACAACTAGAGAAACAGCATGTTTGCTTTTATAAAGTATGGAAATATAAACGTTCCAAGTGTTAAAACTGTCCAAACAAATTAATTCAAGGAAAATAGTTGCCTTGGCTTCAGTTCCCTCACATTGCCTACTTTTAATGGAGCTCATGAACACATTGCTCCAAATACCATGAGTGGAGAGAAAGCATGCTTCCATCTCAGCAGGCAGGGTCTCCTCTACACATGCTAACCCAAGGAGCCTACAGGAGGGGTGGCAGGAAGTTCCCTACCCTCTCTCCAAGTCATTAAAACCTCAACTTAGCCTCTTTTTTTGTTTCTTTCTTTCTTTTTTCTTTGTTTCTTTGTTTCTTTCTTTCTTTTTTCTTTCTTTCTTTCTATTTTCTTTTTTTGTAACAGAAGAAAGGCACCATTTGAAAGAGCTGAGACTGGAAATCTTACAGTGTGCCCCCATTTCGGATGTGAGCTAAAATGAAAAAAGAGTTTCTTTCCTCAGTGACTTTGAGGAGAAGAGAGTGGAGAGTGGTGATTAACAGCAATATATTTTTTAATGAAACGTAACCCGTCATCCCTGTCATCTTCTGGCCATCCTCGCTTGTATGCGCCTCCCTGACAAGAGGAATAATAACGGTCATACATCACTGCTCTCCACGTGCAATCATCTAAATCTTCCCTCGCTGCAGCCTCTGAGACTCAATTACTTTATTGACATGCAATCTTCATAAGGGGAGAAATATTGTGCGTGTAAGGTCACTTGGTTATGAAGACATATTATCATATTATCTGCATGAGGGTTGCAGGGCTAAGACCTGACAGAGCTAATTATAATGGTACATGATAGAAAGCTCAGTACACATTATTCGCTTGGCTGCACTAAAGGTGAGGTAAGTCCATGACATCATGGTTTTTTTGAGAAAATAATGCAACTTTGGCCTGGTAGCCATAACTTTTTTGATTTTTCTTTAACTCCCTAACATTTTTACTTCACTGTTTTTATAGATGATGAAAAGACCAGTTAATATGTTTTCTGGTTTCAAAGAAAAGAGATGCCCACAATACATGTGTGTGTGTGTGGGTGTGGGTGTGGGTGTGTGTGTGTGTGTGTGTGTGTGTGTGTAATAGACCCTAATATAACACCAAGGTTCCAATTCACTTTCCAGCAGCTGAAATCAGGGACTCAAGTGAGAGGTATAAAGGGTTACAAATGAGTCAAGTTGATAAGAGAGTAAAATGCCCCTTCACCTGCAAGCAAACCCTTCTCAGACTTCAGCCTTCTTCCTCTTAGTCTCTTAGCTAGGCCCTTCCCTTGCTGGATGCCACCAGATATGCTTGCTTTATTCAGATCCACCCAGCTATTTAAGATTTCTATGCCCAGGAGATTGGTGGGACACTCAAGCACCTGGTTAGTCTGGCAATCTCTCTCTCTTCAATCTCTCTCTCTTCTCCCCCCCCCCCATGTCACCGGCCCATTCATTTTCTCCATTTACTCAGGTGGCTTTCCTCGTTGGAGAGGCCAGAACAAAGTGTTTTCTGAGGGCCATTTGGCAAGGAAGAAACATTGAGGCAAAGAGTCTGGGCCAAGTTGCTGGGAAAAGGGTTGGATGGATCTCTGATGAGTCACCAGGAAGTCAAAATTAAGTTCACCTCACAGATGGGCTTGAGCCAGCACCAACACTTAAGCCCTAGACATACTTTAGGGGAGTTATGAGCTCTCGGATTTGAGTAAAACAGCCATTACAAACAGCAGTAGAATCTAGGATAGGCTGGCTCCTAGGTTCTCACCACTACTGCTCATGTCCAGAATTAATTTAATAAAGGAGAGAGCTAAGGCCTTCTAAGCTCCAGAAATAGCCTCAGTCCATGCATCAGCAGTGCTTTGGCCCACTTACAATTGGAACAAGAAATTGAGTTGTCTAAATTCCTTCCTTCACATACTCTTAACTCAAACATCTGAATCTCTTAGACTGTAGGTTCATTAATAATGGCAATGTGAGTTTAACAAGAAAAGCCAAAGAGGGAAGTAGAGACTTTTTTGGTCTGAATTAGAAGTAATATTGCATATAATACAGTGCTAACATCAACGAAACCTGATGCAGGAGACCTAGTGAGGAGCACACTGCCTTGCACCTCAGCCTCCCACATTTCAGCTGTCTCTTCAAATGAGGAGGTTAATAGAGAGCCTGTCTCCAAAACTTGAGATGCAGAGATAAAACTGACAGTCACTAGAAAGAGAATGAGATTGGTATTCAATAAATAAAGCCGTGACTCCTAACTTGAACACTCATCACACTTGCTGTACAACCTTAACTGACGTGAGTCTCTGTATTGATGCCAGAGAAAATTCTTGGGGGAGAGAGGAAGGCACGGCAAAAATATTTTGGCATTGCCTATTTAAAAAACTAGATTGGAAATTTGACCACATTATTAATTTCTTTCATTGTTTTGAGTAGATTGTGATGCTCGCTTGCCCTTCTGGTCATGAATAGACATTGGATACCTCAAGAGATTAGTAGAAGAACTGGATTATAGAAAAGGAAAGGCGTCTTATTAGGGAGATAGCTGAATGGGTAAAGTGCTTGCCTAGCACATGTAATGACCAGAGTTTGATGCCAAAACCCATGTTTAAAAAAATCAGACCTGTTGGTATACACTTATAATCCTATTTGGGGATATAGAGAAAGATGGTTGAATCCCTAGGGCTTACAAGCCAGCTATCTCCATATCCCAGTGTGTAAGACAGATTGAGGGCTTGTGTTAAAATAACAAAAACAAGAAATACAAGGTATTTAGACACTCTGGGTAATGGAGATTGTGTATATGTATGTGCGTGTGTGTGCATGCACACACACACACACACACACACACAGAGAGAGAGAGAGAGAGAGAGAGAGAGAGAGAGAGAGAGAGAGAGAGAGAAGAGAGAGTTAGTTGAGGAATGAGAAGGAACATGTCTTACAAAGTGTGATTGGTGAGGGGCAGTTACTGCCTGTTTGGGACTGATACTCAGGTTGATGACATTGGAGAACAGGTAAAAAACGTAAATTTCCACAGCAATATAAGGCATTCCTGATAATCCTGTAGGCCATCAGACCAGGCTAAATAATCCAAAGAACACTGGTTAGCTGTTCAAAACCAAGTGTCAGTTTTGGTTCTCCACGGTCACTGACACTGACTCAGAAAACCACAATTAAAACTTTGATCAGAAACTTATGTCACAGAGGTGAGAGCCATGGGAGTTCAAAAGATAAGTACACTAGAAGGTGAGAGAAACCCTGGGTCTGGAACCGTCTCCCGGCTATGGAGGAATTAGAACATGCTCTGTGACATTCTCCTTCCAACCTAGCAGTCGGAAGACATCAGGTTTAGCAGTCTTGGATACCTGGTGACTCTGTCACAGGTTTCCTGTAATACTTCCTCAGTTCATGTATATTGTTGAAGAAAACCAGACAAGAAGCAAGGAGATAGACCTTTCTACATTTCTAGATTGTCTAGACAATCTACAACACAAGACTTACCTTGAGTACAATATGCTACCAAACAGCTGTAATCGCTATGTTTCAAAATATATTCCGTTTTAAGAAGAACTTCATTTTCACTAAGTTCTTAAATAATTATTTTATGTCAACCCCCCTGTGAGAGCTCCAACGTTTGTTCATTAATCAGCAATCACATGCACTGCTGCCCATAAATAACCCAAAAGCCTTATGAAATGACAATGGCTGTCACACTCAGGTAAACAAGAAATCATGGCTAAAAGAAATTTATAATAAACTCCCCAAGCCACGATGCTTGTAGGTGGCTTGAATTTGTTTGTGAAATCTCCCATTTTCTTGGGAGATTTTGTTCTTACTGTACAAAAGGAAGTTTGCCACCTTGACCTCTTGTCCACTGGTAGGTAGGGCAGTTATTAATTTCTTGAAGGGTTTTAGTAAGCTCTTCTTGTAGAGGGGACCAGGACCTGGTTAAATTCTTTGATCAACAGTAGAGATTCAGGAAGGCAAGGCCTTTCTCCTATGAGGAGGCAACTCACTACCAATGCACTGTATACAGTCAAGCTTCAGAACAAAAAGGGGGCTTTGAAGACAAATGTGTGCTAGGGTGAGGCAGAGTTGATCCCCTTACTGTATTCCTGAAAGCCTTCTACTCCTGCTCTTCCAAAATAGTGATTACTGTCAAAGACTGTTCACCTTCAGAATAACTCTATTAGCACAATGCATTTATCCCTTAGAGAAGAGCTTCACTTAAAGAATTAATACATTCTTATCAAGATTTTCTTGACAATTACCCTAGAGCAAGACATGAAATAGGGGCCAGAATTGAAAGAGGCTTAGCTTCCATGTGTCTTATGATAAGGCACCCTGAAGAGATACAGGTAGGAGGAAAGCTGAATTTCTCTTTTTGTCATCTTATTTATTTAGCTGGATCATTTGGACTCAAATTCCAGATCTGCAAAATGTGAATGCAATTATTCCATGCCACTGAGAGTGAGGGAGACTAGCTGCGCATGGGCCGTGCACTCTCTGAGACAATTTAGGAACTCACAGCAGAATATATACAGGAACTGTTATTTGCAGACCTTAGAGATCTAAGGCAGTGAGGGCATGGGACATTAAGGTACCAAAGAGAATAGAAGAGCAGAGACTTGAGCCTATCACCCTGGGGCTACTCTTCCCATTAAGCAACCTGTACATGCTCATGTATAGTTAGCAAGCTGAGGAGTTGAGTCTATCCTCACATCGTTTTGTAAGTCTTGAGGACAAAATTAGATGAAAGGTTTGTCAAGAAAAAGAGGCATAGGTAGAAATCCCAGATTATCATTAGGAAACTCAAAAGAATTATATTAAAATAGAGAGGCAACTAGGAATAAGTTGTCCCCACAAAACTTTTAATCCAGTCTCTCAAGGGTTCAATACTGAAACGTGCTTAAGTGACCTCTCCTAACTTATCTCCTAGAAACAAAATAACTCCTCCCTGGAGGAAAGCAACCTTCTTCAGAGCTTCAAATTTTCTCTAGAAGTTTTGTCAACATCACTTTTAAAATAACCTGTAATTAGCAAAAGATAAGATCAAATGCCCCTATCCAATCAATTAATCAAGCAACCAAGCAAGCAACCAAGCAATCATTCACCCAGTCAATCAGGTAAACAAGCAAGACAACAGCCAATTAATCAGAGATACAGGACAATAAATACATCAGATATTATAGTGGTTAGCTATGGGCAATAACATACTAAGCACATATATTTTATAGATTTCAGAAGACGTAATCTATGAACCAAAATAAAATAAAATTTACAGCTGAAATATATAATAACATAACTAAAACTCCAAGTGATATATTTAACACAGTATTAGACACAGCTAAAGAGAAGATTAGGAAAAGAGAGGATAAATCAGGGGGAACTTCTTTTAAGTTGTTAAATTAAAAAATGTGTAACACAAAGAATGAACTCGAAGGAACTTGCAGGAAAATGTCAGTGTAGATTCTGTGATTGTAACAAATCCACCATTACTTTCTGTATAGGAAAGAAGTTGTATATTTATGGAGGTAAGAGATATATGGAAACTCTAGGTACTTCCTCTTTAGTTTACATATGAACTAAAAATATCATCATCCCCAAACAAAGTCTATTAAAAGAACCAATTCACTACATTAATAAAGGCAAAAAACAGACATATTTGTGTATGTGGATGATATATTGCTATTGAAAAACCTAGCTCTCTTGTAAATGGAAATTCTTAATATTTTTAAAATATAAACTAAGGTGGATTTCCTAAATGATCCCTGGAAACATTTGACACTTCACACCAATTATTAAAATTCAATAACAAGATTAAAAACTGAGATTAATAAATGAGGCCAAGGCATCTATAAAGATAATTCTCATTTAACATTGTTTGAGAAGTCCTAGGCAATGACATAAAGCAAGAAAAGACACAAAAGTGTAAAGATGATAAAGAAAGAATTTATATAAATGGAAATTTTGTGTATAGAAAATAAAAACTAAGAATGAATAATAAGGCATAGCAAAGCTTCTGGCTGTAAGATCAGTGATGAAAATTATTTCTATATCTACACATTCACACCAAAAAGAGTAAATTAAATGACAATAGCATCAAAATATCAAACAGTTAGGGATCAACTTAGTGAAATGTATGTAAGGCTTAATACTTAAAGATAGAATAATGTATAAAACCTTGAAACAAACCGACATGAATAAGTAAATATGATCCCATGATTATAGGTTGTAGAGCAACATATTGGAACATGCCAATTATCTGTAAATTGACTTAAATATTCAAAATAATTCCTATCAAAATTTCATCATGTTCATTGTCATTGTGTTATTGCAACAGACAGAGAAAATAATTTCAAAATCCACAGGGTAATACCAAGAGCCAAGGGTGGTCAAGGTACTCTCAGTGCATGAGCAAGTAATAGGTGTTATAAAGCTGTAGTCATTAAAGATTGGAGCACTGACCCAGATAGGTATAAATGAATAGAATAGATTCCAGAGATAACATATACATAGATCGATGACTGACTGATGATGAGGGCATGAAAAAGTCCTTTTTTACCTTTTAATGTGTAACAAACATGAAACTAAATGCCAAATATATTGTAGTTATTATACAAATATAAAATTTAGGCTCTTGCAACACCTAAGTAGACAAGGGTTGCTAAAACAAGACTTCAGGAGCCACCAAGAACACATCAGATGTCAACATACAGTGCTGCACCATGTTAAGCAAGACCAACAATGAAATAATGCATCTAAATGCTTTCTTTTATCTAAAATTGAAAAGCAAACAAAACTTACTCATAGCATTAAGAGTCGAAACATTGGCTGCCTTTCAGGAGGAAGCTGGGAAAGAACCAAGGACAGGATGGGACAGGATTTGGGAAGGAAATACTAGAAGTATTTGATTTTTATATCTACATGTTGGTTTCTTATAAAAATCCATGAAGTCGGACACAGAAATTTGTGTTTCTTTTGTGTGAGAGTGCCATACTTTACTAAAGAAGTTTATTTTAAAAGAAACAGACAAACATCCACTGAATATAAAATATATCCACAGTGCTTTGAATGTATCTACATTCATTGGAAGGAATAAAAGCTCCTGCAAGATACACCAATAAAGTAAATGTAGAGGAGTCATTTCACCACTCTATTCATGCTGATTGGAAAGAAGGAGCTAGAGGCGAACTCATTTAACAAAATTAAAACACACAAATAACACACACACACACACACACACACACACACACACACACACCCCTCAAGCAGGTGTGACTCAATATGCAATTGAAATAGACAGAGCTACCAAGTTATAACCAGGGAGATCAAATTTTTGATGGATTCTCTAATTTTCCAGTTAGGCCATACAAAAGAGTCAAGCGAATAGAAAACACACAGTGGTGTGATCAGCTCACTAGGGAGTGAGACTTGACCCACAAGGAGCTCCGAGATTCCTCCATCACCAATGGAGTTTGTGTATTATATTGTTACTGCTGAAAGAAATACGGGGATGACCCCCCCTTCTCACACACCCCCCCTCCATTTCTTTGATCACTCCTTAACTACAAAGCCAGTATACTCTATGTCTGAGATATAAAAACCAGGAGAAATAAATATGTAATCTTCGTGACAGACTGCTGTTATTATCTGTTTTGTATCTCAAGGTCTGTTTACATACATGGACCTACTAAGTTAATCCCTTGAAGTCATGTCAAAATTATTTGTATACATGTAGGGGGCTTGTTTTTGTTTCTTTTGAAGAGGGGTCCAGCAAATTAAATATATAGTCCAAGAGGTTCTATATTCTCCACAGACCATAAACCGTGCTTAATCATTTACTGCCTACAAATAATTTTTACAAATATAATTATTCTATTTTATAAATATCCTATGAAAGGGGCAACAGGTTCAGCAGCATCATCTTGTAAAGATTAGGACAAAAGTGCTTAAGGACGTTACACGATTTGTTCTGCTGGAAGTCACAGTTGAAGTAGTAGAACTGTGGTCTGAATCGAGTGCATTCCTCTTTTTAAAACCTCTGAGAAATACGTGGTACATATCCATGTGACCCTACCAGGGCCATAAAAGGGGGAAAAAGAGAAGGAGGAGGAGGAGAAGGAGGAGGAGGAGGAGGAGGAGGAGGAGGAGGAGGAGGAGGAGGAGGAGGAGGAGGAGGAGGAGGAGGAGGAGGAGGAGGGGTGGTAGGGTGGTGGGGTGGTGGGGGTAGGGGGGGTGGTTTCTATGAGGTGTGCCATTTCATCCAGGAGCAAGGAGCATGTGACCACCTTCAGAGAACCACAAACTTCCCCCTTCTGCAATATGCGTCTGATTTCTGCAATCATAGTTCAGTGCTAGGTTTTCTGGTCTTCCCATCAAGATGGTTAAGGTTTCTGAAGCTCACTGTTTATCTGACCTGGTGAGAAGGGTCAGTGTCACCATGTCTGTATCTGATAGGCAAATATGACCTTGATATAGAGAAGAGAGGCCTCACAGAACCTGTCTCCCCAAGTATTGAGGAGCTGACTAGAAGCTGGCTCCTGTCTTCTTCTCCCAAATGCCAGTCTGAAGAGGATTTGCATCTAGACTGAGTTTCCGCAAGGAGCTGCCATGGGGAACAAGCAACAGAATCAGCCTTCATGAAGCCCGTGTCAGTGCATCTCCTGCACACTGGGACATGTGCTTTGCTGAGCTGTGATGTGCAGAAATGGATAGGCCGCCTAACAAAGGATGGGAACCATATGGCAGGGGTGGGGTCCGAAGCTACGTCAGGAATGCACACGCATATGGTAAACATGATGTGCATGGGATATTACCCTTAATTTCTCTCAGTAAGCTTTATATACTCATGCATATCCCAGCCAAAGATTAGAGGATGTTAATATGGAAATCACCTAGTCAAATGTCCACTCTCATTTTATGGAAGCAATAGGAGCTTGACATGTATATGGCAAAACATATTCTAGGCATGCAAACATAGCAATGACTTTTTATTCATGACTTTTTATTTCTAACCTAGAGTTCTCTCACTCACCCCAAGTTGTATTTTTAAATATGGCAGCACCTGGGTTTAATCCCCTTTCTGCGAGTAGATTCAAAGTTCTCCTAGACAGGAGACTCCTATGGCAAGCCTTGAACTATAGGTAAAAAGGCTTCAGACTCTGAGCTGCTTTCATGTCTACCCTCAGACCTAAGACTCAAATTGAGTCTTGGACAATTCTGCAAAGGAACAGATATCAGTTATCCTGAGAAAATACAAAGGGCCCGGACCAAGTTCTTGAAAACATAAGCAATTGGTCCCTCCAGCAAAGAGGCAAGGTTACTACAAAGGCCAAGACACATGGAAACATTTGTACTTTCTCTCTAACAGGCTCCCAGCAGGGAAAGGAATGGATCTGGGCAAAGAGAGCTGGTGAATTGCACATGCCTTGAAGGAATCCTTCAGACACTCTGCCAAAGAAATGAAGACTTACAGAGCCCAGAACTCTTGCTTCTCGGCCTGTTGCATGTCTTCACAAGCCTGTCTTGGCTCATTCTCCCAACATCTCCAAATGTGAGACTCTGTTCTTGGCCACTTCCCACTCTGCTGAGAGTTCTCTTCCCAGGCTTCTGACCCAGACATTATATCTTCAAAGCCCTGGCTGGTATTAGAGCAGGTGAACCTAGCATGTTCAGGAGTCCAGGAGTGGGTGGCCAGCTGAACTAGAGATGAACTAGTTTTTCCAGAGATGCTCATCTTAGAGAACACAGAAGAATAAACTTGCATTTTCTCCAATCCTTGCTTCCTTAAAGTTCCCTCCTTAGGTCTTCTTTCAGCAGCTTTCTATAAAACCTCCGGTCACTATCATGGTCCCTTGTCTATATTTAGGAACCTTAATTTTTTCCACACAAAACACACACACACACACACACACACACACACACACACACACACACACGCACATGGATTATTCCTTTTTACCCCATAGGCATCCTACTTGAAATTCTGAAGTCTTTAGCATATTCCTTGAGGTGCTAGATCAAGTTTCATGTCCTCCGTGAAGCCTCTCTAATCCCATTGCCAGAGTTCTGAACTTCAGCAGATACTCATCTGCTCTCCCATAACAGACAGGTTTCTTTTCATCTTTCTTCTGGCCTACACTGAGCACTTGGCAGAACCGAAGCATCTATTTAATGGTAGGGAGGAGGCAAGTTCCTCGAAGCGGGGGCCCCAGAACGTCATGAGCTGTGGTTTGCTGTTTTGCATTTTCTATGATTTTGGTTTGCTTTGCCATTCTGTAATTCCTAACAGACCCTCTAAGTCTTTCTCTGTAGTTCATAAATATTAATGATACCTTAAATTAAGAGGAGCATTGATGATTTCTCATCCTGTGTGAAAAGCGTGTAGTGCAACACCATGGAGTCAGAGGTGGCATCTTCCTCATGGACAGAGAAGCTGAAGCTCAGACTTGAAAAACATTTCTAAGTTCACATTCCTGTGAAGTGGCAGAGATGAGTCACCAGCATTTAAGTAGAATCAGTGACTATGTGTCTAGACTTGGACTACCCTGCCCAGAGTGGGCTTGAGCTTTCTTGTTGCCATGTGACTGGAGGCCAGTAGCCATGTGACTGGAGGCCAGGGTGCCCCCCCTCTCTCTTTTGTCCTTGTTTGTAAAATTCAGTTAGCAATGGGCCAAACCTAGGAGGTCTTATGAATGTGTGTGTGTGTGTGTGTGTGTGTGTGTGTGTGTGTGTGTGTGTGTGTGTGTGTGTATTATAATCAATTCATAGTGGTTACAGTCTTTATTTCTAAGGCAACTATTCAAATAATTCATTTTTTCCAACATATGTTCATTGACTGACACTCTGTGCCTGGCTTTGGTTTAGGCACTGTGGACAGATCGGTAACATGGACATGGACTCTTGACTTTTGGGAAGCAAGCAAGGGTGTTTGACAAGTAAACAGATGAATTTTACAAAGTTTTTTCCAACTGAAACTAAAGTGTCAATGCAGGTCAGAGAAAAAGAAGTGTCTGCTTGTATTCACAACATTTCTGAGATCAGGGGTGGAGGGGCAGGAGATAGGCTCAAAGTAAGAACCCTGAAGAAGGACTACACTTAAAGATAAGATATTAGGCAATGGGAACAAGGGGAGAAGCATCAAGAGAACAGAAGATGGGGGGCAGGAGTGTTGAGGGCCACATCAAGATTCATCCACAATGAGCTGTGAAGGACACTGATCACCCCGTATAATTGGGGTGTGTGTGGGGGAGACATTTACAAGAGGTGAGGAGTGGGGCAGGGAAGGAGGGGAAAGAGAAGAGACAGGCAAGCAACCTAGATGGTTATTTTATGGGAAAATGAAGGAGGAGGGAAGGAGGAGGAAAGGAAGGACAGAAACAGAGAAAGTGAGAGGGTAGATGGAGGAAGGGAAGACAGTGGCAGAGAGATGGAGATTAAGGATAGTTATAGCAGAGGAGAAGCATTCTTGGGCTGAGGAAATTGGAGGCATAGGGGCACTGCAGAGTTTTAAGTAACTGCTGAAGATTGACACAGTTTCACGCACCCACTCCTGATTCAGTCTTTCTCTATTCTCTCTCTCTCTCTCTCTCTCTCTCTCTCTCTCTCTCAAACAACTATACCACTGTTTAAGAGCTGCTGTCAACTGCTGGGACACCTCATCATCTTTATTTATGGCCATAAATCTTATCATAGCCAAGAGCAGAGTCCTCCCAGAAAGAAACATGGATTTGCTTGATTTTGTGTGTTTGCTAGACACCACAAAATTTTGAGTGTAGACATTGTGTTACTGTCTAATTGTCTATGTTCCTGAAACCCATGGCATGAAGCTTGACTGAGTACCTGTGACAACCATGAAACAAAACCACACAGGAGACTCTGGAGCTTTCTTCCTGAACTCTATCAGAGGAGCCCAAGATCTTTCTGGAATACATTGAGGACAAAGACTCCTCTTTCCCCAAACTGAAGCAAAAGAAAAAAAAATGACAAGTAGAGATTCATCTCAGTCCAAACAGACAATTTGTAAAATAAATAAGAACCAAGGTTCTTTGAGAAAAGAAAGAAAGAAAGCCAGAGGATCTCTGCCCTTAAATGTTCTCATGATGGATTATTTAATTCCCAAATCCAGTTAGTAAGTGAAACAAAATTTGGAAAATGTTTAAAATTTCAAGTGAATTCAAATGCTAATTTTTGTCTCATCAAAACCAAACATAGCCATTGACAAACTGAGGCCAGGGATATGTAAACACACCAGGAGGTGTCCCACTGAGTGGTGGCTCCACCTGCTTTCTGTCACCATCCCTGCTGTGGCTCTTAGGTGGAGCTCTGCTCCTAATACATCTGTGGTGCCTCCAAAGTGGCCTACCCCAGGAAAGCCTGGGATACTCAGGCAAACACTTGAGACCTGGCATTGAGTTCCAGGGACTATGAACCCTGTCAGGGGCATCTCCAGCCCTTGCTTCCAACACCTCACAGTGTTCTATTTACTCCACTTTCTTCTCCTGGAAAATAGCATCAGCCACACAAAAATGAATGTATTTTGAGAGCCCATGATGAGGGTGCATGATGCTATCAATAGAGCTTTGGCCAAGAGAATGGAACCCGTTAACCTGAAACATTGAAAAAGAAAAACAACGCAGGATTAATCCAAGGTCAAACAAAACATTTAGGGAAATGCTAGAGTTCTCTTGAGGTAAGTACATTCCACTCAGGGACTCAAAGGAACAAAGATGGAGTGCATGTGGAACAGTGCTAAATAAATAATGAACAGGTCTTTAGAAGTATCACTTGAACTTGAGCTGGGCCGAGTGTGACGGCTGAGCATTCAGCAGACAAAGCAGCTTTGTGTGACACATACAGCTGGGTGAAATCTGGTATGAGTCGTATGGCCTCTCTGGTGGTGCCTGTAACATACGGGGAAATCCTAAAGTCTCACGATGGGCTTCTACCCACTTCTCTAGCACACACTGCTGAGGTGACACGGCAGGTGAGTGGGAAGCAAATCCAGCCTTCAGGACCCCCTGCATACTATGAAGCTGAGATCCATTAGCATTGTTCTTTCCATCTTTTCCCGGGACAGAGTACTCAATATTCAAATACCCAAGACTGTGGGGGATATTTATCATCCAAACTACCATAAATGCCTTCCACAAACTACACATGTGTCTTCTCACCCATCAGACATGCTTCTTTCTCTGACTTGAACACAGTTCCTACTTTCCCCCTGCATATTAATATCATCTCTCAGATTTAATGCCACTGCACCTAGGAACTCTTTCCTGACTCATTCCTACAACTGGATTCTACATTCCTCCAGGATTCTAAATATGTATCTCCACAACAGAGCTCTTAACATACTGAGTTACTTATATAAATCATTATTTTAGACTCTACCCTGTGTGATAGCAAAAACCATAGTCAACACATAATAAATATTTATGTTGTTACTATGATATTTTGGGAAACACTAGAGTCAATTATAAAGTTGACTATTAATATTCAAATATACCAGTACACAGTCAATTATGGGGATTATACACTATAAAACATTTACATTGTTTATGGAAAAAAGCAAAATAGCATTGTAGATATTTGGCATGATCAAACCGGAATTTCAAAAGGTTTAGAAATAAATTTAACATGTTAATAATTGATTATTTTGGGACAGAAGTCATAAGAATAAGTATTTAGTTACATTATGATTGTTAAATTTCATAAATGATTATTTTGGAGTAGAAAATGTAGTTTTTAAAAGATAGAATGTTTAAAGTTCCTAACTATAAAATAATCCACATTCAGAAAATTATAAAATCAACAACAGCTCAAATGAGTGTAATATTAGACAATTGTACCTTCTCCATTAGTAAAAGTGTGATGACTAAGCAAACCCTTCATCTGACAGAGGACTAATATTCAAAATATTAAAGAACTCAGGAAGTTAGATACAAACAAACCAAACAACTGAATTAAAAGATAGGATAAAGAGCTAAACAGAGAATTCTCAACAAAGGAAACTGTTGGCTGTCAAGAACTACTTGAAGAAATGTTCGACATCCTTAGTCATCAAGAAATGCAAATCAAAATGTTCTCCATCTTACACCTGTCAGAATGGCTAAGATCAAAACTGCAAAAGTCAACACATGCTGGTGAGGTTGTAGAGCAAGAGAAACACTCCAGCATTGCTGGTGGGAGTACAGACTAGTACAATCACTTTAGAAATCAATTTGGCAGTTTCTTTGAAAATAAGGAATAGTTCTACCTCAATACCCAACTACACCACTTCTGGGCATATACCCAAAAGATACTCCACTGTACCACAAGAACATTTGCTCAACTACGTTCATAGCAACTTTACTCATAATAGCCAGAAACTAGAAACAACCTAGATGTCCCCCAACCGAAGAAGAATAAAGAAAATTGTGGTACATTTATACAATGAACTACTACTAAGCTATTAACAACAAAGACATCATGAATTTTGCAGGCAAATGGATGGAACTAGAAAATATCATCCTGAGTGAGGTAACCCAGACCCAGAAAGACAAAACAAACATGATAGGTACTCACTTACACGTGCACATTGGCCATAAAGTACAGGATACCCACTCTACAATCCATAGACCGAAATAAACTAAGTAATAAGGAGGGCCCAAGGGAGGACTCTTGAATCTCACTCTTAAGGGAAAATAAAACAGACATCAGAGGAAGATGGAAGGAGGGAACAGGGTGGGAGGGGGGTGAGGAGGGGAATGTAGATTGGTTGACAGGATTAATGAATAAGAGTGCTTGCTGCCCAACCACCTGAGCACAGTAATCAGAACCTGCATAAAGGTGAAAGAGCAGAACATATCCGGGCGCGTGAGTGAGCACAGAAGGAGGACTTCCTTCTGTCCCCCAAGTCATTCTCTAGCCCCATCCATTGAACTTGATCATTGCCCATTCTCTCCTGTGATTGTGGCATTTATGAATGTTCTAAATGTTTGTTGAGATTGGACCGGTAAGAGTGGAAAAGCCTGCTTCCCTGCTGTGATTCTGAAATTGGGTTTCCTCTCATCTGTGATATGGCAGAGGATGATTGACCAATTATATTATATTGAGAATTTTAATCTCATTATATCTGATCCATCTCTGATTATTTAAAATTCTGTGTTGAACACATTGTCCTTAATAGGAATGCCTTAAAGAACTCATTTTAATTCAGAGAAAATGCTGTAATACAGCTCTACTTGCAAAGGTGGTTAGAGATCTCCCTGACCTGTCTAAAGCCATGTGTTCAGTTTAGACAGCAGGGATTTAACAACAGACAGGCAGAGAGCTGTTGACTCTCATGTGGTGACCTTCCAACCGGGAGTTCCTGAACATACCTTACTCCCTGATCTCACTCTTCCTCATATTTCCTTTTGTTTATCTACAAAAATGAGAATGATTTAAAAAATCTGTTTTGCAATGTTGCTATTGAGTTGAATTAATACTGAGATGAAGGTTAATTGTTTCAATTTACCAACTCTCAATTTAGAAGAGGATGCAGAATTTAATCTTGCAGTGGAGGAAACTAAATCTAATAGCGTCTAGTATAGTCATTTTTTACTCTTCTGCCATGTTCCTCTACAATCAGAACATGAGTTCTCCACTCCTCTGGAACCTTTAAACTCTCATATTTGAATGAATGAGAAAATTAATAAAGAGAGGTTTTTAGCTTGTTGTATTGTGTAAAATGGAATAGAAATCGGATAAGGATGAATAATCTTCTCATACCGTGAACGTGTGGCACACAGCTACCATTCCCTTACAAGACACCAACCACCCTAATGCTTCCTCAGCTCAAGTGGAGCTGAGATGCACACAACCTCCATGCATCCCCATCCCAGTACATCACCACTATAGAACCTCGTACAACGATTGGCAGGGCTCTCATGTCTAGCTGCATATGAATTTCTAAGTCATGGACTGGATTCCTACTCATATGTGTTTGCTGCATATCATGCATGGATAAATGTATCTAAAAACAGATAGATGGGCCATTGGTGACAGAACAGTAACAACTAAATCAGTGTCACTCATCGTGCAGAGATCTTGACATTTGACCTTTCTTTTGTCAAACATTGAATTTTTTCTTTCTTATAGTTACAGACAATCGCCACGAGCTATTGAGCAGGCTCTGTAGACGCAGTAGTAATGGCTTTACTTGTTGCTTTAAAATAATGCACCAAGGAGGGCTCTCCTTTCATCATGTATATGTTTTATCAGAAGGTCCATAAAAAGAATATGGGTGAAAGGGCACCTGACACAATTTAGCCTCAATTCCCTGGCTGTTTGTATCCATACCTAAATCTACCCTGAGGCCAGCCAGAGGAGAATGGAGAACAGAGGGACCATCACTGATACCTTTTATTATTATAATGTGTGGGTGGGTGGGTGTGGGTGTGTGTGTATGTGTGTGTGTGGTGGGCATGGGGATGGGGTCAAGAGACATAGGAGAAAGGAAGGTGGCATCTGCTGGGAAGATCTTATAAATATATTCACTTTAGAGTGCTTTCATCATTGAAAATTAAAGGAGAGGATTAGATGAATGAATGAACAGACAGCATGTGATATTTTTCACTCTTCTCGCTGCCATATTGGGATCCATTTCTTGCCAGGGATAGTTGTAGACCTCTCCCATCAATCCTGAGCTTTGACAGAGGACCAGTGTTACCATCTGAGAGATGGTGCCATCTAGACATGGCTAGCTGCTAAACCCAATTAATCTCAACAATATGGCTTCTTAAACAAGGTTTACATAATAACCACACCAGTTCGACATTTCAGTGTGGACAAGGGAACTTTTATAACAACCTATCCCAAGATGAAGGGCTATAGGCAATGAATATCTACTGAGAGACGGAAACAGTTTTCTCCAAGGTGAGATCCCTGATAGGCTTTACAATTCCAAGTGGTTAGCCCTAAATACATATACACACAAGCAACATTAAATTGACTCAGTTAAATTATAAATTCACTAATTTAAGAGGGAGAAGAGGAGTTGGCACAGGAAGAAAGTTGGATGGAAATAATGTAAATACAGAATTCATATATGAAATTCTCAAAATAACTGTTAACAAACCAACAAACCGGAGCTCTGACTTCTGGTGTCCTGACTTTGGAATGATTATAAAAAGCCAATCACACACTTAAACTGAAGGGATAGACCCACTAGGAGTAATGTGATCACAGGTCTGGATTATAAAGCAGATGCAGGAGTAGCTTCCTGCTGTGCCCAGGAAGGGACACCTTGGCTTCTGCTCAACTCCCTCCCCCATCTGAACTACCAGGAAGCCCACCCAGGTTTCTCCCATTACTCTCAATGCACATAGCAGTTGCTGTTCCAGTAAGTGCAGCCTTGCTGTATCAAATAGCTGTTCTAACAAATGGTTCTCTGTGGCCTCGAGAATGTCAGGCTATCGGCAGGAAGAATCACTTTAGTTCCTTGACATTTCCAGGTTTAGACAGGCTTCCAGCATTGCTTGGCTTATGGCTCCTCCCCTCCACTTTTAAGCACCTCTATTGTGACTACATCATCTCTTTCTTTGTGACCCTGATACACTCCTTTTTCACGAGGATTTTATGGTTGCATTGACCCCACCAAAACTATCTAGGACAACCTTCCAGCCTCGAGATCCTTAATCATATCCACAACATTGCTTTCTTTTTTTTTTTTTTTTTTTTTTTTTTTCGAGACAGGGTTTCTCTGGCTGTCCTGGAACTCACTCTGTAGACCAGACTGGCCTCGAACTCAGAAATCCGCCTGCCTCTGCCTCCCGAGTGCTGGGATTAAAGGCGTGCGCCACCACCACCTGGCCATTGCTTTCACAAAAGAGAGACCACATGGTTCACAAAAGAGGAACAACAAGACAGAGCCCTTGGACAAGGAAGCACCCTTCTTGGAGAGGAAGGAGCTGCCCCTTGGATATCCTAGGAAGAATGCTTCAGGCAGGAATAGAAGGGCCTGGGCTCTCAGCAGGCAGCATGCCCACTGTGCTCCAGAAGAGCCAGGAATCAGGGAGTAAGCTGGAGGAAGGCTGGGATGGATGAGGCCCGAGAGTTCTCAGAGCGTCTCCAGTTCCATTGTAAGAACGTCACTTTTATTCTAAGTAAAAGCCAGCAATCAAATAAGGCCATTTAGGGTTGGAGATATTCTGAGGTCTTTCTATTTTGATTTTATTTTTTAGCTTGCACACGCACAGACATTTAAAAATGGCTGCTAAATGCCTCTTCTGGGGGAATGTGAACCGCTCATAATAATAATATAAAAAAGTGCCTTGGGCTTTCTTACAACTGGATCCATCAAAAGGTTTTCACTAGCAATTTGGGGAGCTTCCGCCTCTGGGTGCCACTGCTGTGATTTCAAAATAGAATTATCTCGTGCTCTGTGATTTCTTGAATCATTAGTTTTCCATTTTCTCTTCCTCTTTTCTTTTCAGCTCCATTTTTTTTTTTTTCCTTCAGTTCAGCTGTGGTATGTGCAAGAAGTCTCAAAATAATGGTGGCTTGTGGGCAATTGAGTGAGGGACCCAGTAGGCCACAAGGGGAAAGGGTCTTCCCAGGATGCAGATAGGACCTGGATATCATGCATCTGTTTAGGGAGAGGGGTGGAGTCTAGCCTAAGGTCCAGCTTTAGAAGAACAAAGGGGATACCTGCCAGGAGACTGGAGGCCCTAGAGAACGAAGCCAAGATTGTACCACTCAGTAGGGTACAATACTTGATTCAGTTATCCCTTCCGTTTCACTAAGAATGCCAAAGGGCCTAGAACAAGGGTGGCTTTTATTTTTTCCTTCCTTCCTTCCTTTTTTTTTTTTTTTTAAACCATATGAAAAATTCTCACCAGAATTACAACCATCAGGAACAAAACAGAACCCTGGTACCACCCCTTTAATTACTCAGCTGACAGCAAGCAGAAATTCTTCAAAATTATAATTATCAACATTTCAAACTCATTATACACTGACTGGTACTTATCTTTGAAGATTAATAATTTTAGCATTATTAAGGAAAAATAACAAGATTACTTCATTTCCTTCCTAGCAAAATCCCCAGATTTTTAAAGGAACTGCTTGTAGGGCCTGCAACAAGCCAAGTACCCCTGGTTCAGAGGATCTTTATAGACCAAGATTCATGGGGCCTCACAGAATGGGCACATCAGATGAGGAGGAAAAATTTGGAGCTCAGGAATTGACATCAAGTCCCTTCGTTCTCACCTCTGACTCACAGGATTAGATGATAGACATAAATGATGAACGAGAAACACCCCCAAGAATCTCCATTCGTAGTTTATCTTAGCACCAACATCTGGCTGCATGCCTGTAGTTCAAAGTCTGTACTGTATTTTCGGGTATTTTTTTTTTTTTTTTGTTTTATTCATTTAATTTGGTTTATTTGGTTGCCTATAGGACATGGTTTCATTCTGTAGCCCAGGCTATCTATAGAGTCCAATCTGGCTTATAACTCAAAACTAACCTCCTTCCTCTGCCTCTGTGATGCTGGGATTACAAGTGCCAGTCACTATATCTGGCTGGGATATTATTATTATTTTAATTTATTTTTTATGAGAAACACTGAAGACAATGATCCCAGGTATGAAGGGAGCAAGCACTCATAGGAGACTGTAAGAGAGGCGAGGCTGGAGCCGGCTGGAGAACTCAGAACCCTGGAGGAGCATCCAGTATGGTTAGTAGCAAAGGGAGGGGCAGTCAGATGCTGCTAGGTCCAACAAGTGGACTATGAGGTGTCAGCTTGTGACTGTGGAAACAAATCCAGAAGTCCTACAGATGTGTAGGACCAGAGACGGTCCATCTTCAAAGCCCATCCTAGATACTGCACATTTCTTGGCCTATGCTATTATGTCGTGCAGAACACATCCATGTTAGAGGATGTAAAATAGCTAGGCTGACACAGCAAAAGGAATTAAGTTAAAGCAGAGGACACTCAGCTTGCAGCAGCAAAATCTCTACCATTTTTAGGAAACAAAATAAAAGCTAGGACCCCAGGACCTGAACAGCTCAGAGACCAGAAAGCTCCTCACCAGGAACAGTTTGAGAGTGAAGAGTCTAGGGAGCCTCACCTTGTAGGATCACCAATCTCCTTTCCTCCATGCTCACTGTGGCCTGTGCTGCTTTCTGTGTCACAAGCCTGTTCCAGACCCAAAGATTTGCTTGTAGACCATTCCCGTGTCTAGAAGCTGCCCAGCCCTTCCCATTTCCCTTCATCAGAGGTCTGCTCTAATCTACCTTCTCATACTCGGACTATGCTCGGGCATGACCTCACCTCATTCTCTTTATATCTTCTTGTTTGTTTACTGTTTGTTGTCTTACTCTTCCTGAGATGGTTTACTATTGTACCCTAGTCAGATACAGAACTTACAATATCTGGTCTCTTTATTTAACAAACAAGATAGAAAAATTTTTTCTGTAGTTCTCTTGACGTCTCACAGCATTTATTTGTTACTTAATGTTGTATTCCAACTATGCAGTGAAGCTATGCAAAGCCCTCATAGGTACCCAGGGGCCTTGCATTGTTATTTTGAGTCTGCAGGGCAGGAGTCCAAGCCCACCCCTTCCAGTGCCTGTGTCTAAACTTCTCCCTAGGGCCAGAGAGTAAGGAGTGTGAGTTAGAAACCATTCTGGGGAAGTGAGGAGTCATGGAGGCATGAGAACATTCTCCAAGCTCTCATCACATACTTCGCTGTCCGAGGGGACACAGCACAGAGCCAGAGTTAAAAATGACTCCCCAGATGGTGGATTACAGAACATTAAGTCCCAATGCAGAGTCCCCATCTGGACACAGTGCCCATGACTTACTTCATCCTTATTTCAGTCCTCAGTTCAATGCCTGTGGTGTGGAAAACGATGGATGGATGGATGGATGGATGGATGGATGGATGGATGGATGGATGGATGGATGGATCAAAGAATGAGGAAATAAACCAATAATTCCATATACTATTTACATTCTGTGAGCAAACTACCTTTCTTTTCATTAATGGTAACTTGTCTGAGAGCACACCACTACTAACCCATCTATTAGGATCCGCGAGGGCTTCAGAGAAGTCAAGATCTGTTCCCTTCATAAAATCTGCAGTCTTTAAGGGAGTTATTTATTTCCTTCTTAAAGTCCAGAATACCCAAGTTTCACTTCACAGTAACCATTGGACTGAGTGTGAGGTTCCAGATGGAGGAGCTGGAGAAGGGACTGAAGGAGCTGAGGGAGTTTGCAGCCCCATGGAGGGAGCAACAGTGTCAACTGGCCTGAACCCCCGGTGCTCCTGGAGACTGGACCACCAACCAAAGAATACACATGGAGGGACCCATGGTTCAGGCCACATATGTGGCAGAGGAGGGCCTTGTTGGCCATCAGGGGGAGGAGAGGCCCTTGGGCCTTAAGGTGTTAGAGGCCCCAGTATAGGGGAATGTCAAGGTGGGAATATGGGAGTGAGTGGGTGGGTGGGAGGATATCCTCATAGAGGCAGGGGAAGGGGGGAGGGGATTGGGAGTTTCCAAAGTGGAGACCTGGAAAGGGGGAAACATTTGAAATGTAACCAAAGTATCAAAAAATAAAAATTAAAAAAAAAATCTGCAGTTTTGTAACAGAGCTCCAACAATGCCCTCAAACAACTCCTGGAAGAGATGAAAAATGACAAGTGGCCCAAGGTACCACATGATGGCATCTCAGAGATCTATCTATATAGCTACAGGATCATGAAAGTTTTTGTGAAAGGTTTTGCCCTTTAAGTGGCTCTTTAAAAACGATATGGGAGCTGGTCATAAGGAGAAGGTAGGAAATGGTAACAATGTCAGTGAGGGCAAAAGGCAGAAAGCTGGAATTATAAACAGCTCCAGGGTCATGGTACTCAAGGAAGAAATTGCCAATCAGCATGGCCAAGTAGCTCAAGACCAAACACTGCATCTTGGGCCTCTAAGTGTTTCCAAGGGAATGACTGGCATTGTCACAAAGCAAAAGGGCTGCCCTGGTATGTGTTATTTGCCCCCATGAGTTTAGCAGCTCACATTTATCATTACATATTTTATCTACAGCAAGTCTAGATGCTGGCTAATGCTTTGTGAATCCTCTGCTTTGAGCATCTCACAAGGCTGCTATGAAGGCATAAGGTCAGGCTTGAGAATGCACCGGAGGTTCAACTGAAGAGGCTTCCAAGACCACATGGTTGTTAAGCATTCATGTGTATGTGACTATTGGATATAGGGCCATAATTCCTCACTGGTGTTGGCCAGAGATCACACTATTGCTATTCCTTTATGCCCCTCCAACTTGTCATCTCATTTCATAAATCTAACAGGAAGAAAGTTGGCTAGCAATTCAGAAGTCGCAGGCAACCTAATCAAAGTATTACAATCTCATTACCTCCCTATGATCTATGAGAGGCAAGCATGGCATAACTGCCCTCACATGCACACAAGGAGAAAGGATTGTACAAGGGTAGGAATGCCAGGAAATATGTTTCATGAGAACCATGTTGGTCCCCTTACTAAAGGAGCGCAGTACAGATTAGAATGGCTCAGAGAATAAGAATCTGCTAAGGAGATTCAAAGAAAGGATGCCAGCCAGGAAGAAAACAATGAAACCCAAGAACAGCGGAGGAACATTAGAAGAACGGGTATTTTCAAGTGTGTGCTCAGTGGTAGAAGTAGCAAGACTTGGAAACTAGTCTTGTGATTAGTAGTGTGGAAGCCACAGTGTAAACAATTTTAAGGCTTTGAACTTGAGCTGCTAGAGGATGAAAAGTAAGAGAGGGGGAGGTAAGGAGAGACCTATTGATAGTGTTTTGGTGGAAGAAAAGAATCATGAATTTGAGACTCTAGAACAAGGTTATTGCATACTTGGAAAAAATGAAAACTACAGAGTTTGTGACATTCGTCTTTGAGAGGCATCGGTATACACATGACAGCTGATAACATGTGATGAATAAAAAGAACAGAGCTATCCTGAGCTATTTGTTAGGGTGGGATGAAGATTCCCTAGTGAGTCCCCTAGCCTGTGAGGAATCTAGTCTGACTTCTAGGCTAAAGGGATGCAGAAGAGAAGTGTCTTCAGTTATAATGCCTGCCAAGAGCCAGCCACTTGAGATACTAGTCTCAAAAGGAATTTCCCAGAGGCAGTAAAAGGTTGAAAGGGATAGCTGTACCTGTGTGTATATATAATATATTTTATATATATATATATATATATATATACACATATACATATATTATATACACACACATATACATTATATATGTGTATATGTGTTTTTAAATGTATACATATAATCATACATTTATTAAAGTATTACTGTTTATAAGTTTCTATATACATACATACATTTTTATATGTGCATATATGTGTGTGTGTATTTAAATCACCTACATCACAACTTGAACCTTGGGACCACCTACTGTTTCATTTTACAGATAAGAAAACAGTGTTGCTCTACACCATCCTGTAACACCTCTAAGTAGAACTTCTACTCCTGGGCCCTGGCCTTGTGCTTGCTCCCTTCTAAGATCCAGAATCTCACACAGAGAATCTGAACTGTATTCACCTAGCTTCTCATGTGCAATGTCAAAGAACTGCTTTATTTAACAGGAACATAAACACACACACACTCATACACACACACATACACACACACACACACACACACACACACACACACACACACGCATGCACGCACGCCCACACACATTCCAACACTCTTCAAAGTTAATTAAATTTGGAATACTCACAGGCTCCCAAATTTCCAAGGAAAAGCATCATCGTGGGGCACTGATTGGCTGGGAATTGAACCCCCTTGGGCTCCCCAGAGAAGTCTTCCTCTGATGGGAAATTCAAGCCTAAGGTCATGGAAACATTGCTTGCCCTTCCCCCTAACTTCAGCTATCTAGTGTAGCACTGAGCAAAATTCCGCTCTAGACAGAAAACCCAAGGCATTCCCCATTGCCAATCCATATCACAATCAATGCTGATTGAATGTCTGAATGTAATTTGAATGAGAGGCATTTCAAAGCACAAAGGTTCTGTTCCCAATAAATTCAGTCTATATAATCAAATGCATTCTTGCTGGTCCAATCAGCAGAGGCCTGGAAGGAAGAAAGGAAGAAAGAAAGAAAGAAAGAAAGAAAGAAAGAAAGAAAGAAAGAAAGAAAGAAAGAAAGAAAGAAAGAAAGAAGAAAAGAAAAGAAAGGAAAGGAAAGGAAAGGAAAAGAAAAGAAAAGAAAAGAAAAGAAAAGAAAAGAAAAGAAAAGAAAAGAAAAGAAAAGAAGGAAGGAGGAAGGAAAACCCAAGCTTAATCTTACAATTGCCCCTTTGAGGGTCGTTGACTAGGCAAGTTTTACAGTGGGGTCCCCGAAATGAATGCCTCCTCTATGCAAAGCAACAGGGGGTCATGTTGTAATTAGAATGCAATCAATAGGATTGGTTGTGGCTTGGTTCTCTTCCTGAAATGACAATCTATGCCACATCTGCCATTACAGTAATATTTTCTGCCTTTTGAGAACAGGGGGAGGGTGGGGAGGGGAGGTGGGGGAAGGCATCTCTCCACTGCGCTGCTGATAGAGTTGTCTTAACCTAGAAGTCTGCGTGAGCTAATCAAGGCCTGAGCAGTTCACCTTTAAAATACCCAAACCATCTGGCAGGCTGTCCCACGATAAATCTCTATGATAAATGCCTCCGTTTTGATGTTACAAAGGAACCGCAGACCTGCTCAGTTTTGGCACAGCTGAGAACATACTGGCAACAGCAGAATAGAATTCAGATGTCCTCAAATAGAGAAGTAAATCATTTTGACCTGCAGGGCATAATATATTTAGAGAAAACCTGATTGTAATAAAAAGGTTGGACTTGTCACAGTTTCTGCTGCAGGAATGGCCATCTATTTCTTTTTTCTGGTATATACTTTTCAGTTTAATGAAAACTCCGATGAGTATTCTATAAAAGCCTTCCATTTCTACTCCCTGCTTTTTGTGTGTGTGAGTCTTCAGACCTCTCCTTCTGTTCCCTTGTGAATGGCTACGGTGGCCTCTTGCTGGTTCTCAGGCATCCTGCAGAGGAATGGCTGCAGTGGAGCATGCCTTCAGAATGATTAATCCACTTGCCTTTCAGGGCTCTGTTTTGCTGGGCCCACAGCCACTGCCAAGAAAGGACACACTGTGACCACCAGCACCAGGAAGAGAAGGCACAGCCTCTCAACTCAAGGTTAGCCTGGACCTGGGACCGAGAGGGACTCATAAAATAAATTATGCTGTGTGGTTTTGGAAGGTAGACTTTTATGTCTCACCAAGCTTCAGAAACAAATTATAGAGTGGTCAGTTGTCCTTATTTATGTCATGTTTCCCCCCACAACGTTAAGAAACTAATTAAACATGGATGCCAAATGGTAAGCAGTCCCTGTCCTACTTCCTTGCCTGGACACACAGTGCCTCACCCTTGGCTGTGGTGAAGGATCTCAGCCAAGCAAGGGTTAGCTAATGACAAGGCGTCAGCCGTTCTAAGGCTCCTGGGAATGCCTGGGATCTTGTGACAAGGCTTGGTGTCTTTTCCCACTCTGGCCTAGTTGGTTACAACAGCTTGACCAATTCCCTCCACAGCTGCTGGGGTCACTTTCTGGTGACTAATGGGAAAGACAGATTTCCCATCTGTCCTCTGAAAAATGGTTTAATAAAATGAGTCTGCTCACACACCCAGAGGAAGCCAGAAACAGGCATGATAGGTGACATGTGTCCGATGAGGGAGTTTTCAATCTCACCCTGTTAGTCTCCAGACAAAGTTGGCAACAAAGAAGAGAAGCTGTTTCCCTGGGTAGAGTAGAATTGGGAAAAGAGCACAGGCTGTTTTGAACCTCACAGGAGCCTGCAGTGACGAGTCTGCAATTACTCAAAGTCTCATTGAATAAAAAAAAGTACAAATAAATTTGAGGTCACCGTGTTCAATAAAACTTTTTAAAAAAATATTTACTGACAGTCCACTTGGAAGGAAAAAGACACAAAAATTTATTGGCTGTTGGCAACTGGAGTAGAGACATGTTTCCCATACCTTTTTGTCTGCCCTGGGCAAAACAACACTTATCTAGTTATTTGACTGTCTTACAAGGCAGTGCTCATGGTGCAGAGAGGAGACACCCACTGAATCTGTGGCTTCCTCAGCTCTTTCATCATTTCTTTGACTTTTTCCCGAATCCCTTCCAGGTCCTTGAGATTGTGGTGGTTGACAATCCTTTGGGTTCAGTGGGGACCAAGAGAAATGTGCCAGGTAAGAGCTTGTGCACCCATAGTTACAGTGACATGGAATGATACCACCTACTCGCTGTCTCTTCTTCCTCAGTTCTTTGCTCTCCTCCACTATGTGACCAGTCACTTCTGATGCTCACAGACCCTCCGGCCAGGCCACTTTTCAAATCTCTTCCTGAAGTTCACTATGTGTCTACCAACAGGCCCCCCAGGAAAATAAGAGAGATCCCTCCTGTTCCTCTGCTCCACCTTGCTCTGCTTGTGTGTTTTGGCTCTACTCATCTGGGACAGGTTTCTCTTTTCTTGTCTGCTCTTTAAAGCAAGACAACTTGAGCCAAAATGTGCCAGAGAAGCAGGAAGACTTAAGTATATAGTACTTATAATCTGTGTATTTAGCATCACTATTATTGCCTGCTTGTTTACAGTACTTCCTATACACTCCCAATCAGAAGACAACAGTAAGGAAGAACCTGAGTGGGAGGATCTGATCACCAAGTTATAGGAGTAACACCCATCTCTCTAGAAACATGGCGGCCTCCAGCCAACCTCCCCCATCACAAGTCATCTGGATTTCAAAGTCAAAATCACAGCCCATGATAGAATTTTAGGACTCCCAACAGACATGTCAATTCCACTCTGCTAATTTAATTTCCACCTTCTCTTTTTACAAGGAATTTTAGAATCAAGCATGCCCCCAAATAAAATTATTTTATGGTATCAACTCTTAGTTAGATGGCTTACATTATATGATCACCAACTCATGTCTAGTCATTATATTTTCACATGATTAAGGCCACTGTTCATTTTCTATTTTTAAATAATTATTTATTTTTATGTGTATGGTTGTTTTGCCTGCAGTATGTATGAGCCCCATGTGTGTGCTCAATTACCACGGAGGCCTGAAAAGGTGGGCAGGATCCCCAGGAACTAGAGTTACAGATGGTTGTGAGCCACCGGAAGTGGGTGCTAGGAACCAAACCCAGGGCTTCTGCAAGAGCAGTCAGCACTCTAAACCATGAAGCCTTCCTTCGCCTCACAATTCTTTTCTGATTGTTAAGTGTTATAAAATACCCATACAGCAGAGAAACAGTTGACTACTTGGCACCAGATAGAATTTAGACCTTATAAAGACACTTCTCAAAGAATCCAATGGTCTGGCTAGAATCATCGAATGCCAATATTAAATCAAGTGAAAGTAATGCTGGCATTCAAGCTGAATGCATACAAGAAGAGAGGGAGATCAACACATCTGCTAGAGAACACAAATGGCTCTAATTCATGTGGTATGAAGGCAATGTGCTATGGGGAATGGACTCCAATGTACTCATCAGTGACTATTGTCCACATTATGAGGTGACAACATTTGCGACATGTAAATGAAGCCAAGGCTGCCCTCTGAGAGACAACTTTGTATTCCATTCTCATATAGATCACCCATGTTGTTTGGTCTGAAGAGCAAGGACTTCATTTGTCTTTTAAACAAACTCCAGCAGCAGTTCCAACCTACACAGTGGGGCTGTGTATCCAAGGATACATAGTGTAAGGCAAGGGGAGAATAAGGAGGCAGTTATTAGAGGCAGCAAGGGAGGCACTGGGGTGGCACCATCGATCAGCAGTGCTGAAGAGCTTAGAGCTGGTTGTAGGTACAAAAGTTTACTGGACCCATTCCGGTTGGCCACACCTCTTACTTGAGGTGATTTGATTCACTTTCTCTTCCTGATCTTCTATGGTGCCTTATTTAATCCCAGGCACAAGTATCTATTCCCCATTTCAAGGTCAGAGGGATATGCTAGCTTTAATGAGGAGTTTAGAATCACTACGTGTAGACCTCAAAAACGTTTCTGCTTGGCTTTTCTCTAGTGCTTCTGGGTAAGAAGCCTGGAAGAAAGCACAAAAGAAAATAACAATAATCCCATCTCTTTCGTTGCATGATTTGGGTTTGACTTTGTATGTCACATGTAGTGATGCTTGGCAGGCTTCAGGACATGACAATGGGTGAAATCCCTTGGGGAGATAGAGTTTTATATCCTACAGGACAGAGTATGTGTGGACACATGTTCCCACAGTCAGCTACAAAGAGAGGGAAGAAAATGATGCCACCCTTCCTAAAACAATTCTAACAATATAGCAGCAGGATCGTAGTGGCAGCACTAGTGGTATGAATTATCCTGGATTTTCATGACAAGCCACCCCCCAGGCTTAACTTCTGAGGTGAGTTCTTGTCACAGAATAGCCTGGCCATCAGGAAGCTGACTCTGACTGGTTATGTCAGGTGTTTCATCACAGTGACAAGAAAGTGACTAAGTGATTAATATACTGTGAATTAACACTGGTCTTTGTGTAACCCTAGAGTTAACGAACCCTGTCCAGAATCTTATTTTTCCAGGAAGAAACACATCCTTCTTACCGTGGTGCCCAGAAGAATCCTCATAAGGCTAATTTTTATGTCTGTGGCATATCATTTTGGTGTAGCTTGAAAAAATATATATCCTTGTCAAGCAGAATACCATCCCCCCAAAAAAGACAAGTAATATGAAGGGTTTATATTATATTGCATATGTGTGCACATGTGCTTATACCAGTAGGTTCACCCATGTGACATCAGAAGAAAACATTCAGGTATCAGTTCCCTCCCCTCACCTTGTTAAGGCAGTGTCTTGCTTGATGATTCTGCTCTACTTATGTACTCCAGACTAGTTGCCCATGAACTTTGGGCCAGTTTCCTGGGTCTACCTCACCTCTCATCATGAGAATGCTGGGATTTCAGAAGCAGGACACCACACCAACTTTTGATGTGTGTTCCAGGCATCAAATTCCAACTGTGAGGATTGCTCAGCAAACATGTTTATCTGCTGAGTCATGTCCTTGGCCACATGAAATATTCATATACAGATCTTGTACTGGCCTTACTTCCTTCTGCCTTCTGAAGACAAAGATACCAGGACAGGTGGGTGTTTTTTATGGTCTATATAGTTGTCTCTTCTATGGTCCATTTCTATCATGTGACTGTATTGAAACTTCCTTTTCCAAGACACCTATCTTAATGGAAAGGAAACTCGTACTTTCTTGCTGTTATATCACCACTAGTAACATTCAATGAGCTTTGTCAATTTGCCAGTACTGACAAATATGAGGAGGGAGAAGCTTCCATAGCTTTTTGTCCCAATATATCTGAGAATCATCAATAAATGTGGGTCTAAACAGATGCAATGGTATGTATACATAATTCTAACTATTAGGGAAGTTGAGGTATCATGAGTTCGAGGCCAGCCCTGGCAACATACCAAGATCCTGTCTGTTATACAACCATGAAAAGAGAAAAGAAAAAGCCATAGGCTACTGATACGAATTTAAAGATCCAGAAATAAATTCACATATTTGTAATCCATTGACTTTTTACCCAAGTACCAAGAACACACAATGAAAGGAGGAAAGCATCTCCAATAAACGATGTTGGGGAAGCAAATGATCCACATACCGAATAATTAAATTAGACCTTTAGATCACAGAATATTTAAAAATCAAAATCAAACCGGATTAAAGAATTAAGTGTAAGACCTAAAACTGTGAAAGTTCTAGAAGAAAGCATGGGGGTGGGTGAAAGTCTTTGCTTTGGCCAGGATTACCTCATCATAAAACCAGATGGGACAGTAGTAAAGGGGGCTCCATCACACCAACACTCTGTACAGCAAAGGAAACAGAGAAAACAACCCACAGGATAGGAGGAAATGTTGCTTACCCACACGAATAATAAAGCGTTAGTGTCTTAGCTACAGAAGGACTCAAATGATCCAATAATAAGAAAACAGCCCAATTAAAAAGGATCAGGTAGAGTGCAGACAAGGCTCAGTCCATAGAGGACCAAGCATGTAGAAGAGACAGACAGATCCCTGGGACTTGTAGGCTAGCCTGTCCAACCAAATGACAGAGGTCCAGATTCCACAAAAGACTCTGTCTCAAAAAATACTGTGATACATAATTGAGGAAAATACCAACATCCACTTCTAGACACCACTTACATTTAGCCATACCCTCAGGCACACATATTCACATACATACAAACATGAAATGTATACACACAACAAACACACATGAAATTTACATCTGAACAGACATTTCTAAGAAGACAACACAAGCATTTTCTTCAGGTACTAAAATGTACATGAAAAATGTTCAATGTCAGTAATTGTCAGGAAAATACACTAGAAGACACTATCTCAGACCATCTGAATGTTTTATATGCCCTATGGTAGGGGAGGGGTATAAACTGGCATAACTGTTAAAAAAAAAAAAAAACAGCATTTCCTCCAAATAATATGATTACTACATTATCCAGTAAATCCACTGTTTTTGTTTGATTTCTGTTGCTAGGATACACAACATGGCCAAGAGCAATTTTGGGAAGAAGAGGTTTATTTCATACTGTACTTTCAGGCAATAGCTTATTACTGAGAGGAGCCAGCACAGAAACTCAAGGCAGGAACCTAGAGGCAGGAACTGAAGTAGACTATGGAGTAGTTCTATACACTGATTTATTTGCCTTTGCTTGCTCAGCTATCTTTTTGTACATAGCCCAGATCCACTTGCCTAGGGATAACACCACTTGCAGTGGACCAGATCCTCCTGCATCAATCAGAAGTCAAGAAAATGCCCCACAGATATACCCCAGGGCAATCAGATAAAGGCAATTTCTCAGTTGAGATTCCCCTTTTCCAGGGATGTCTAAATTAGTGTCAAGCTGATAAAAACAAAAACCAAAACATGACAATGACAACTACTACCAGGTATCTATTCAAAAATTTTAAAAATTATATTTATAATATACATATGCATATATACAAATATATGTACATATATTTCCACAATACCACTGTATATTACATGTAAATATACATACATATGTATTTATACATGCACTTCCATAGTGCCATATTAGTCACATAAGTCTACATATGGGATCAGCCTAGTGTCCATGAGCAGATGGATGGATAATGAGAACGTGGCATTATAAATAAGAGGCTACTACTAATTAGTCATAATTAAAATGGGGTGGAGTCTCTTTCATTTGCAATACCATAAGACAAACCTATAGGGCATTATGATAAATGAACCCCAGGCACTGAATAACACATGATCTCACTGTGATGTAGAATCTACAAGTTCACCTCCTCGCAGTAGTGAGAATGTTACCAGGCACTAGCATGTTTGGCAGCAGGAGCAGGGATGAGGATATAGGTCAAAGAACACTAATTTCAGGTAGACAGTAAGAGTAAGTCAAGACATCTAATGTATACCTTGATGACTGTAGTTAACAATGATGTATTGTCTTCTTGGGAATCTTTATTCTCACGCAACATGCCCTGAGCATGTGAGATGGTGAACATATTAACCAGCTCCATTTAGCCACATGCAACAAGTCTGAAAGTTTCTACAAAACTCTGTACTCTTATTTATTTAACCTTATTTTAAAATATCATATATATATACATACATATATATATATGAAAAGTTTACTTATCAATGAAAACAATGTAAAGTAATACATTTAAAGACACATCACATGAAAAATGCCTGTTGTCTTAGACTAAGGAGTGCTCCAGATGTAAAATTTAAAAAAAGGAATCTTCCAACTAAATCATAGGATGTGGTTGTTTTTGCTGCCTTTCTGCTCCAAAGGGCACTACCAACAAAGTATTGAAAAAGCACCTTTGGGCACTAATGGCAATACAAATCATTACTGGCAGAAGAGTTAAACGTATTAAGAAAGCAATTTTCAGTATTACTAGAGTTTGGATTCTCCACCCTCACACCTCCAACTGCCTTTTTGGCTATGTTAAAACTGCTGCTTAGACTGTCAACTGAGGACATCACTCTGTGCTAATAACTCTCAATAACCTACAAAATAACAACACTGTAGTGGTCCCATCCATATAGATCCACAGTCATGAATACACACACACACACACACACACACACACACACGTACACACACACACACACACTCATGGATAAATATATGTATAGGTATAGATATAGATATACATATATTCATAGATATATGAATATATATGAATCTCAAGACTCAAAGAACTTACCATTCTTTAAAAATTAATAGCAATTACTTATTGTATATATAGGAGTGACGCATGCTATGAAACACTAAGGTCAGAGGACATCTTGCAGGAGTAGATTCTTGGAGTCTTGCCATTTACCTTCTTAGATTCTATGGATCCTGTGATTGAACCCAAATAATCAGTCTTCGAAAAAAAAAAAATAAGTGTCTTAACCTGATGAGCCATCTTATTGATTTCAGAACATTTACCTTTTGAAAAAAGTATTTTAGGGGGCCCTGGGAGATGGCTTCATCAGTAAAGTGCTTTGCATGCAGGATTGAGGACCTAAGTTTGATCCTTGGCACTCATCAAAAAACTTGGGCATGAAGCACACCTGTAAATATAGCCCTCGGGAGGCAGAGACAGGAGGACCAGGGTTCCCCGTCCAGCCATGACAGTTTACTTGGTAATGACCAATATAAATAAGATACCCTGTCCCCCAAAACAAAATAGAGAATGGCTGAGAAAGCTACTTGGTGTTAACCTCTGCCCTCTATACACATGTCCACATATGCAAATATGTACTCTTTCGTTTGAACACATGTACACACACACACACACACACACACACAAACACACCAATCTATTAACACAAAGGCTTCTTATGATCATAAGAGACATGAACATTGAGTTTCAGCAGTTGGGCTGATCTGAAGATTTATTATTTTCATTAAAGGAAGAGTGGCTTACATGAATAGCTTCCTGGCTGTTTTGTTTCCTGATGAATAAAGTCACCAAGGAATGATAATTTTTACTACAAATATTAGCCTAAACCTTAGCTTAATTTGTATGACTGTCCTTGCTAAGTGTGGATTCTGACAAGCACAAACTGTATTTATCAGGCATAATGAATCTTGGCAGGTTAAAAAAAAAAATGCAGTTTTGTCTCTATTACACATAAGCCTCCCATGGGACCATGGAAAGAGGACAGCCTTATAGGTAAGTAAGTTAGCCTTATTTACCATATAGTCACTAGCACTGACATTTGCAAGCCCAAACTAAAACTTGGTTAACTTAAAAGCTGTCCACTATGGAAAAGTCACCAATGATCTTCGTAGACCCTAGCATCTCCACCTGTAACCACCTTCTCTAGAATTAAAGTGCTCTGGGGAAGAAGAAGTCTCCTTCCTGTCTACCTCCAACTTCTGGGGTTAATTAGATTCTGCTAATGTCATCCTAGCATGGATGTATACCTTTTACTTGTTATTGAGAAAAAAACTCCCAATGATTGGAGGTATTGAAAGATGGCTGCTAATTCCTTATGTTCTATTATCATTTATTGAATGGTTCTGAGAGTTTGTTTGTTTGTTTGTTTTGGTACCAAACATGGAGTTTCTCTACTTAGTATAAATCATTGCCCCCAAGGATACTCAGCAACTCTAGTGAACCCCTTCCTTTGCTCCTAAAACAATTCCCATATTGGTCTACATGTTGGAAAATGGTGCTAGCACCCAAGGGTGATTGATATTCAAAGAACTTGACATTCAGTGGGAAGGCCTGACCAGTCAGTCATTAAGGCGACTGGCCACTGAACAGGACAAGTGTCTCAGAGTCCACCTGTTCCGATGTATTCAGTAGCGATTCTTAGCTGTTAGACTAAGGAATACATTGATAGTGTGAGGGTCTCACAGGAAGAGCAAAGTATGCATGACATTGGAGGGGGTGTTAGTGTGAGGGTCTCACAAGAAGAGCAAAGCATGCATGACATTGGAGGGGGTGTTATGAAGTATGATGGCTATTCTGGTGTATACTGACTGGGTGTAAGCTGAAGCACTAGCATCCATCTGAGGTGGGATATCTTTGTCTTTCCTTCCACTTCATCTTCCGTCCAAGCTCCAAGTGGATTTCTGGCCTCTTCCTGAAGCCACTGTTCCATGCAGTCATACTTACTGTATACCTGAAGATTCGTCATCCCATGGGTAAACTCCTACATTATTTCTCTGTGGCCATTAAGACGCTCATCCTATTCAGAACCCTTCCCAGAGACATCATACCAAGGGGTAAACTAAACAGACATTATGTGTGTGTGCATGCATGTGCGTGACTGTATTTTTTGTGTGCAAATGTGTGTGTGTGTGCATGAGTGTTTGTTTGTTTGTGAGTGTGTGTGTGTATATGTGTGTGTGTGTGTACGTGTGTGTGTTTAGTATAGAAGGTAATTGGTCATTTGTACTTCAGCTGTTATCTACTTTTAAAAACATATATTTTTATTTATTTTTATATGTGTATTTCTGCCAAATGTGCACAGATGTTGGAGTTAGAGGTGGTTATGAGCCATACAATTTTGGTTCTGTAAACTAAATTTGGGTACTCTATAAGAACAGTAAGTGCTCTTAACCACCAAGCCATTTCTCTATCTTCCAAACTCTGTCTTCTATTTGTTTGAGGTAGCGTCTCTCCTTGGCCTGGAACTCACTTTAAGTGGGATAGCCTGACTGGCCAGCAAACCCAAAGGATCTGCTCAATTTTGCCTCTCTAGATCTGCAATTATAAGATTGCTTCAACATGCCTGTCCGTTTTCACATGGTTTCTGGGCAATGGCACAAGGATCTTCATGTTTTCAAGGTAAGCATTTTAATGACTTAGGTATGATCCCTGACCCACAGACATGGTTCTAAAAGAAGATATACAAATGACAATACACACATGAAATAATCCGGGCTTTCACTGATCAATAAGGAAATACAAATAAAGATCCATTCATGGTTGTCATTAAAATAAAACAAAAACAAAAACAAAGAACAAGGAGCAAAACCCATCTAGAAAACATACATTGATGGGATTGTAGAGAAATCAGAACTCTGTGCATTATTATAAAACAGGATAGCTACTGTAGAAAATAGTATAGAAATTTTCTTTTAAAATGAAAAATAGAACTGCTGTTTCATAGAACAATCCCACTCAGTGTATATACTCAAAAGAGAAGGAAGGTCTCAACTTAACATCTGTTCAGCCATACACCAGCCAATCCAAGAACAATCCAAGTATATTAGTAGCTAAGCAGACAAACAGAATGTGGCACATGCAAGTCATAGAGTACTATACAGCTTCTAAAGGAAAGGACACTTAGATGCATCACTGCTTCGATTAAGTCCTGAGAACATTGCACAACATGAATTAGCAGTTTAAAATGATACATACTGTATGATATCACTTAAGTGACCTAGCTAGAGCTGTCACATTTGTAGAGATATGAGTGGCTTTCACAGACAGGGGAAATGAGAATCTGCTGCCTAATGGGACAGAGTTTCAGTTTTGCAAGATAAAGGGGTTCTGGGTATCAATGATGGTGTGGATTATGTACAATAATAGATTACATAGATTTTATGCCAATGAAAGAGGACAAATTTAAAATAAATAAACTGGGAGAAAAAAACTGAAAGACAGGGTTCAGTCATATTTCCAACATAATAGTCCCTCGCCATGGGAACCAAAGTCTTCAAGACCTTATCAACAGGCATCTGCGGCATTCTCGGCGGAATCATCCCAGCTCAAGTCTACCCAACAGTGAGGAGTGACTTCAGCTGCCTGAGTGTGTTCTGCTCTCCTTCCTGGAAGCACTGTACTTCATGGCGCACTTCCCGCTTCAACCATCCACCTTCCCGTCAGGTAATTACATGCTTATTAATCTTTCAGCTCCCAATCTAGATTCTGTAAATCCCCCATGACACAATTTAAATACCACTTTCCCCAGAAAGTTTAACCTACTGTTCATTCACAATCGGAGGTCGAAGGCAGGAGGATCGTCTTCGTATTTCCATGTGACTCGGTCATCTTTGCTGAAGAAGACCAGATCATTCGAACTTGAAAATCCAACTTTGCTACGTACCGTTCAACCTCAGCAAGATTATAATATTCTCAATTCTAACTCGCTTTTAAGGAGCTGGTGATGCTCTTAGCTGGGGAATCATAATGATGAAAAGAATGGGTACAGAACAACAGGAACAATCTATGCATGCAACAGCTTCAATCCTAGTCAATATTCATTAAAATGACCTTGATCTGACCCCCAATCAAGAAATGAGTCTTGGTAGAAAAGTGACTTTTGAAGCTAAGTCAGAGACATTTCAGATGGGAATTACAACTTGCTGACTGAAACCCTTGGGCTCTACAGAGCTCTTACCTGCCAGAAAAGCCCCACTACCATGAGTTTTCTAGACCCTGGAGAAAGCACACCACAGGGAACGTAAAGGTACTCAGAACCTTCATTCAGCATGTTCTCCAAGCCCCGATACACAGATGTCTAAGCATTATCCTGAAGATAAATCCAAGATCCTGTCAGGCCATCCCCATATCCCAGTCTTCTCAGGGGATGCTGAAGATACAAGGACACAAAGGAAGCCACCCTTTTCTCCTCTGCATGGCTGGCCTATAGGTCCACAAGGACAACATATGGCTACTGCTGTTGAGAATATTTCCACATGCTCTGTGGCACAGCAAGTGGTTCTATTACTTCACCATCATTCATTATACCCTCATTATTATATTATCAGAGCACTTGCTAAGTTAAAACATATTCCATAGATGTCTATGATATAGCCTTATTCCTCATTTGGTTCTGAGATCCGTGAATCAGGATCCAGTATGGTACTAGATCCATAATATAAAGGGTTTTGGTTCAAGGAGCAAAGGAAAGCCTTAGAATCAATTAGCTCCCCAACACTGAGACAGGTAACTCCTGAGTGGTACAGTAAGACCACGCTGGAGAGAGGTCTGACCCAGTCACATACTCCAAGTCTGTCTCGTGTGAGAACTACCGTTGACACCTCAGCCGCTTCTCCCAACTCTCGTGTGTGTTCTTCAGTGGTGATATTCTGCACACCTATTTGGACATGGCCCTGTTGTAATACCATAACCATAATTGCTTGCCATTATTTTCAAAATTAATTTTGTAGATTAAAGAATTAACAGCTGAATATATCATACTTCTACCCATTTTACCTGTTTTGGGATATTTGAGAAAGTCATAATTTGTCCTCAATATAAAGAGTGCTACAATGAATTACTTCTAGTCACTGGCATACACCTTTGACTGTATCTTTGTTCATGTCCTAAAACTGGAATTGATGAACCAAAGAATAGCTACTGTAAATTGCCTCCTAAAAACACTGAGATAAATTACTTCTGGAAAGAGAATATATGAAAGATAGTATCATCCTACTCAAAAAAGTATTAATATTTCTCTTTAATCTCAAATTTTATAGCCTCTCTACAGTCAGTTTTATTTTCAGTTATTTAATTTCTAATAACTTTGAACTTTCTATGTTCACCTACAGTTCTGGTTTTGCTTAGTCACATCTTTAATCAATTTTTTTAAATAGAAGATCATAAAAGTTCTTCCTATTCATAGGAAATAAAACCATCAGCGATTCTATAAAATATTATCACTGTATTTTATTAATTTTGCCTAGAATATTACAGATACTATTTATTTAAAATGTGTGTATTCTGTTACAGAGTCTGTCAACAAACTTTATAGAATTTTAATATTTTAATGTATTCGTGTTGCAATAATGAAATTATCCTGTGATCTTACAAGCATGGAAAATATCTTCTCCCACTAAGATGTCAGCTACCAAAGAAAACTGAGAAATTTCATTTTTGTCTTTAATAGCCATACACAAGCAGTTAGTGCAAAGGCACCCGCATCTTTACATACTTCTTTTCACCCAAGAAATTCTCAAGCATCAAAAATAGATCCATTCATACTATCTGAAAACAGGGGAGCAATGTTAGCATCTGGGGGAGGAAGGTGTCCAAATATCTTCTTCAACAGAATACTCTGATTTGACTCTAAGGCAATCTTTCACTTATGGAATGAATGATCACTTATACAAAGCATACTCCTTTGGAACCCAAATAAAGGTCAAGAACATAAAAGGTATTAGCATATGGACTCTTTGCTTTAGATGTTCTAATTGGGTTTAGGGAAAGTTACTATAAGAGTGAGTACTTCTAATAACAGTTATGGATTCCAAGCACATAAAATCATATAAAATAACTTCACATTATTGATCAACACTGGACTGGAACAAGTTTCAAATTGTAGGTGTCTAATCAAGGGCTCAGAGCCCTCCTGGGTTTTATCTTCTTCGTTTCAATGCTTATTATTTAGACACTTCCTAAAGTGAAACTTAGCAAAGACATGATGAGTTAGGAGGTCAGGTGTTCCCAGTGAAATCCTCATGGAGTGCTCACTGTGGGGACTCTGTGTTTAAGACCCATGAGGTAGACTCTCCCTTTAAACCCAGTGTAGGAAACTGTGCTGAGGTGAGCAATCCTTAAGAAGACGAGGGGTGAAATAAAGGAGAACTGTAGAGATGGTGAAGGGAGGACTCAGGTGGGGCACCAAAGAAACGTCGGAATGTGAGGGACACACAAGACTCTCAAAGACCTTCCAGGAAGTAGGGACTGCTTAGAAAGGACAAGAGAATTTCTTGCTTATATGATCTTTGGATACCCAAGTTCACTTGGATGGTCCAATTGGTTATTGGCTGCACAGGAACTCAGAGCCCCTAGGAGGTTCTAAATCACAGAGATCAACCCATTGCCTAAAATAAGAGACCAAAAATTGGAAATTTGGGTTTTGTTTGTTTGTTTGTTTGTTTTGTTTTGTTGTTCTTAGAGATAACTGAAAAAAAAAAAAACCAGAAAATGTAAAATGAATGTGAAGCTACATAGCATCCATTTTGAATGCCTATTCTAATTCCACGGAGAGGTTCCTTGAGTTCTATAGACTTGTGCGAAGATGACAGAAAGCTAGATCGAATACTAGTTAGACTGGTTCAAACCAGAACCCTACCCCACCTCCTGCAAGCCTCTTTCTCCACGGTTAGAATTTGAAAAGCTCCCACAACTGAGTTCAGAGATCTCAGTGGGGCCATTCACACAAGTGCCTCTTTTACTTGAAGTCCCCTTCACCCAGAAAGAATCATCCCTTTGAGGGGTTTCCTCTGCCCCTGCCTATGGTAAAACATGTAGTAAAGACCACCGTGTACACGCACGGATAAAGTGGTTGGTACTTATTTTTAGAGCGCCAGTCAACTGCTTAAGTAGACCAACTGAAATACAGTACACTCCATTGCTACATAAAAGTAAAAGCAAAATAAAAAGTTGCAGGTAAAACAGCCATAAATCTAGAAATTTAAGCTCCTCTCCTCTGGCAGCTGCTAGCCAATTCCACATTTCCTCTTACTTGCTGACAGCCTCTTGGGCATTCCAATGGGAAAGGGTTGAAAAGCAGGATTTCCTGTCCAATCGAACACTAGACAACACTTAATTACTTACGTAGGTTAATAATAGCCCCGCTGCTGGGGGGTTTGCCTTTCGCCACCTTTCCCTGAAGCTTTGCCTGGACTTGATCTTTGAGGAGCTGAACACCAAGCCGTCTTTGACCAGCCCTGCTCTGCTTCAGCAAACTGTCTAGAACTGACAACCCAATTTCGACACCTATCAATCAGTGTAATTTATTGACTGCTTTTACGTGCTCTCATTACCTGTGGTACTGGTGATACTGGCAAAGCCTTAGGAGGAATATGCCCTCCTTCTCAGGGAAATCTGAGCTAAGTTGTGTGTTTTAAGATGTGTATGCATGGTAGGAACACAGATCAAGTCAAAGGTACTACTGGGAGAAAGTACTCAAGACCCAGAACTGAGATTTTATACGCTAGTGGAAAAGCCCTTAGGAGACAGACAGGAGCAGTTTAGTTGTAGAAACCTTAGTAGAGAGTGAAGTCCTGGACTGATCTCAAAGGATGCTTAAAATGTAAACAATGGAACAGCAGAGAGATATAGAGATAGACAGACAGAAAGACAGACAGACAAATAGAAGGGCAGGCAGAAAGATCAATCTTCAATAAAGCAATGCGGAAATGAACCACCCATATACTTAGAAGAAAATAATGATTTAAACCAATACAATGTGTCTCCATGTGTTAATGAGCCTTATTGAGAGCATGCAGTCAAAGTAGAAAGAAATCCTTTTGGCTAGGAAAAAAATTAGACAAACGTTTATTGTAAAACAGGATTCTTTTCAAGTATATGTTCCTCCATTGAATTACGTAATTTAACTGGCTGAATTTCTTTCTGACATATGTATCCTGCCAACATATTTTATATAATACATAATCAAGAAGTAACAACTGAATTAGAAATCTGATTAAGAGATAAATGTGTAGGAATGAGTTACACATAAGATTCATGCATCTAAGAATGTGTTAATATAAAAATAACATACACTTGACAGCAAATGACGTTCTACCTTCAGCCAGATATTCAAAGAACAAGACAACCATTCATCTGAGGAAAAAATATTGAACATCCGCTGTTGACAGATCATAGCAACACGAGATGGATCAGGAGGCAGATCTTTTGGAGTTTACAACTTAATGGAGGTAGAGGAGGGATGACAGAGAGGTTGAAAGGATAGAGGGTGGACGGAAGAGAGACAGTAAAAGGAGAGAAGAGAAGGAGGCACAGAGAGAAGACAGGAAGAGGAGGGAAGTGAAGCAGGATGGTTAACCCCTACCAATGTTGGGATTTCGAATCACCATGGAAACATGCCTCTGGGTGTGTCCCTATGAGAGTCTCCAGTAAAATAAACAAAGCAGAAAAAACCTGCCCCAGATGCAATGGCATCATCTCCTGGGCTGGGGTTTACCACTGGGTAATAAAAAAGAACCTGAGATGCACATCAGCATCCATCCCTCTCTGCTTCCTTATTCCATTTGAGATGTGGCGAGCTGACTCTAGATCCCCATCAGCAGGACTGCCGCACCGTGATAGGCTGTGAGTCGAAGAAACCCTTCTTTCCTAAAATTGCTTTCCCCGGGTATTGTTTCACAGAAACACAAAACATAACTGGTATGGGGAAGAAGGGATGGAAAAGGATATAGGAAATGACAAAAATAATATGAGAGAGCCAAATGTTACAGAGAACACAACAGACCAACAAATCACAGCAAGTGACCAGTGGGTGGATGTGTCTGGCTTCTTAAATAGTCTCAAACCTCATTAACAGAAGAAGCCAAGTTCACAAAGATTTCTGTGCAGGGTCTCCTAGTCAGGACTCATGGTACTACAAGAATGAGATGAAGCTATCAAGAAACTGAGAGACAATCTCCGTGGGAAGAGTAAGATACAAAACAAGGCACAGAACACTAAGTACGACAGCCTGCAGAGAGAACAGGACAAAGCCACAAGAGGATAGGAGGTTTGGAAGAAGTCCTCCGCTAGGGGACAAAGGGAAGTTACTTGAGAGGAGATCTAGCCCAGTGCTTGAGGGCTAACTCATTACAGGAACACCTATTGGCATTAGACCGAACACTTAAAAATTCAGATCAGACCCAAGGATTACAGAACTGTCCTCTAAAAGATCTTCAGATGGTAGAGATACCTAGCTTGAGGAGACAACTCATTATTCACAATTGTTAATGTACTGAGTCTTTACTTAAAAAAGAAAGAAAAGGAAGGAAGGAAGGAAGGAAGGAAGGAAGGAAGGAAGGAAGGAAGGAAGGAAGGAAGGAAGGAAGGAAGGAAGGAAGGAAAGGAAGGAAGGAAGGAAAGGAAGGAAGGAAGGAAGGAAGGAAGGAAGGAAGGAAGGAAGGAAGGAAGGAAGGAAGGAAGGAAGGAAGGAAGAAAAAGGAAAACTGGAAATGTTGAATGCCATTGTTCTGGGCTCAGAGGCCACACAGGAAAATGTCCCTTTGCTACAGTGTCTATTCTTCCAATGCCCACAGCCTAGGTAGGTATCGGAGCTGAGAGATGGGCACAGGCAGTTCCTCAAGATGGCTGCTTCTTTCATCAGATTGCTCTAGGTACAGGAAAGGGCAGGGACAGGGCCACAACTCTCCATCCAGATGTGCCTGCAGCAAGCAGCCAAGCCAGGCCAGCCCCAGGGGACAAAACCTTGCTTTGAATTTCAAAGGCAGATGCCCCAGGAGGTAACCACCAGACTCACCCCACAAAAATGTTTGATGAATTACCATGGCAGACATCAACTTTACAGATTAATGACCAAAAGGAGTTTAGTTATGTCTCTGTGGAAGAGGATAAATTTTCTCTTGGCTTTGAGAATCCTAGGGATTGAGCAAGCCAACTAACCACAGCTCCTCTCTACACACAAAGCCTCACCATGGCTCATTTCCTTTCTACATTTTCTTTCAGTGGCTTTTCATAAATTTAAGTAGAGCAGACAGTGCGTCTGCGCTATGCTTCATTTGCAAGACGATGACCACCGAGTGATTAGGAATTGTCACTGAGTTGGTGTACTGGGTGGGAAAAAAAAGATCCCTGAGGTTTGCTTCATGGACTTCATTCTCTACTCATAAATAGATACTTAGTGGCTGATTTTTAACTTCAGGCAGTTTTGAAAGTACTAGCGCCAAATTTGTAAAGAATGTCAAAGCCAAAAGGCACTTCTTGGTGTGTGTGTGTGTGTGTGTGTGTGTGTGTGTGTGTGTGTGTGTGTGTGTGTGTGGTGTGTGTGTGCATGTGTGCATGTGTTTGTATATGAGCATATATGTCTTAGAGTTTGATGCCATTTGGAGACCCTACTCAGGGGTACAAGTGCTACCTATAACCTTCACCAGTGAGTCAGGTTTTGAGGTGATTAGTTTTCTGCTTTCTGGTTTTCCTGTCTAGACAAGAATTTTGTGACCTATTATCACTGAGAACAGTGGTCCTGGGGAAAGATGGAAAAGACCTCTCATGATCTGCCTACTCCCTTTTCATGCATTTCGTACACAAGCATTTGTACAAACTGATTGATGACCTGTGATGAATTGCTATTGCCATAACCTTTGTTAGAGGCAGTTAGTGGAATACAAGGAAAGTCAGAGGCCTGAACTATACTTCATAAACAAAGCTCAAAGAAACACAGAGGACAGAAGAGTGAGAAATCTTGGTGTACACAGAGATGAGTACTGAGAAAATGGTCCAAAGGAGTCTTTGCAAATGCACAGACATTGTCACTGGGACTTGAGTTATGTGGAGACATAAATTGGATTCTCATGTGTGACAGTAGTGGGAATGTTTTGTCATAAGCACAGAGAGGCTTATGGTATGTGAGGGAGGGGACTGGGCATTTGCTTTTTCAGGTAAGCAGAAATAGATAGTAAGGAAATGACATATTGTAAGGGTGTAGGAAATCAGAAACCTCGTAGGTTCTTGAAAGGTGAGAGATAGAATGGCCCAAGCAAAAGCTTCATTTGTTAACTACTTGAAACCCATCTTGAAAGGAGTCCCAGTTTCCAGCCAACTCCCAGATCTCATAGACAGGTAACGATCCTTGCTCTGCTGTTAGGGTTGGATAGTATGACTATAATTTAGAGTATTGAAAAATTGATGCTGTCTCGTCTTTGCAATTAGCACAGCCAATCAGTGAGATGGGTCCTACAAGATGCCTCAGTAGATAAAGGCATCTGATGCCAGGCCCAGCAGCAAGAATCCCCAGGACCCACATGTTGTAAAGAGAATGGACTCCCGCCGGCTGTCCTCTGCCTTCCACATGCATGCAATGGCACAAGCTTGTCCCTCTCACACTTAAATGGATGTGAGTAATTAAAAAAAAAGAGATAATAAATTTCAAATGAAATGGCTACTGTATACAATACAAGAGGTTTGAAAAGTATTGGCTGTAATCTCACCTGTAACTACTGAGGTTGACACAAAGGCTAGGGACTAGTGCAGATCACAAGTACCAGACAATTATTGAGAATGTGTTTGCTGACCTGCATCAAAGCAAGCCATGTTCCGTTATTGCACACCAGGCTTTGGAGATCTAACTAAGGGTGTAACTGATGAGCAACAGCGAATACACATAATACAATTTTTAAGAAAATATATATAACATAATTAAAAGACTATTACTTTAACATAAAATATGAAAACCATATCTTATAAAGTTTTATTATTCTATTACTTTCAGTTATTAACAGCAGCAGCTAATAGTAATTAAACATAAGGACTAACTAAATATGTGAAAATATATAAATGTTTTCAAATGTTACTGTCCTCTGATCAGTCATTTTAACTCTTTTGAAACTGTTGGTTTGATGTTTGAATTTTGTAGTTTGTGAACTTTTTTGCATTACTGCATGTGTGTGTCCATGCATGTGTTTGTACATGTCTTATGTAGATGAATACTTTTTCAAAAAATAAACAAAAAAATGCACTAGAAACAGTTGTTACTGCAGACATTAAAAATAACAATGAAGTCTTTGTATTCATCCAGGCCACCCAGACGTATTTTCATCCCCCTTTTCCACTAACATGTCTCTGAATTGTCACTATTTTAGGACTGTCGGTTCCTCAAGGCAGCGGTAGAGTTGGATTCTCTGGCCATCAACTTCTGTAAGCCTTTGCTCTGTGCTCTTATGAAGCCTATGCTTTACACTGCACGGTGGTGGTGTCAATGCCAGCCGGGGACACTCAGCCTCTGCTCATCTCAGCCTCCCAGCATGAAAGACTGAGAAATCTACCTTCTAGCACCAGGAAGAGTGTCAACTTCTAAGTTTCCACTTCTAGGTCCCCAAGTACGTTTCTTCCCTTTTGTATCTGAGCTGTTCTAAGCAGACGAGTGGTATGTCGATCAGGCTGTTCAGTCTATAAATAGTGCTCAGGTAAGGCATGCTCAGCATGACCGTCATTTATCAAAACACTGTGACGCATACTAGATGCCATTGCAAATGAAACTTCTTCTTCCTGGTCCTGAAGCAGAGATAACTGAAACTTTTAAATCCAGGGTGGATTCCAAGCAAGTTACAGTTATAGTAAAGAAACTGAGAAATACCTCTTTTTCCTTGCTGTCTTGGTGACTTTCCCCCTTTTCTATTCAGCAGTAGCCATATTTCCAAATCATTATTCTCTTCCACCTACCTCCAATTGTGTCTTTGTTACTTGTTACGCACATCCTGGAACTCCTCATGGGTAAATGGCTGGCCTTTCCTAGACTCCTACGACTTCTGCAGTGATGGGGGTTTGGAAGTCTGACATATACTATACATCTCTGTCTTACTGTTACTGTCTTCTCTATTCTCCTTCTCAATATACTCCAAAATTACATAAGGATAGTCTCCTGGACCTACACTTTGCCAAGATGATTTAGACAACATTTTAACATAGGCTCTACATCATACAGATAGCAGTGGCTTAGACAAACATATTTTAAAATATTTTCCATTTCTATAAAGTCAAAGTTACATTTGTATGTCTGGGGAAGTTAAAAGTAACTCAAAGCTTTTAAGTCAAAGCCTTTGTTTACAGGAAAACACATGGCATCTCTTTGTATCATCCTTGTGGGCAAGAGGCAGACAAGATCTCTTCATTTCCTTTGGTAAGGAGTTTATCTACTGGCTGGAATTTTCCAAAGTGCATGCTCACATGATCCCCCATAGGCAGATCAGAAAAGCCTCCCTATGAATTAGGAAGGATATTAACAATTTTTAAGTGTCATTGAAATCTTCATAAAAAACCAAGAAGATCAATGAAGTTCCATTTTTTCCAAGGTAAAATAAAAAAGAGCTAGGGGAAACAATATCTTGATGTTATAATTTGAGAAATCATTTGATATTTCATAGTTGGACAGACCTGACACAGTGAACTCTACTAAGTAGGAGGTCAATACATCAGTTACCCTGAGATTCCTATTACATTTGCCTCTAGGATGTTTTAATTGCAACTGCAAACCAGGGAATAGAAATGTAACTTTAATCACCTTTAGAGAGTAATCTCACACACACACACACACACACACACACACACACACACACACACACAAGTGATGTTGCTCATTTGTGGCATAACAAGACAATCCAGCAGCTGCCACAGTCTCCTGAGCACTGGTGTTTTCTTGGGAGACAGGATCGGCACAGAAGTGATTGTGTATTTCATGTCAGAACTATGAAATCCAGGCTCCATCCTGGGGCACCGCCTTCTCTGCTGGGCCCAAGTCCACGGTCTTTTCAGCATCTCATACAATGTGCTCTGCTTTGATTATTCATCTTCCTAATCCAGCCAGATGAGTCCTTCGAGCCATCATTAAAATCAGGATCACTTTTGTTCGGGGCTGCTGGGTTTCCTATGACAACCATCCTCATTTTCATTATTTGAACTCTTAGAAAATGTGGTCACGATATTCACAACGTTGAAGAACTAAATTGACACTCTCTCGATACAAAGCACAAGGTGGAATAGGCAAAATCATACAATGGACTGTGAATGCTCACATTCCAGTGTATGTGGGTCTACTCTTTACGTTTCCTCAACTGGAGTGGACATGCATGGCTGGCCATCTAGCATGAGCTGCAAATCTTGTTAACTGATCTAAGAGTTGAATATAGTGACTATAGACAGTACATAAACTACACAGTATCTGTTGGCAGTTTAGCAATAGTTTTTCACAAAGGCCTATGCTCAACTGCCACAGGAGTTTTATGCTTCTTACCTCAGCTTTAGCATCTATTAATACAATTCCAGACTTTCTGGATGCAGGGTTGAGGATTTGCAAAATGTGGGGCTCAGTCCTAAAGCTGGCATAGTCCCAGGAAAAGGGAGTATGCTTAGCAAGAATCCAATGCCAGTCTGCTACATGTGATCCAAATTTGAAATGGAAAGTCATTTTCAAAACCAATTAAAATGCAAGACAATAGATAGGTCAGGCAAATTCAACCCCACATCCAGTAAGTTATAATCCACAATCTAAAAAAAATGCAGAAAAATAATGTCAAAGAACCGGCCAATTGTGTCTACCTAATATTAGAAATAATTAAAATAACTTAAAATTAATGGGGCTTGTAGCCGTGATACAAACAAACAAACAAGCAAACAAATAACATAGATGATGCAAAATTTAGTCCAGGTGGGAATAATCCATTTTCTACCTGTGGATTTTGGCAAAGGCAACCTCTCACCATCTAGACAGACTAGGGATCCTCTAAAAGCCTGATACAATAGACTGCATGCTTGCTTACCTTTGACTTTTTGCTATTTATCATAAATGGAACAACAAGATTATTTGTGAATATTTTTGTAAATACTATTTGGCCAGAACTGACTGGTCACTCTATTAAGAGCTAAGTCATTCTGGGAAAGAGGAATGATTTTAATTTAGGAAAATTGATGGGTGTAGGAACATGGTTAACTCGGTAGAAGCAAGAGCAGCTTTGTTCATCCATTCAGTAGGTTCTACTATGTGTCAACAGTAACACTTAAGGTTCTACTATGTATCAACAGTAACACTTAACAAAGCACACGGAGAGGCTTAACTGGGGTAGGGGTGATATTTGAGTAGCGCTTGGTTTAAAAATGTCAAGGAGAATTCCTCATTACATGTCCCATGATGACTGAGGTTCTCATATGCAAGGAAACTGGTAAGAACATGAAATCTTATCAGTATTTCCTAAATATAAACCATCAGGAATTTTCTGTTTTGAAGATTCTGGAATACACCTGCAAATCAGTTCCCATAGCTACATCTTGGAAACACCGATATAAATAAAACAACATATTAAATGGGATTCTTTCAAGCACAGTGGAAGTCACAAGCCAATAGGAGCTGGTTGGTACCCAGGCTCCTAGATGAGCATCAAAGAAGCAGGAACTGTAATGAATTTTCTACAAATTGCATTTACAACCCTGGCAGAGTAGATCTCTCCATAGCATCAAAGAGGGAGAAATGCTAGATAAAGTGTATGAAGAATTTGGAGGTAAATGGCAAGTGAGGATTTCTTTAAGGAGAATTTTTAGGTATAAATGTAATGCGTCAAACCATGGAGAAGAGATAGGTGAAAACCATTCATCTCACACAAATTAGAGGAAGCCCATATTCCACTTGATAGCTTGGGGCACTAGTTCATTTTCTCTTACCATAGAGAGGGCTGGAAGCTGGGTAATTTTACAAATAAATGTTGGTTTATAGTTCTGAACATATAAGATTGAGGGACTACATAACCATGGCTTCCTTACTAGTAGAGAGACTCAAAGTGGTCTGGGCTATGCCACAGTAATACATATTCATGATGTTTATTTGTTTAATGTTGCCCTTTGTGTGAAGCCTCTGAGAGTCAATCATGAAGCACCATCCCAAGGACTTCATCTAATCACTTCCTATAAAGGCCTGCCTCCGTGTGCCATACCACAGTTGGATGAAATTTATACTCTTTAAATGTCTAAAACTTTTATTTCCAATATCTAAAAGCCTGGGGAACAATGCACATGGCACTTAGCACATGCTCTTTCCACTTAAAAATTAGGGTAAACAGATGTCTGACTAACAATTAAGAAAGTTAGGAAGTAAGATACTATGGCCGAAGCTGTTTGTTAGGCAGCTGACCAAAAGAGGCTTGAAGGGGTCTATAGGGCATTATCAGAAGGCAAAGACACTCATTTCCATGGAGAAGGTGCATTGCAAATGCAATTCGAGGTGGTATGATTTTGTCTCAGATTCTATATAAGCATCAAGAAGGAGCTGGCAAGAAGTTCTCTTAAGCCTAGGCCTGCCATGAGGATCTCAAGTGAGCAGCCACCTGAGACTCCTTTGCTGTCTTCAAGACAAAGTCTAGTGTTGAGAACCAATCGCAAAGCATCCATGTAGCATGTTACAGAGAAGCAAGGCCAGCCCCCAACTCCGGCCACTGAAAGAACCAACTCAGACCAGAGCTGAGGCAGCCAAGTCCATGTGACTCTGAGCCTGCTTTTTGTTCCTTGTCCAAACAACCCACCTAGTCTGAGGCTCAGATAAAAGGAGGAGGAAGAAGAGAAGGAGGAAGAGAAGAAGAGGCGGAAGGAGAAAGGGTGGTGGAGGAGGAGTTTCTAGAACACTAAGCTCTAGCAAGATCCAGATAGCAGCAAAACATGTATTACTGGAGGGTCAATTTCAGATTCTGGATTCAGCAATAGATGTTTATACAAACAAAGATGATTTTGAGACTCAGGTGACTAGTCAGAGGTGACTAGTCACTTGATAATGAGCAGAATGTTCTGACAAAAAGCTAGTATTTAGGAGCAGTGCACCAACAATATGAGAACCTGAGGACAGGACCTGAAGAATATGAGTTAGTTACCCAAGAGCCCTGAGCGTAGTTCCAGGATTGGAGCTTGTACAAGAAAAAGGGAGGAATGAGGGACCCTAAGGTGTTTTCCAGTCCCACACCCTCCATACAGCTTCCCCCTCCTGCCTGGGGTCAAGGCTATGCCAAGTTCTATTCTCTACCCACAGGAACATTCTTGAGTAAAATGTTCTCAGAAATGTACTGACTGATAGTCACCTGACCCTCTGCAAAGTTCCAGGTAGAGTTCAAATGTGCATCATGCTTGCTAGTCAATAGATTTAAAGGTCAATATGCTTAGCCAATAAGTTTGAACTGTAACCTTGCTGATGTAACCAGTGCCCCTAAAAAGTGTAAAACTGCTTGTAATAGTCATTGGGGTCCCTTTCTCGTCACTCGCCTAGAGGGACTGGTTGAGGGTTGACCCCGATGAGCTGGAAAATAAACCTCTTGCTTTTGTATCAAAAGCTAGTATTTCATTCAAAGGAAGACTGTCCCACAGATAAAATCCCAGAAGCAATTGTAAGAAAAAGAAAAGCAAAACAAAACAAAAAATTAGTATCTGTATTTTATAAAAATGAATGCTGGCAAGTGGTGGCACATGCCTTTAATTCCAGCATTCTAGAGGCAGAGGCAAACAGATCTCTGAGTTCAAGGCTGCCATGTTCTACAGAGCACATTCAATGACAGCCAGGGCAACAGAGAAACCCTGTCTCAAAACAATACAAAATGAAGGCTCCTACAAAATATCTGATGGTAAGTGGAACATCTTGTAGATGAGACTCCCCCACAAAGAGAAGGACTTCAACATGAACTTTAGCATTCCTGGTACTTTTATGACCAGCATCTCAGCTGACTCAACCCTGCAAGGTAGCTCTATAGGCGTTACCATTCCCATTTTACAGAAGATAGACTGAGGATCAAACCTGCCTTGACTTTCCTATGTCTGAAAGCACAGTCACTAGAAGACACAAGATTCAGAAGTCTTCACCACACAGCCTTGTCACTATGTTTCCTTATATACATATATATTTGCATATATATGTATGATAAGTGATATATATCAATATATCAATTATATATGAAACCATTCCTTTCCACAAGAGAGGGTGACCCATCACTCCACTTATCTAACATGATCAGAGATGACTTCTCAGTAAATAAAACCGAAATAATTATAGCTGCCAGGCAGGGTTTTTAAGTCAGTAACATCAGCTTTGAAATGAAGGCAAGAACATCATAAAACAGTAGGATGCCAGGCTCAGCAGAAGAAAGCCTGCTCCAAACCCCTGCCGGCTGCTCTTTATAGCTGGCTGAGTTTTGTTTCCCTCCTTTTAAATAATTTGGGGGGGAGGGGCTCCCTTTGATTACAAAGAAGACAAATACAATCTGTGTACTGGAAATGCTTATGGCATAAAGCACAAGGCTAGTTACTACTTCCTTTGCTTCTCACTTCCACAAACTAAGAAAAGCCTGGAGGTGCAAATGGTGACGGCTCTTTCCTACTGTGGTTAGTTTTACTGGGCCTCAGTATTGTTCTTTCCCCTAAACTATCTGTGCATTCTTGACTCTGTTGTTCACTGTGCTATGGATGTAACACATTCCTCTGTATTTTTAAGTAATTCCCAATACTTTACCAATAAAACACTCAAGATCTTACACATGATTAAGTTGTACAAAGCCTGAATCTCTAGAACCTAGTCATTTCAGTCACCATGTTTGGCCTCATTTCATTCAGGAAAAGGGTCATAAGCTTATCAAGACCGGGAGGAGAAGGTTCCAGGCTGTGAGATTTCACACACCAGATCATCAGGTCCACAGTGGGCTAGCATGTCAGTATCCAGCCTCACATTGTCTAGTGTCTTTTACTTTAAAACTAGTTATCAGTTTGTAATTATAAAATAGACTAGAGTTTTGCTAGGACTTAATGGAATCTTCTCCTCTCTTAATCTTAACTAACTTACCTCTGCCTTTGCATTGAGGATTGCCTGCACAAGAGCTGCACAAAAGCAAGCCAGGAATAACCTCAGCATAGATAGGGGAGGGATCATGAAGTCCCAATCTGAAGAGCTTTTGTCACCGAGAGTTGATGAGGGAGGGAGGGTAGTTTTCTTTGAGAATGCATGGCTTGAAAGACTGACTACCCATGTTCCTGGAGACACTCCTACAGCCATGTGCATATAGGTGGCAATAAGTGGACTCCGCTGGTTATTATTATTATTTTAAGAGCACATGGAGATGAATTGAAAAAACTATACATGTAGGTTTTGTGTCTGTCCTAAAAGGGAAAACAATCTGGGAATACCTTTATATCAACAAACATCTGGGGTGTTCAGTTTAGGGCTGAAACATCTCAGACTTTATCAAAGGAATACCTTAAAGCAAAACAGTCACCCCAGAAGAGTATGGGTACCCCATAAAAGCATGAGAGAGATGACAGGAAATCAGGACTGGAACCCCTGAGCTACAATGTTGGTGTACAGATATGGTTCCTTACCTTCAGAAACAGCTTTTGGAGAATGTTTACTACAGGCTCAGAATGCAATATCCTTGGGCACTTAGCATTACTAATGCATCAAAGGGGCTTTGAAAAACAAAACCAATTCTATCTTTTTTTTTCATAGAAAGGGAGATGTTTACATCAATACACAGTGGGAAGAAGGGAATCTGAGGGTGTGACTATGCACACAGAAATGCTCTGCTGTGAAGGCCTGATCTCAGTTTCAAGTACTACAACCACTCTATTTCTGTGAAACCAGTCCATTTGCACTGCTTTCTGGATATTGAACTTGAAAAACTTGTTGTTATTATTGTTGTCTTTACAACAACCCTGTACCTTGACCTTGATGGAGTCACTTTTTTCTGTTAGTAGATTTGGATGTAGCTTTGGCTTTTGGACAGATCATTTCACCTGTAAATAAGAACTGTCATTTCTTTTTTTACCATATAGATAGATAATTTTCTCTGTCCCCACCCCCACCCCTCATCATAGCTTCTGTTCCTCTCCCTCCTTTCCCTCCCTTCCCCCTCTCTTCTACTTTCCTATTCTTCCTCTTTTTCTCTGCCCCTCCCTCTTTCCCTTTCTTTCCTTCCCTCTCCCTCCCCACTGTCAGCATCCTCTGGTACAACATCAAGCAGGGGACACACATGTTTTACTTTCTTACCTTTCAGATGCAGTCTCATATTGCCCTAATTGACCTTGCATCCGTAATCCTTTTCCCTCAGCCCAATGGGGAGCTGAGATTACAGTCATGTGTCATTACACCTGTGGCATGGTACCCTTTAAGGCATTTGAGCATCTTTTCACTGCCCTAAATTGTTTATTAGGTATGAGATTTATAAACATTATGTGACTTCACAGTCATGGTGGACTGGAGAGCTCTTGCCTTCTGGCTGCACACAGCTAGCCACTGACAGTGTAGAGGAATTTGTGGCTACTTTCAGGCTATGGTTCTTAAGATCCACAGGTAGCAGTCCACTCATGTCCCTGTGCTTGAGGACTAGTCTGGTGTCCCCTGACTGGGTGCCAGAATTTCTTCTGATAGCATTATGAAATGGATCAGTGAGGAGGATAACTCAAATAATGTATATGTGGAATCCTCACCAATGCAGTAAGAACTGAATACTCTCAAAGCCAAGTTGAATGTAATATCCACCTCTCTCCTCGGGACTATGCTGAAGGCACCACAATTGCCAGGCTTGCAGTAAGTTGAACCCTTTGGAGCTGGGATTCTTTGGCTACCATGGTGATGAATATTGTTTGTGATATAACCTACTATGTGCTTTATCCAGCTTGGTAGGAGAGGGAGACCTATGCAATGCAGAGAGCTGGAGGTACTGCCAGCAGCCAGACCCTCAGAAGACAGTACATCACATTATATCAACCACATCTTCCTCTATAGCTCCTGGGGATGTTTGTATTCACCCACCTTGGCTCATGATGACTGACTTTGTCCTGATGACTGGCTCATCATGACAACATTGATAACTGATGCCAGACAGAAAGGAAGAAGCCTTTTCCCCACAACCCTCTTTTCTATTTGTAAATTTTATCTTTAACAACAAGACTGATGAAGCATTCTGCAGACATTTGACAAAGGCCATGGAAGGTAAAGGTAAGACTCAGTCTCCACTAATTGAGACTGTTCTACTGAGAGAGACAGGCTATCAGATAAGATACAATAAGGACCACTGCAACCCTGTCTAATACAAACTAGCACCAGTGTGATGAGCCCTAATCTTTACTGAAGGATTAATATGGGCAGGGCATGATTCAAAGTATACATATTGATTCACTTAATCCTTCAACTTATACCTGTAGTTTAGGCAAGAAATAAAAAATGAAAGAATGATATGTAAAGCAGGCCTTCTTTGGCTATGCTCTTAAGTGCTACCTGGAATTGTGTCCAGCTCTTTATTAATATGTATTGAACAGCCACTTGTCATTAACTACTATGTCACTTTCAGTTAACTTATGAAATTATCTACTGATACAATTGTGCCTCTATATACTCACTTGTAATAAAAGGGACATAAAACTGAGCTTACATAGTTATAGGGATTAAAAATCCATTTATAAATAAAGGAACTGAGGTTCAAAGTATTCATGTGACCATCCCAGGTCACCCTTTGGCTCAAAATTCAAACCAAGGTGAGCTGACACCAAATTTAATACTCTCACCCCTACCTCAGGATGTCTCCTCAACTAGCTAGTAATTAAATGATAAATAAATGGCCACATCTATTGCCTTAATGCCACACTTTAGAAGTGCAATATTATTCACAAAGGGAAAGAATTTTCAGTGTTTGAAAGGAGGAATAAGCTGGTATCTGAAGGTTCTGGAAGTACTGAACTCCATGGCTTTCCTGGAGTAAGTCTGAAAGCATAGGTATCAGAAGCTCTGCAATGTGCCTCTCAGTCCTTGAGCCCTTCCCTTGAAACCTATTTGCCAGCCAGGGAATAATCTTGATTTAAATGACATTTCTGGAGGGAATTCCCAGAAGAGAGGAAATAATAAAAGCATTTCTCTGTCGATTCTTCTCCCTGTATTTAACTTTTGGGAATATCTTTGTTAACGGAGAAGAGCACACCAAGGAACCATTACCACTGATACAAGGAAAGAACGGATAGAAGAGCCCTTCAGCCACATCCCGCCAGTAGCAACAGTTTAACTAAACATAATTGCTATAACCACTTCACTGTTCCACTTTCTAGGCTTCTGGCACATACTTCTTCATTTCCTCATTAGGTTTATGGAGTGCTCCTTGGTATGTTTGCTCAATGTGGTTTCGCTTTCAGCTGGTGCATCTCCAGGATGAACAGGGGTCTCTTCTACCAAAAACAGTTAGTAAAATAAAAGAGTGTATGAAATGGACCAGTGTTCTATTCTAAGCCAGGAACCTGGCTAGTACCATTATAAAAACATGGTGAGTTCTTACCCACTGTGATCCTCTTGTTCTTAAAGGGTGGGGCCAGCCAGGTGTGAAATACCAACACTAAATCCATTCATGGTATCTTCTTGCTCCATGCCTGGTCCCTCTGTATCTTATGGGAATTTCTTTCAGAAACAGAGCTGTGAGTTTTCCTTTATTATAGAGCCATCAATATGGCTGCCCCTAAATAGGTTCTCCAGCTCCAAGTCTATCCTGATCTCTTTTTATTCCCTCTTACTTTTAACATGTTAAACACTCTGCATTACAGTATCTTGCACAAAGATAATTACTAGAAAAAAACACTTAGACAATTATTGAAGCAATAGCACACTTGACCTTATCTCACTCTCAGGACTATCTGCATTTCATAAAGCAGTTCTCAGAGCTGGAAATGCTTTCATCAGAGAGTAAGTTCACTTGTAGCAATGAGATGGAGGGCAGACATGGGAAACTCAGGACGCGGTCATAAAACCAAGCCAACATCAGTATGGGGATTAAACAAGTCAGCATTAACCTTTCTGAAGACTATTAAGTACTACATAGAACTTTTTCATGACTTCTGTGTTTGCTTTATACACAGGTAAACTTACCTATCTGTATAGGTGATTTTACCTAAACACGTGAGACCTGAAGAGAAGGGAAGACCCAGGGGAACCACCCTGTATGAGTTTTCTCCACAAAAACTCAACCCCTATGATTGCATGGAATAAGAGAAGTTGTCTGTAACTCTGGTACCCTAGTTTTCTGATTCCTATTCCCTAGGTTGTCAAGTCAATAATGTGACTTAATAAAATCAGGGGTACCTAGGGATCCATCCAAGTGTGAAGCACTCAGTACTGAAATAGTAGCTGTATCAAAGATGGTAATTTATGAGCAGATAAGGCTTGCTGGCATTTGTTTGAACCAGAGTTCTACCTTGAGTCTTAGCAAATCTAAACTATCTCCACAAATGGGGTTTCTAACTTTCAGATGCTTCAGTCTTCCAAGCAAGACACTGGGGTATCTGCTTTTGCTTCCTTTCATGACGTTTCACTCCCAGAATTCTTAGACCATTAAAACCTGTCTTAATTAAGAACATGCTTAGCTCTAGACCTTTAGGATTAGCTAAACTATAAGAACTGAAGGTCTGTTCCATTCCTGATCATGTTGTTACAGAGAATATCCAGCATCTGAGTTCACTACTTTATTCTACAGAAGTGAGAACTAAGGCCCAGATGACAGCCATGGGCCTGCTTTGGGACACATCTGAAATTCTCACTGGAATCTACAGTTGTCTCTGTTCCGTAACCATGCAGGTTCCCTTCCTTGAGTGGTACATGCTGTCAGCACTAGCATAACTGGTGGATACCCTTTAATAAAACTACCCAGTTGGTCGCTGCTCTCTGAGAGTTAATCAAGGGCTCTGATACCCAGTATTTTAATCTCCACTTTCCCTTACCCCAGTTCTTCTCTAATTTGTTCTTCAAGTTCAAGGCAAAGCTAGGACCAAAAGGCTCCTTCAACACTTTCCCAGTGACCAATGAGAGGAATGCATGAATGAATTAATGAATGAATGCTCAAATATTTGTTACTAACACTGTTTTGGTGTACTACATGATATTCCAATGCTCTCTGCCTTCAGATATAACCACTGTGCAAAGCACGGGAAGTGGAGGAGATGGTCCCTGCCTAGTGGAAACACCAAAGGCCACCTGCCATGTGTTTGGGGACCATGAGCCATCAAAGCTGGAGTGGCTGGGTTGAGAAGAGACCTTACCATGTGACTGGGAGGAATGCCGCCCCTTTCTGGACATCCCCACAGTGATGTGCTCGATGACAGGAGGCAGGGCACACAGTTTGACTGGTTGCCAAACATCTGGGCTCAAAATCAAGCAGAAGGGTGGCTCAGATCAAAGGGAAGATGACTGCAGATAATTTCCATGCCTACTATGTGCATCCAGACTGCCATGGTGATACAGACATCATGGGCATCCTCAGCTCTCTGTGCCAGATGTCTGGTGCTATATTAATCCAAGAGTCATGTTTTGAACTGAGCATCTGTTGGCATATGCTGATGTGCAAAAGAAAAAAAGAAATTTAAAAAAAAGCATACTAAAACTATGAATTATTTCATCAGCTTTTCTGTGGTGCTTTTATTCTGCCCTCCTGACAGAGGCTGAGGAAAGCTTTCTCTTAGCCTCCAGTGGTTTCTAACATGGCCATGCCTCCGGCATCATGCTGTGTAAGAACACAGGAAACTGAGATGCCCCTTACCCATAATTCCAGGGAGAGGATCAGGTAAACTCCTCACCAGAAGCATCTTTTGTCCCAAGCCATGGCTCATAAGTGGGTAACATCAAGAGGTCATCCCCAAACACAGTAGCTCCCAAGATGCCAAGAAAAAAATGTAGAATATTTCTTTTGTTTCTGGACAATGATGTTGAACTGACAACTTGCTGGCAATTATGATTCTGTATCCTTTTGTACAAATTATCTTATCTCTTAACATGAAGCAGGCATAAGAGCACCAAGTAGCCTCCTGGCTGACAGGCCCTTTTCTAATCCCAGCACAACCTTTACAATCCTGAAGAAAGCCGAGGGACTTGCTGCTAGCTTGCTTGAGGCTATTCTGTTTTCATCCTTCAGCGAGGAAAGCAACCAGTCAGCTGAAGAGGAGGGACTTCTCCATAAGCGACAGGGTCTCCAATGGTTGGAAGTCCCACCTGGCTGTTGTTATGAAGGTTCTAGAGGCCCAGCAACAGTTGTAATTCCTCTAAGCTTGCTTATTTTCACAATGTGGACATGCCAAGCCTGTCAAGATCAAGAAGGTCCCCCAGGGGATTCTCACACACACACACACACACACACACACACACACACACACACACACACACACGATACTCAGGAAATAGAGCATACATGATAATCAGGATGAAGATCTCCCAGGTAGGGAAGGGGGAGAGTTCTTAGGCCAGGCTTGCTTGTGACCTTTCTAAAAGGAAGGTGAATAGGAGGAAATCTGGAAAGTTAAGTTTTGAGGTTCTAGGCTTTGTTTGTTAAAACCTCTTGGTGTTTCCCTCATTTAAATCTACTGCAGAACTAGAGAAGTGACTTTAGCAGCTAATGTACTTATAAGCTACCTACCATGTTTCCTTATTGCCTGAACTTAGCCAGTTAGGGATCTTTGGCCCAATAACATACCCCAACCCCTGGATTTCTGCTTCTTCTTTTCCTAGGTATTAACAAACCAAGAATTAAGGTTAAAACTCCTATATAGAATACACTACCTTTCTAGAGAGTAAAAGTACCCTGGTCGGCGGATACATCACATGTGGCTTTGCTAGTAGACCCTGGACCCGGTTTTCATCCTACTGAGTTGTACCCCTGGTTTATAGAAGCATTGCAATACTTGGTCACCCCCAAATAAAGGTCATAGTCCTAGCCTGAATGACCTCTGTCTTCTCTTTTGATCCCCACTTGGAGCCTCCTAGACCTATGCAAGAATAAAGGTTTTAAGACAGCATCATTGAAAACAATAGTTTCACCAGGGATGGAAGCACTAGTCTAGAATAGCAGCACTCTCGATGCTGAGTCATGCGTATCTCAAATTTACGCCTAGCTATGGCTACATGAGTTCAAGACTAGGCTGGGCTATATAATAATGAGAGTCTTAAAAAAAGCCAAAAAACAATAAACAGTAATAACAAGAAAAAAAATCAAAAGACTAAGCTGTTGATCTTGCCCTCAACGCAGCCATGAGAAAAAAATGGGTTGGCAGAGGACCCGTGTGTCTACCTTTCTTCATTGTTCTTTGTATTTCTTATCAAAACCTTTGCCCCACATTCCCACCCCTGTTGTGCTTTCCTCATTGGACTCTCTACCTTCATTGTTACCAATTTTACCCACCTGCCACAAGATGGAAACTCAGAGCTTCCCAAACTGACGTCTCTACCCTTTCAGTGTCAATCCTTCCATGGAACTATGTGACCCAAAGATCACCCCCAAAGTACACAGTGGAATTTCTCTACCAGAGAAGATCTATTTCTGCAAAAAATTTTCAAGTTGTCATTTCCATTTAAAAAAGGAGATGATAAAAAGCACACACGCATGAGCCATTATTTGTAAAATGCCTACAGATGAAGAAGAAGAATGCATACCAATATCCACACACATAAACACATAGGAGTGTGTGGCCACATGTGGATGTGTCACCCAGGGAGGCCAAGGCAAACCTCTCAGATGAGGAGAGTAATTGAATGCTAAGGAAAATGTCAGGAATCGAGAATGATTTCAGATTTCTTCTGAACGTTCTTTATATCCATCTCTGCAGATTTAGTTTTCAAATACATTTTTTTCAAACTTCCATTCGAATTTGATTCCTACATTAGCGTCAAAACGCAGTCACGTGGGTAGCAGACAGGCAGGGGTTACCAGGCAGGGGTCTCATTGTGGTATGAAAATGATTGCTAGCTGGAAAGAGTGATTTTTTTTTCTCCCTAGTCCTCTTCTGGTATTGCTTAGCTAAATAAACCCTGACACTTCAGTGTTCAATATCTTCAATTCTTTCCAGAGTTGACTAGTATTCCTTAGCTATATTATGTTAAAATGTAGGTGGATATTTGGAATAATGAATACCATGTCCAAGAGGGCCACCACCACCATCGTTACTGTCATCCTTTTCTTTCCAGAACATCTTGCAATGACACAGTTATCCTATTCCTATTCCTCTAGACATGAACAATCAGAGGCTGTCCTAATTTTGTAAGGGGGACTGGTGATAGATTCTAAATAATAATGACAATGAATTTGAGTGCCCTCAACTCTAAACTTTCCAGGCATAAAGGGATAGCTAATTTTCTATGAGTTGTTGGTCAGAGAGGATCGTGAGTCACCCCCAATACAATATAGGCAATTGATACTGCTGTTGGTTGCCCATGAGACTGGCTCATAAGGCCTGATTGTTGAAGGTATCATATGTGCTGATGGCAGGACATAGAGAAAGCAAACTGGAACTTTACTGGATGTCTTCTCCCCACTGGCAAGCCTTCCTGGGTACGATGCAGGATACTGGAGAAAACCTGCCGCCAACAATAATCTTAGTTATGGAATCCAGGTAGTTCGCCAGTTACCAGCCAGGCAAGATATGCCTACTGGGGCAATAGTGGCAAGTCTCGTATAAAGATAATCAATGTCCTTATGATGGGAGTTGAGAGCCATTCCACAGAAGGAAATCCACATTGGATACTGTCCACTACAATCCAAAGTCCATGGCTAGGGAAGTCCTAGGCCCTACTGTAGACTGATTGCTCAGTGGACATGACATACTCATTACACTGCCTTCTAAATACTCATATTTTCACCCATAGAGGTACATTGTAGAAAAAGGGGGCGGGTGGAGAAATTAAGAATCACAAAAATCACAAGAAATAGGAGTGACGTAGAAGGCTGAATTCCAGGCATTACATAGCTCCTGAACTCACAGTTGTGACAGAGGCACGAGACTGGGCTTGTCAACTCCCGTCATAGAGCAAAAGACTCATGAGGCCCCACCTTTCTCCAAGGATTTGTTTGATGGAGAGACACTTTCTTCAGTGGCATACCCATGCTTCTGTAAACTAAGGCTCAGCTACAATCCTGTAAGCAACCCAAGTAAAATTCAATGAGACATCAAAAAACCAAACAAAAAAACCAAAAAACCAAAATCATTAAAAAGACATGGAAATAGAGAGGGGTCAACCGTGAGAAGAAAGAAACTAGGGAAAGAGATAGTAGTGGGATGTGGATAACAGAAATACATTATGTACATGTGTGCAAATATCACAATGAAGCCCGTTGTATATAATTAATGAATTAAGAAAAACAATTTAAAAATAAAAACAAACCAACTTCTTAGGCACCAAAGCCTACTCCAAGTCTGCCTCACCTCTAAAGATAAGAGACTCTTGGAAGAATGACTGTCAAGGGCAAAATAAGAAAATTAATAAAAAAAAATGCAGCTTGCCCTCCACATTTAACCTTCACAGAAATGGAGAAGAGGCTTCACTCTTATGGTCTTTGGGCCTTACCCAGACTTTCAAATGCTATTCAAATACTCTCTAACTCGAGATTTAAGCCAGCACCCAAAGCTAGTTCCGTGTCTGTTCTGCACCATCCATATGATGTCAGGCTTTACACTGTAGGCAGCTCATGAGCTCCCATGGCATCCTTCCTCCATGACAGCCATGAACTCAGAGCATCAACTCAGAATATATCTGGGTAGGAAGATCTTTAGGTCATTAAGAATAAGTGGGAAGGGTCTTAGGCCTTGGGACCATGGAGACCATCAATACCTTTAGGTATCAGCATAACAGGAGTTGGCCCCAGAAGAGCACATGTGCCCTTTGAATGTGTTACTCTTCTTCTACTTCATTACACCTGGTTGTTGGCACCCTAACATGTATGTGACATGTATCCAAGCAGAATCACTGGACTCTCATACTGTGATGTGCACGTGAGTGGATCCAGAATCTCTCAGTAACAGGACACAGTGCTCCTTATGGTTCCTTTAAGGGAAAGTTTAGGTTTGGGGATATTGTTGTTTTTGTCCCACCTCATCCATAAAACCTTCTATGACAACCCTGGCCTGCTCTGTTCTGGTTTTTCTGCCTCTCTGTCTCCCTTATTCCCAGCTCCCCTCACTTTGGCACATACGCAAGACCTTATCTTGCCACATGATATGTGTTTCATAAACACATCATCCTCCCTAAGAGCCACAAGCTCTGCAAGGGCAAAGACCACGTTTGATATTTATTTTCTATGTCCCACGGCACACAGCATAGCATGAGGCCCGGAGCAGGCTCTGGATCTGTACCTGTTGAACTGAGTTGAATTTTAAGGATAGTTTGCTGTTTTCAGTGACAATATTATTTCAAAGAATTATCAAAAGGCAGATCTGGCTGCTTCCCCCACCCTGCTCCCCCTCCCCCCAATCTCACCCAGATGAAGACTACAGGCCTTCACACTTTTAAGTGCTGGTTAGGAATCAGAATCAGAAAGCAGCTGGTGACTTTCAACAAAGAGCAGATTGTATTTCAGCAATGGATTGTGGGAATTGATGGATTAGCCACCAGAGACTCTTGGCCAAACCCTTTGGTGTTATCTGGAATAAAAGGGTAATTCAGAGATATGCCAAGTATCAATTTCCAATTACTCTCTCCTGACACAATTCTGCCTCTTGCAGAAACTCCCAGGGGATCTGCTGTCCCCTATCAGCCCAGATCTGGCTTAGCTTTCAGTCAAACAGGTACCACTAGGCAGCACCCTGTTTGGCCTCAGTGTGACAGTGTCCTCCTTTGACACACTGGTTCCCTTTTGAAGTCTTCAGTATTGGCTTACACTCTCACTGGAGAGCCAGCTGAAGTGTGAAAGGCCTTTTAATATTATACTGTGAACAACATGTGTCAGGACAGGATGGGGGTAACTCCAACACCTGCGGCAAGTTGCTGTCACCAAGGTTTCCCAAACCTTAATTTGCATCTGGCTGTTGAATGTGGAAACAAAGACTCCTGCCTGACTTGTACAACTTCAACTGTAACCAGAGGGGAAAGAAATAAGAGTCCCTATGGTTTTGACTTTGATATTCAAACACAAAACAGCATTTCCACCCTGCAGATCACAGACAGCCAACCACAAACTAATTTTTAAAATCTTTGGTATTAGGGAATGTAAAAACTGAGGATCTGCAAAAAGCCAGAAATCACATGTCTCCTTTATTACAAAGTAATGGAACAGAATTTGGAAAAACCAGGAACCATCTCCGGGTCCATAAATCAGCCCCATTGGAAGAGAGCACAAATGGCTAGCACCTGGAATGAGCCTTCATTTGCAGCAGGGGCGCAGCCTAAAGAATCGAACTCCGGGCCAAGGCTCCAGATCATTCTCTGTGATTAATGACTTGAGCGAAAGGTCTCAGTTGAGGTTGAACAATTAGCTTGTTCCCTGCACAGCCCAGAACTGCACGGTGGAACTGTGTCTTCCCTGATTGTTCAGATTGACCTAAATGCAAGCCAGCCCAAGGAGTCTCGGATGTGTCATTGTCAGGCTATGTTGGTCAGGAGGGGCCTGGCATTCATCAGGATTGCTTTAGTCAAATCATCTGCGTTGACTCTGCCTGCGTGCCACAACCTTTATGCTCCTTTTCAAGTTCAAGAACCATCTTAAATGAGGCCGTGGCATTGGCCTCAATCTGTTGGTGGGGAGGGAGGAGCCCTCATCTCAGAGGATTACAAACGGACGGCATATGGCCTGGATCATTTCTGTTCATTCTCTCAAAAAAAAAAAAAAAAAAAAAACTTCTAAGGGAATTGAAGGCCCTTGAGATTAATGGCTTCTCCTGTCTGGCCCTTATTACCCACTTCCCAATAGTTTTCTCTGCTCTCTTTTGTGTCTTCCAAAGCATTTTGGTTAAATCAGTCTCTCCCCCCTTGAACCTTGCAACTAGACTCTCCAAGAGCTAGAGCTTCACGCAAGCCCTCGGAATGCTTTCTCTTTCAAGTGGTGGGCTGAAGATGAGCGAGCAAGGTGGTAGTTCCAGAACTTGACTCTGAAGGTGCAGGTACAAGGAGGGGAATATTCCACGGTCTGGGCTTCCTTGCTGCCGTCTCTTCAAACTGATTGATTTAGGGGGGACAACAGGTCTACCATAAGTAGATAGTGCCTGCATTCCAGCAGGGCTTGGAGGGGCCTGAGCAGCCAACCACCTTGCAGACCATCTGCTGTACTGACCTGCAGCAGGTCCTGGTCCTGCTACCTCTTGGCTCTCAACTTCATCTACAAGCACTTTCCTCCGTGAAAGCGCCTGCCTTTTAGAAGTTGAAAAGCACAAAACAAAAAAAGTACCTGATAGTAACTACAGAGCAGAAGTGGCTGCACTCAGACCTGTGGGATGTGACTTCCTCAGCACGCTTGCGACAACTGCCACATCTCCATCACTCTACCAAGGCAGGTGTCATTATGGTCCCTATTCTGAAGACAGGGAGACGTGGAGCAAGTGAGTGTCTTGTCAAACACAAAAGCAGCACGTGACAAGGCCAGGGCAGGACTCCATAAAACCTTGTTTTTCCATGCCTGATGCTATGGTTGACAGCTGCCTCTGTCTCTGGGCAGTATGAGTGCCCAGTCCCTGCTGCTGACAAAGTTGGGGAAGAACTAACATAGCATCTGCTGAGGAAGTCAGGCTTGCTAAATCCTGTCTCTGCCATGCCATGCAAAACCTCAAATGGGCTCAAGTCTCTAAGATCACTGTCCTCTCGCATGAAGTGGGATACTAAGATCTATCTCATTGTGTGTGGGGTGGGAGATAGACGAAGTACTGTATAAGTCCAGCACAATGTCTACAAAGGATGGGATGGGGTAATGGCAGCTTTCATTAGTAATGATCAAATCTGCTGTTATTCTCCAAAGGGACACAGTAGGATTGAAGAAGATGAGGCAGAAAGTCTCAGATTTGAGGGAAGGGAAGTTGATGTGGTAATGCAAGTCCTTGTAATGGCCTCAGAGAAGCAAAAAACTGTAGGAATTTTAAAAGTACACATAAGGACTATTTAGCTTCCTGGCCTTCTTATTTCTGCATGATTCTTAGTATATCTAGTTAGTTATCTTAGTTGATCTCTATGAAAGGATTAATTTTGCTAGTATTTACATATGTGTACATGTATATTCAGGCCTGTGTGTGCATGTGCATGTGTGTGTGCCTCTGTGTGTGTGTGCCTCTGTGTATGTGTATATGTGTGTGTGTGTGTGTGTGTGTGTGTGTGTGTGTGTGTGTGTGTGTGTGTGTGTGTGTGTGTGTAGGCCAGGAGTCAATGTCAGGTGTGTTCCTCAATTGCTCACCACCTTATTGTTTTGAGACAGGGTCTCTCCCTGAACCCAGAGCTGGCTAATTCAGTTAGACAGGCTGGCCTGCAAGCCCCAGGGATCCTCCATCTCTCCAGCTGTACAGATACAGGGTTGCAGTGTTAGACTCAGGTTTCATGTGGATTCTAGAATGATGAATTCAGATCCACATATTGGTATGGCGAGCACTTCATAAACAGCCATTTCTCCTAGCTTCCTAATTTTGATTAATATATTTTTTATTACACACACACACACAGATATATATATTATATATATAATATTTATATATATAATATATATTATATATATATATTATATATATATATATTAAACATTGAGAGGACATCCAGACTGAGGGACTTATATTAGTATTCCTTTACTCCTGGTATAAGAACAAGGCAGCTTGCTTGTGTCCTTCCTCGACCTGTGTGGCTGCTCTGGGGTGAAGCAGGCATTGTATCTTTCGCTCTGCATTCTCCTCATGCTCTTGGCAACCCCTGACACATCACATTCTCAGCATCAATAAGGACCAGTGCCAGTTCACACTAAATTGCCTTTGACTACATTTAACTGATCTAGTATTTTTTTATGATTCTTTCCTGTTGTACCATTTTTCACTTTTGACTTTATAATTCTCTGCTGACTTTAAATAGCACTTTACCAGACTACCCTGGATGATTCTTAATAGAGATTTAGGGGCTAGGTTGTGTTGTGGTTAGGATTCAGATTCTCCTTCAGCAACAAGGAGAAATTAACTAGGTGGTTTTGTCCCAAGTGCCCATTTATACAGGGAATGGACTGAGGGTTTATCTTCTTCCGAGCCTTGTAATCATGACACTATAAGATGATGTTCAAGAGATAAAAAAGTTTGTAGTGATAGCTTCTACACTACAAAACCGCTGTACACTGTCCCCGCAGCCTCGCATGGCTGGGATAATATACCTACAGCAGTTGAATTACTTGCTGAGTAGCAGGGAGGATTTGTCTGAATTCTATCCTATGCCACAGACAAGTCTTAGTCTCCTGAAGAGGGAGAACTCAGATGGCCTTATGCCAACATGACAGTGTTCCTTGTTGTTGTGACTCCATCTACACTGTCTCTGGTCACTACTGCATCCTTCCCAGAAAACACTAAAGCCAGGTGGCCTTCAGCCCCTGGAAGAGGCACTTTGGGGAAGAAAATGATTAATTAGAAAGTCCCTAAAACAAACCTTGTGTGTGTGAATGCCAGTAAGTGTGTGTGTGTGTGTGTGTGTGTGTGTGTGTGTGTGTGTGTGTGTGTGTGGTCGCTGTGGTTGGACAATGTATTTGTTTACATGTACATGTGGCAGGCAGAAGACAATATCATATAACAATTTCTTAGGAAAGAGCCAACTTTTTTAGGGGTGTAAAGTCTCTCTTTGGCCTAGAGATAACCTGTTAGGCTAGACTGGCCACCAAGCCCCAGGATTCACATGTCCCTGCATCGCTAGCACTTGGGTTCCAAAACACTCAACTTTATTTTTATATGAGTTCTGGGGACTAGGATAGAGTACAGGTCCGTGGACTTTGATGACAGAGTGATCTCTTCTGCTTGAGCATTCTTTCTAAATGGAGTAGCTGTCCTGAATTAATTCTGTTTTGAAAATACAAAATCATTAATTCAGTAAGGACTTGACTTGTGTCGTCATGTAAAGATCATTTCAACAGAAAAGCAAAGGCAAATCCCCTTCCCTGCCAGCTTCGCATGCATCTGCAGACCCCAAGCTCGGAAACACACAAAACCTTTGTTCTTCCTCATCCAGGCAATTTCTCTGCCTCCTCTCCCAGCTGCAGTAAGTGCTACTTTGAGAGCTTAGTTTTCTTTTGCACATCACTCTTCATGGGATGGAGACTCTAAAAACTGCTGGTTCATTTCACATTTTTAATGCCATCTTATGGTGCCATTCAGTAAGTTTCCCTTTCTCTTGATTTTGTAATGTAATCCATAGTAAATATCAATCTCCTTTATTTAACAAATCATCTTTGTTGGTCCCAGATTTGTGGGCTATTTTGTTTTGTTTCACTGCTATAGGCTAAGTGACAGAAACGGTCCCTGTGACTCTGGGATGGTCACTTGCTTTTCCTGGGGTAAAGTCCTATGATGCTTTGATCTTTGACTTTTTACACATTCAAACTGACTAGAAAATATTTTTTTTCCAGCATAAATATGCTAGCTCACACTTCAACTAGAGTAATTTTCGGAGGTTCTGTTGTTCTGGGCTTTTTCAGTTCTTGCAATTGCTATATTTTAAACTTCTGTTCAGCCAACGGACAAAAGATGCGCATTTTATGAATTCCTCCCATGTACATATCTATGCTTGTTTCTTTATAAACAAAAAAGAGTCTTTTCAATAATTTGAAATGAAATTCTTTTTTAAAAAAAGTAGGTACGAGGGCTGGGGGCAGTCTTATGGAGGACCCTCGTTTGATTGGCAGAACATTAGTGACAGTCTGTAACTGTCTGTAACTCCAGCTCCAGGGCATCCAGCACTCTCTTCTACCTTCCATGCAGACTAGACATGTGTACACACGTCAAAACATTCATACGACAAGATAAAAATAAATATATCTTCTAAAAATCACCGTGAAGTGCAATCTTTGCACAGAGTAGATATGAGTCCATGTCTCCATGGATACCATGTAGATAAACACATGCGAGTCACTGTACCTGTATCATCCTTACATCTGCTACCCACCTGTATGTTTACAGTGGCAGTGGCAAGCTGGGTCCCATGAGCCAAATCTAGCTCACCACCTGTTTTTCTAAATAAAGCTTTATTGGAACACAGCCATGCCCACTTGCTTACACACCACCTCTGAACACTCTTACACTCCATGGCAGGAGTTTGGGTAGTCAGAAAAGACCATCTGTCCTGCAGAGCCTGGAATGCCTACCAAGCCTTTAGAGTAGAAGGTCACTGACCCATGACTTAGAACACCCCCATTTATAGACATGGATGCTCCACACGGCATATGCCCCCTCAAATCAATTCCTCCTGAATGTCATTTTTTATGAAATGCTTTCACCTTCCATGAGGGCACTCAGACAGACAACCTAGGCGTCATCTCATGCTCTTTTCTCTGATTTACTACCAGGCACAGAGACTCCCCAATTATCCAACCTTTCTATCTGTGTTCTGATAAATCCCTTTCTCTGTACCCACTTCCATCTCTCTCTGCTTCAAGTCTTCCACTCGAATAGACAACCCTTTGTACTAATGAACAAGCCCCACCTGTCCCCTTCCTCCCATGAAAATGGGATACCAGACCACTTCTGATATTTTGTGTTTATAGATTTGAATTTCTGTCTGCTATCTCTTCCTCATCTTTAAGGTTCCCGAGAGACGTCTGCCATCTCTGCACATGCCAACAAAACCTTGCACAGCAGAAACTTGACAATAATTAGGACTGACATGGCAGAGCATTCATGTCTGCCGTACCACTTGCCAGTAGGGTCCAGACATAGTGGATACTCACCTACAGGTAGGACTGAGAGGGCCAGAGCAAAAGAATCACATTAATATCATTTAATGCAGTGCTTTGCAAACTTCTATGTGCAGAAGACGCCACAGAGCTCACTCAATTCAAAACAGTCATGTCAGGAGCCACCGCCACTCCAGAGTCAGAACCTCCAGAAAAAGATGCTAAAGTGACCATGTTGTAAATGTGCTTCTTAGTAGATTCTTACATAGGCTGGATAGAGAAGGACTTATTTAATGTCAGCATCCTGCAGCAGACATTATCCCACCCTACCACATCAGCCATGATGGACCAGTATATCCTGACCCTCTCTGTATGTGCCATATCTATTATAGGCTTGTTCACTTTTCCAGAAGCCAAGAAGCCTGGTAAAAGGCATAACTCCTACTCCCTTTCCTTCCCTGCCTCCTTTGTGTGTGCTATGTGTGTGCTGTATGCATGCCTGTGGTGTGCACATGTGTGGATGTAGGTATACATACGGAGATACAAGGACAGTCCTTCTCTGTCACTTCCCGTTATTATCCTGTATCATCCTATTGAACCTGGAGCTAGGCTGGTGGCAGTCAGGGTGCAGTAATCCTTCTATCAAATGTTGCTATTACTGGCCCAGGCAAGGCCATATCTAGCTTTTCACATAGGTGCTGGGATCTAAACCCAGGTCCCCAGTGTGTAGCAAGCACTCTTATCTACTGAGCCATGTCCCCAGCTGCACACTACCATTCTCTCGGGGCTGCCTTCTGATTCCCAGGCTCTGTTTTCACTGAACGGAGACTCTCTTACCACATGCTAGTATCCCTCTCCTGTACGCAGCACTTGCCTTAGGGGAGAGACACACAAACATTTGTGCAGTGCATATATTATCAGAAAGCTTGCTTTAATTTTTACTGCCCTCTTCATTTTCAGCATATTACAGATCGTTTAATATGTAAAAAAAATAAAAGGAAAGAGAGAGAGAGAGAGAGAGAGAGGAGAGAGAGAGAGCACCAAAACACTAATAGAAGGGTTGGAACAAGGGCAATACCAATATGATGCTCTTGGTATTTATTAGAGATTTTTCTTATTAGACTTAATTTTTTCCTAAATTGCATGTGACCCATTATCATTATGCTGGTGGATAATATAACACAACAAAATTATCAGTCCATTTTACTCAAGGAGAACATCCAAGGTTCCTTGAGTTTTATAACACCAAGCAAAGCACACATTTAAGGATTTTTTTTTCAGTGTTAGGGGTCTATTTTCCCCAGAGGCCTGTAAGTATTAAAATCACACTGGAGTGTGTTCTGCTCTCAGCGGGTGAGAAAGTGCAGTCAGTGGGGTATTTACCATTCTTTATTTCTATTTCATGCAGTCACATGGAGTCATCTCTCAGGTGGTTGGTTAGTTCTCTAGCCACTCAGGAGCCATCTTGGGCTTTCCTCTGAATGGCATTTATAATTTCTAACCCCCGAGGTCAGTGTTGCTCACCTATAGCCTGCTCATGGTAGTTTAGTTTACAGGCATAAGGTACTTCAGGTCAGGGATGACAACATGTATCTGAATGTATTTGTTGCCTCTCCCTCCCCCTTCCCCTCCCCCCCCCATCTCTACTTCTTCCTCTGTATATGGATAAAGTATGTACTTGTTCTGTGGGAAGGCACCTTCCACAGTCTCTGTGCAGATGGGGGGCCATGGCAGCTGTTTACCTTTCCCTTTATCTCCTCCCTGCTCTTGCCTGAGACAAAGTCTTTTAGTTACTCACCTCTTCATATTCCAGGCTAACTAGCACACAAACTTCCCAGGGATTCTCCAGTCTCTGTCCCCCTGAATCATACACAAATGACTGGAATGTATCCTGGTAGTTACATTGTTTGTGAATTTGATTGAGTGTGGGTAGAACAGACGCAAGCACGTAGAGCTCGGCAGAGGACAGAAGGGGACCAGCTTTCCTGAGGGACAGGTTATACTGGGACCCTGGATTGAGCAACATCATAACTTTCTAATCTTCAATTTCCTCACATTTTAAAAAAGTGGATAATATCTGCTTTCTGGAGATGTTTCTAGGATTAAATTTTATCATCAACATATGTAAAATACTATCCCATTGCCTGACTTTAAAGAATCATTGAAACTAGTGTTAACATGGGTATCCTTGCTGTGTGCGGACCTTCCTGTGCTCAGTAAATCAATAAGCCTTGCAAATGTACACAGACCTGGATTATTTTTCTGTGTATCACGTTTTTGCCAAAATAACTGATTCATGAGTCCCCTCAACAGTGACAGAGTGCAGACAGTTTCCTGCAGATCATCAGCACCAGGAGATTTAAGTCTGAGGAAGCAAAGGAATGCTTTCACGGAAGGAATTTTCTAATCACTTGGCCATGGGGAAACAAACCTGCAAAGTCTCAAAAGTCATTATAAATCACCCTCTCGGGGGCTTCATGCTGGGATATAATATAAACGTGTGTTTTTAAAATTCAAATATTGAAAGAAACCAATCTTTCTGGACTCTTCTGTTCTTTTCCACCACAATCCAGGTCTTCCCCTTAAAGGAACTATGATTAGAAATTTTTTTTTTTTTGAGACAGGGTTTCTCTGTGTAGCCCTGCCTGTTCTGGAACTCACTCTGTAGACCAGGCTGGCCTCAAACTCAGAAATCCACCTGCTTCTGCCTCCCAAGTGCTGGGACTATTTTATTACCATCCTTCTGAAACTATTCAATGTACTTAGAGAGGCTGTGTGAGTGTGTGTGTGTGTGTGTGTGTGTGTGTGTGTGTGTGTGTGTGTGTGAGAGAGAGAGAGAGAGAGAGAGAGAGAGAGAGAGAGAACGTGGGTATATTTACATGTTTGTGATGTCATTCAATTCTGGAAAATCCTCCTGAAGGTGGATATCATCTTTCATTTTTAAATGTGAGGAAACTTAAGATTAGAAAGATGCCATTCACTCAATATCCCAGTGTGAATATGTGCAATGATTCCTTTTCCCCATGGCTAGAAATCAAAGCTAGGCTCATGTGCCCACATTGCTTCGCAACTTAACTACATACCACCCCAAGTAGTGCATCTTAAGACCTAATTGTGGCGTGTGTGTGTGTGTGTGTGTGTGTGTGTGTGTGTGTGTGTGTGTGTGTGTGTTGGGGCATGCCTAGAAAAGCCTGAAGAGTTCATCCATCAGATCTCCTGGAACTGGAATTATGAAAAGTTGTGAGCCTCCCCATAGAGATGCTGGGAACTGAACTGGGGTCTTTTGGCAGAAGAGTAAGCACCTCTTGGTCATCTCTCCAGCCCTTGACCCTTTTGTATCTGTTTGCTGATTACCTTATTATCAATTTCTGCATTCTTTTTATAGCAGACATACACACCACAATTGTCAGTGAATCTGTTTTTAAACAATGCTCAAGTTCACTATTCATCTTTTGATTCTACCTAGATCATGTTTTATTTTGTAACTTTTAAACAGACAATTATTTGCAATCAGTCATATATGCCAAATTTTCTCTTCTACTTCAGAAATAGCAACATATTGCATATATTATTCAACCTATCGTTTATTCCTCTGGTTCTGTTTAGTACACAGATTTTACTTCAGATGTGAAAGTTTGAAATTTGAGCTCTATCTTTTTCTTTTTAGTGCTTTCAAGGTTTCTTCTTCATTTCCATTTAAAATTCTAATTCATTTATAGTATATCTTACTGTAAGTGTGGGGTATGGATTCAATTCCCCCCAATAGCTTCCTATTTGACCTAAGAGCATACTCTGAGTAGTTCATCCTTTCCCCATTTCCACATGAAACTTAGTCTAGTCCTAGATCTGCTATTTTATTTCGTTCATCTGTCGATGTGTTTGAGAGCACCACTTTCTTTTGATTATCACAGCCTTACATTTCAGGACGTGAAGGTATATCTCAGTCCCTTGGAACCAAACCCCAGCACTAACAGCTGAATGTGGTAGCTGCACAACTTTAATCCTGGCACTCTAGAGATAGAAGCAGGTGCATCTCTGTGATTTGGAGGACAGCCTTCTCTATGCAGAGTTGCAGGGTATCCAAGACTACACAGTGAGGCCCCTTCAAAAGGGGGAGGGGGTGGGATAAGCCCTCAGCATCAGAGAATGCAAACAAGCAAAGAAACAAATCCAACACTGCAAAATAGTAATTATTATAATTCATAACCATAACTGTGTTTCTTATGTACAAAGGTTGCTTTCCCCTCATAATTTGTTTAAAAAAAACAAAAACAAAAGATATAATGTTTTATTTTCCCATACAAATTTTAGATTTAGTTTCTAATAAAAAACTGGTTGACACATAGGTTCATAATAAGTTTATACATTAATAAAATGTAATTGGCATATTAGTAGTCTTGATTTTTCCAATAAAATAACATAGCATTTCTGCTCAAATACTCAAGCATTCTAGAGTATATTATTTTTTCATGAATACAGAATATATATATATATATATATTCATATTCATTGGAGTTTCATTACAATATGCATGTATTTTGCTTTTGAAAATATTTCATTCAAATACTTTCATATCTGATTTTCTCCTTTTAATACAGAAATGTAAGTGCAATTACTGGACACTAACCTTTCCTCACTTCCTTACCAAATTATTTTTTCAGTTTTGAATCAGGTCTTTCAGTTTTTAAGAATCAAATAAAATAAATAATCTATTATGTGATAATTTTACAATTGCCTATAATTGCTTTTTCCTGTCTAATTGCATTGGCTAGTATTTCTAGTAAAACATTAATTAGTATTAATGATAACAGATATCTTGTTTTATTTCTGCTTTCATAAGAATATCTTTGAATTTGTTGTTGGCTGTTGGAGTCAGATGCATTTTATCATATTAAGAAAGTATATAATACATCTATTTTCATGTTTTCATCAAGAATTATTATTACTATTATTCATCAAAAGCCCTTATAGTATCTTTGAAATTAACATTTTGATCCTATAAATAAATAAATAAATAATAAATAAATAAATAATAAATAAATGGATATTCTAATACTGAGATTCTATTGCATACTTGGGATAAATATCACTTGATCATGATGTTTAATTTTCTGTTTATATTTCCCAACCCTGTTTATGATTGCACTCTTTAGAATTTTTCTGCTTCCATTTATAATGGAGATGAATGTATAGGTATTGTCTCAGTATTCACTCTTAATTTTTCCTAAAATTAATATGTATTTACTTAATGAAAAAGCTCAGAAATACATCTTTGGCTATGCTCACAGTCTGAATCAAATGGGGACCATCTCTGTGGTGTGTAAGGGTCAGCTTAGGCGACATACAAGAGCCAATTTAAATGCCCACGTCCTTATGAAGTAATATTACTCAGGCAACTTGGAATCAGCCATGGTGGGAATGTTTACGTGCAGAAACCAGCAAACACCACCAGCAACGCACGAGAACCCTCCAGGACCCCAGTTGTTGAACTCCAACATGTGGCGCTGAGTCCTATTTCTGTATGGCCACTTGTACGTGGTGCTTTTTCAGAGGGAGTGACAGATCTTCATAAACTTCAGTGTGTCTGTGGAAATCGGTCTTTCAACTTTCTATGTCATCTGAAGTTGATTTTGGGAAATTATGCTATCCTATAAAATTAGCAGCTAGATTTTCAGTTTTAGTCAAGAGTAACTCTTTTTTTTTTCTTTTTGAAAGTTTATTTACACTTCCAATGTTTCCCCTTTTCTGGGTCTCCTCTTTGGAAACCTCCTATCCCCTCCCCATCCCCGCCACTATGAGGGAATTCCACCTCCCACCCACCTGCCCACCCATCCCCATATTCCCACCTTGACATTCCCCTTTACTGGGGCCTCTAACACCCTCAGGCCCAAGGGCCTCTCCTCTCTCCCTGATGGCCATCAAGGTCATCCTCTGCCACATATGTGGTCCGAACCATGGGTCCATAGATGTATGTATGATTCATTTATGCTTGTCCTGTTTTTGTGTCTTTATGTTGCATATTTACATTCTCTTTACTTTTCCATAGTTGAGGTGATTTAATTTTATCAAAGATCACTTTTGAATTATTACATTATTTTGTTTTCTCCTTTATGAATACTATGTTAGCTTTAAAACCTCTTCCACTTTCCTTTGGTTTTGCTGAGTTTCTTTCAGTCAAAGGCTTAACAGAGATGGCATTTCATCATGTACTAAAATCCCGTATGTAATCCACTGTAAGCCAACAGAATGCTGTTTTAATTATTAAATTATTATGTGCTTGATAATTAGAGAATTTTCTTGTTATCATAATTTTTTCTTAATCATATTCCAGTTATTACTTTATTTCCCATGTGAATTTTAATTCTACTTTCTCATTTCAAAATAAATTGTGTATTTGTTCTTTGGGCTTATTTTTTCTAATTAGCATGTATACTTAAAGAGACCTTTCTTTCTTTCCCTCTAATGATGGTCCTATGCCTGTTGCTATACTGAGATTTCATTAGAATACTTCCCCAGCAATCCTACAGTTTTGGTTTTCTGGTTATTTGGACTTGAGATTGAAGGACACTGGAAATTTTCTGATGGAAAATGACTTTTTCCATCTGACTTTGTGATTCCTGGTGTTATTACACTGTGACCTGAGAGATTTTATATGACCTCTACTTGTGAAAGTTTGTTGAAATTTTACCCATGACCCAATATATTACTGTGGAAGATTATTTTGTCAAAAATGAGCAGAATGGTATTTCTGATCCCATGGGCTCTTCGGGATGCCTGGCTACAATGTCATGGAAGAGGGTCTGATTTTGCCAGTCTTAAATCTGGCCAAGCCTTTTATGACTACACTGAGTAAGGCAAAGAAATGTCACATGACTTCTGAGATGAGGGTTAGGAAAAATATATATACATACAGCATGGCTCTTGTGCTTGGAACCTGCCCCAGCCATGAGGATGTACAAGCGATGTACAGAGAAAGCCACACAGAGAAGCCCACCAAGTAGCCACCAGCATTGAGAGCCTACGAGTATACAAATCTTCAGCTTATTTTAACTTCCAGATTACTAGCTTTCTACCTATGTCCTGAACATTCTCAGGGAGCGATAGGACATTCCTAGCTCCCTCACTTAGAAATTCTGACTCTAAGATTACACAAACATAAGAAACTCTCATTGTACCACTAACTCTAGGAATCATTATGTGATCATGCTACCTGGAAAAAAATATATAGTATAATACATAATATGTAATATTTGTAAGCAATATTGCATTATATGTGTTTATATGTGTGTGTGTGAATACATATATGTTCTACCGGCCCTACAATTAAAGTGCTTGGTTTGATTTGCTTCAGTCAAATCAACTTGAATAATTTTACATTGAGGTCTATGTATATTAATATTTTCTCTACTTGACCCACCAGCGAATGAGACAAGTGATGTAGAATCAAATAACTAGTAGGTGTTCTCATTTTTCCTCTTAGATCCCATGATTTCTCCTTCATGAGTATTGACACGTTTTTGTTTTTGTTTTTGTTTTAAAAAACAGGAGCATCTATAGCTTCTATGTCTAATACATTAACTTTCTAAAGAACTCTTGTTTCCTTTAATGGTTGGCTGCTTGAATTGTACCCTATGATATAGATTTTCTTTTTTATTGGCAACCAACGTCCCTTCTCATTGTTTTGTTTTTTTTAATACAAAGGATCCTGCATAGCTGAGCAGGTATCCTCCTGCCTCATCCTTCTGAGTTCTGTGGTAGTAGGTGTGCACTGGCATGCTCACCTCATCAGTAGATCCTTTTACCTTGACTTTTTCTAAGACTATTTGGTTTGGTTTCTTGCATGTAACAAAAAAACAAACAAACAAATAAAAACTGGGTTTACCTTAAAAGCCAATCTGGAAAAATGTCCTAAATGGGTGAATAGGCATGAAGGCCACACAGATTCTGATAAGCCGTAATTCTCTCACCCTCAAATTCATACTAGACTTATTGCCTTTTTTTAAAGGGTGTGTATACATGTGCATGTGTGTGCACATGAGTGTGTGTGTGTGTGTGTGTGTGTGTGTGTGTGTGTGTGTGTGTGTGTGTGTGCAGAAGCTGCAAGTTGGTGTTAGCTATCTTCCTCTACTATTTTCTACCTCCCACTCAACCTGGATCTCAATAGTCAGTGAGGCTGGCTGTCAGAGAGACCCAGAATCTGTTCATGTCCATTCCCACCTCTAACAGTGGAGTTAGAGGCATGCACCACTGCATGCAGCTTTTCATGTAGATCCCAGGGACCAGAACTAAGAGCACAGTATTTACACTGCAGCTACTGTAATCACTGTGACATCACCCCATCAGGGTTTTTTTGGCCTGCTTCTGCAGATACTTTATAGGAGGACCTTTCCCTCTATTGGGTTGCCTTATCTAGCCTTGATGGGATGGGATGTGCCTGGTCTTATTGGAGTTTGTTATCCCTTGCTTGGTTGATGTCTCTGGGAGGAAAATATGAGAGAAAGGAGTGGCAGAGAGGGGAAGGGAAACGGCAGTTGGGTTCTAATATATGAGAGAAAAATAAAAATAGATAAGATAGATAGATAGATAGATAGATAGATAGATAGATAGATAGATAGATAGATAGATAGATAGATAGATAGGTGGGGAACTTGAGCCATGTGTGGCCTAGTATTCCATAACTTATGAATCACTCTCTGAACAAATGAACTCTAATTTTCATGTGCCTAAGTTTCACCAAGAACAAAGGTCTTGAAGTTCTGGACATTGATATTGTTCAGTGAGGCTTAGATCACATACCCCAGCTATACCATCCTATGCTTCCATGTCTGTCTTGCTCAGTGTCTCTATAGCATTGCATGGTGCTTTGGCATTTAGCATCATTTCTGATTCTCTCTCACACCCGGAGTGTATGTTCTCTGAAGGGTGGAGAGTGAGTCCCAGAACAGAATGGTGGGACACATTTCCTTACTTAACTCTAACTATCATGGCAAAACCCCTTTGCAAGAATGAAGAGCTAAGTGGAAATCCAAGCAAACCTATTTACCCAGAGTTTAAATGTGGCAAGGAAGCCTTCAACAGATAAAAAGCACTCTGTTTCTATGCACATCTCCAGTAATGACTGGACAGCCCTACAGAAATGTAACTGACCCAAAGAGTGTAGCCTAGCATACAGGACCAAAGAGAAGGAAACTCAGAAAGATTGACTTGCAATCCTTTTTAAATCGGTGTGTGTCTTTTTTCCTTGTAGTCTTTTTTCTCTCTCAGGTGTAGGGTAGGGGTTTCTTACGTGAAAACCATATACTATGCCCTGTGGAAATCTCTGTCAGATGATTTCTTTATGTTCAGAAGGGTTAGGGAAGGTTAGAGCCCTATTTTTAGGCTTCATGACTGACTCAGGGGAAAGGTGGTTCTGGTCAATGACATGCCTTGGAAAATGGGAATTCTAGTTCCATGACTTGTCTTGGACCTGGAAGCAATGAGATTGGGAAAAGGAGGCAGGGTAACAGGAGAAAGAAAGGCTTCCGTTGTGAGGCACCTCAGAGGCTTCCCAGTGACCTGTGGTCCTAAGCCCCATGTTGCATTATGGACTGCCCTATTTTGGACAGTATCTTGCATACCCTGAAGGCTCACTGGACATCTCCTAGGCAAATGAATACCTTTCTAGGGGTCTGCAAGAAGAAAGCCAGCTATGGAATATGCTTTCTAAGTCCTGCTTGGCTTCTTATTGGTCCGTCTATGCCAGCCTTCCCTATCCTGCCTAGCATTCTCCAAGAGACATTGATTATTTGATTTCAGCACTGCAGGAGGCAAAAGTTCCACAGAGATTCTAAAGGAGCAGATGAAGGCAGTGAGAAATTAGACATAAGAAGAAAAGCTCTCCCTTGAGAAAACAAAATTTGTGGAGAGTATGGTTGCATGGTTCCCTTAATCAAAACCAAAATGGACTGTGTCTTATCCTCTTGGACTCGCCTCGATTTGGGAGGAACTGATGAGCTACAGAAAGATAAATAAGGAATAAAAAGCTAATCCACCAAGGAGGAGATGTTTTATTGCTCTCCCACAGATGTCCTTCCTAACAATACAGGATATTTCCCCTCTATGGGGAAGGTGGGAATAGAAGTGGGGGTGTAACAATTTATATAGGGACCTTGGGGTAGACGTATTGGGGAATTAGCATTGCATTATTTTCCTGGCTCCCCACCCCTTTTGTCGCTGAATTGAGAAAGCCTTGCCTTGCAACAGCAGAAAGAGTTCGCATACCATCCCCAGGGACAGAACTCTGACCTACTAGACTGAGGAAGCCACAAATGGAAAATTCCGAGTTCTTGTCCTCTTTTATTCTCATGCTAATGCTTCTGCAGAGAGTATTTAGGGAAACAGATGCACAAGAATAATAAATTACTGAGGGCCAGGAACTTCTCTGGCAACACTGGGGCCTTGTTCCAGGATGCTCTTACATCTCTTTGTGCCGGCAGAAGTCCAGAGGGGTCAAGGGGAAAACCCTTGCTTTCATTTGATGAAAAAGTACAGCTAGCCTGGACATAAGAGAATCCTTGATCAAACCCCATCAGGATTTGAAAGCTGTGAAAGTTTCATTCTACTTCCTTCAGGCTACCTCAAAGGCAATGAGCACATTCTTCAGGACCAGGCTTCAGGGAATAGTAATTCCCGAGTCTCCATCAGCAGATCCTGTCTGAGTTCAAGGATATCCCTTCTTTCTTGGGGACTAACCTAAAAGAGCTTCCCCTTGCTGTTAGCCCCTGGCCACTTCCTATATATTCTCTCTAACAAGAAAGTCTTCTGTGCCATCCTTAGAATAAACTCATCCTGGTGCATACCCTCAAGTGAGAGAAATATTGAACTGTACTCGGCAAAGTCAAATCACTTGATGCTCTTCTCTTGCCGTTCAAACAAAACTACTTTACTTCACCCTAGACACATTTGAAGAAGAAAAGCTAGGCAGAAAAGTAGAATATTCACAACTTTCCTGCTAGAAAGTGCCCATTTCCTTCTTCTTGGGTTACCATTGGAACTGAGATTAGAAGAGTGTCTCTTTCACAGTCTCAAACCACCCAAAGGTGTTTTCTCCTCAGTCCTCACCTTCATAGAAGGCTTCCTCCCAATCCTTCTATTTTAACTATTCTACTAAATAAATACCAGAGAAACCCATTATTTTGCAGTAAGCTCCTGCACTGGGCCCCCATAGCACAGGATAAAAATAAAAATGGAGTCAGCCACACTAAAGCTTTAAGAGGAAACTGTGCTCTGCGAGTTTTCCAGAAATCAGGAAAGATAGGAGCCGAATTATCCCTGTCAATGTTGCTTCTCTAGCATAGTAGTTATCAACCTTCCTAGTGTTCAGACCCTTTGACATAATTCCTTGTGTTTTGGTGACCACCTCCCCAGTCATAAAATTATTTCGTTGCTCCTTCATAACTTAGATGTTTTGCTACTGTTATGAATCATAATGTAAATAACGGATAAGCAGGACATCTGATATGTGACCCACAAAGGGGTTGAGATCCACAGGCTGAGAACCACTATACAAATTAATTCAATCAATGGGCATGATAATACATTTCCTTCCATTGTAATACCACTACCAAAGGAAGTATTGTTACAAAGTAACAATACATGAAGCAGTCAGCTAATGTACTATTATTCAGTTTCTGAGTCACAAACAAAAAGTCAACTTGAAATGGTCAATGACTACTGAGTCCTTATTTCTGCTTTCTGTAGTCCTTCTATGACCTTACAAACAATTTCCTCTAACTCAACTCTCTGGGGTACTTATATTCCAAGTTACAGAATTAAGTCTTGCTCAACTCTAGAACTGCAAACAAAGTCAACAAAGATTTCTACAGCATACTGCTCATAATTTTTCTTTCCACCCTCCTTTCTCTCACCCTTCTGTCCAGTGTGATCTCTTCTTTCTAGGGTAGTTTCCGTGTCCCATTAGATTGTAGGGTTCTTGATGGCAGAGCCCCTGGTCCTGCTCCTGCATCTCTGGAGTGTCCCTGGCCAGGTTCCACCTGTGACTAGCTCTCCTGAATCCTGTGCACCACACACTGATGGCAGAAGCAGAAACAGACCCCAGCAGTGACCTGAAGGATGTGGAACTCCGAGGAAGGGAAATGAAAAGCCACCACCTCCTAATACCACACCCTTTATAAAACACACACGTCCCAACAAATCCAAGGGTTATTGGAAAAGTGACAGCCTTCTTCCTTGACCAGCCCCAGCCAAAGAGAAAATTTCATTAGAATGAATAGAAATGCAGAGCAGTAAATATTAATGGCTGAGATGAGGACACTGGAGGATAGCAGGCTGCAAGGAACAGGTGTTTGCTTCTTTCAGTTTCAACCCATTTGCAGCCAACGACGTCATCCTTTGGCCTTCTTGGGCTTACGGACAGGCCATTTTTCATGATTTTACCATTTCTGGCCAAATTCAAACTTTTTAAAATTAAATGTACTGCATGATTCCAGATGTTTGTTTATTTGTTCCAAAAGGGGGGAGGGAGTTGTAAAATTACTACATGAGGAAAATCCTGGGGCAGTGGGTAAAGTTTTGTCCGAGACACGAGGAAACAGAGTTAGTAGGGTCTGGAACTGGGAATGTAACTGGCAGGCACAGCTTTTAGCAAAACAATCTAGACCAAAAGCACTGGCATCCCATAACTCCTTCCCACAATCTCACTACTGAGCAACAAAAGGCACTGGGTATTTATTCCCTTTTAAAAGATTGTAACTCAACTGTGGGCCAAAGGATGGAATAAGAACAAATCCTATTGCTGCTTCCCCTGCTTACTGTATGTTTGTTCCTATAGCCACAAGATTCAGAAGTTAAATTCCCCAGTCTTCCATTTAACAGGCCAGATTGTAGTGCACACCAGAGTGGCAGGAGAGAATCCTGTGGGGAGGAACAGTGATGGGGAGCAGGACCAGACCTCACTGCCCCAAAACATGCTCAGCCTCCTAGCCTCTTGTATTTACTCCTTCCTTTATTCTCTGCCCCTTCTGCTGGTCCCTCCTCACCTGGGTCACTGAATGCTGGGATACTTGAACTATCCTAACTGAGAGCAGGGATGCACATTTCAGGCTCAAAGGCCAAATTACTTTGATATACTTTGATAAAGAGAGATAGAAAAACTAATTTTCTTTAATGTCTGAGCCCTGGTGAGTAAGACCTTGGTCAACCTCAAACAGGGATTCTGTGGCTGCCACAGGCTTCCCTTACTTGTTCCACTCCTGCCCTACTGGCAGTCTATTCTGGCTCCAACTGTCTGCCCTATCTGTCATCATCTACATTACCTTTGCTATCTGTTAAGATGTCATCATCTACATTACCTTTTCTAGCATACTGACTCTAGCCTGGGATCAAGAAATCTAAAACTTCTAAACCCAGGGCAAACTCCCATGGCTGTCACCCTCCAGTGACCATCTGGACTCCAAATCCTTATGTTTGCAATGTCTTGACATGCTATATGCCATTCCACAAGCCTTCAGCACTCACAGGAATCTGTGTCCTTTTGGGAGTCCTATGGGACCAAATCTCTTACAATCTGAGGGTAAGAATCCAAGGTCTAAGGAGGTCAAAGCAAGAAATGATGAGTTCAAGGTCAGCCTCACCTAAAGAGTGAGACCCTTTCACAATCACATACACAAACCAATAAATATAGCCCCTCCATCTGGTCAAGACTGCCCACAATTTGGAACCACCATATATAAAGGAACTGTATGCTCATCTCTCGTCAGTTCCGTCTAGTCTGACCTCTCGCTTCTTCACCCCTTTCTTCTCTGGAATGTCCTTCTTTTGCCCTCTACCCACTGTTTCTCTCTAGGTTCCTCAAAGCTCAAGCTCAACATCCTCTAGATGGCCACGCCCACTCTCTTCCCTGATTCCCTCTTTCTCTCGAGATGCTTTGAGCATGCACCTTTTATCAAGCACTCTCACATTAAACTATTTAATGTGTAAGACCATGGTTCCCTGCCATTGTGTCATATGCAGTAGTTCCTCAGCCAAACACAAATGCTTCAGAGACAGAGATGACATCCTCTATTTCTGAGTTCTCAGATTCTAACATAGGTGCTGGATCCAGTATGTAGGAACGGCAGGCATGCTGGGAAATCCTGTAAGTGACCTTTGCTCGTAGGAATCCTGGTCCTTTGAGTCACATGTGAGCACATCTCAGTTTGCCTTTTATAATTAAGGGGTAAGGATCAGCCCATGTGTGGTGGCTCATATCTGTAGGGCAAACACTGAGAGGTTAAGGATCATGAGTTCAAGATCAGCCTGATATACATGTTAAGATCCTATCACAGATACTCTCTCACAAATAAGCAGAAAGCCTTGAAGAATCAGCCTGCAGTCCTAATGTCATTAGAAAATCTAGACTCTTTCATACTATAGGCTCTTGATCTCCGTGTTCTTCTTCTTCTTCTTCTTCTTCTTTTTTTTTTTTTTTCTTTTTTTGGTAAGGAGACATATTTACTTCCACATCTTATTTAGACTTTTGAGGGAAAAATGAAAAAAAAAAAGTCGCTTTTCTTACCTTCCAGTTTATTGAGGTAAGGTTGTGGAGGAGGGGAAGTGAAATCCATTTTTTTCCCTTTTTGCTTTGTTTAGGGGACAGAAGAATGAGATTGGTAGCCTGCCTGTGTCTGGGAGTGTTCCACAGTTCTGCCCAAAGAATAGAGATGAAATGCTCCCAGGGATTGTGAGAAAAAAAAAAAAAAAAAAGCATCCTTGGAGGGAGAGGCTAGGAACTGGGCCCTTATGGATTTCATATGCTTGAAGGAGGTTCCTACGGCTCCTGGCTACGGTCCATGCCAGTCTTGGTAATAGTTGAGCAGATTCATCCATCTTCAGATATCACTCGGCTTGCTCTTCCATCACTGCCGACCTCCCAGACAGCCGGCACACATTTGCACATCCATCTATATACACGAAGAAGTTTTAATCTACACTGCCCTCCATTCCAATCCACCCAGCCCAGCTTGGTGTGTAGCGAAGCTATTGACCCTGCAAAGTAGCAGAGAGATGAATTTGATGACCCAGACTAGAGTTTTTAAACCATTCCAGCAAGGTCTAGAATCAAAGGAAAAGTACAATTTATTCAGCACTTAGTAAAGTCCTTTTACGTGGGAACAGAGCACACACACAGAAAATAGACTCCCACTGCTGCACAGATGAAATAAACCTGTCAACTACAACTGTCAAATCACGAGTCACCTTGATTAAATAAAGGAGACTTGAGCTTCACCTGGCATCTGAGAATTCCACCAAGAATATGCACATAAAAGCATCATGAAGGAAAGAAGTCTAAAGTAATGGGTTCTGTTCACAATGTCATCAGAGGAAATCATTTTACATAATTAGAAAACGCTAATAATAGTTTCCCACAAGAAACCAACATACGCTCCCCCCTCACAGCCAGGGCTTAGACATTGGCAAGGGCTTTGAAAGATAAGTCAAGGCCTTGCTGTCATTTAACAAGTCTCTGCTAAATGTGTCTATTTTTTTCTCTTCTCTCTCATTGTTTGTTTTCCAGTTTTTAGTACACTCTACGGATACATTTTCATCTAACGTGCCTAATAAACTTTCAATAAATGAGTGCCAGTTTATTATTAGTATTGCTACTTTGCTGTTGTTTGCAAAGTACTGAATCCAAAGGCTCTCCTACTTCTAACAACAATGCTAATCATGGGTGGAACAAAATCATCTCAGGTAGCTATCTTGAAGATACCGATGGACAGAGCAGTCAATAATAAGTGGGCCACTTTAGGCACAGTCTGAGGGGAGGTAGGCCCTACCTAGAACTGTCTCCAGGACCTTGAATGGTAGATTTCATTTTTTTTTCAAGTGGGCAATGACTAGCAAAAAGCAGCAGGACAAGGACCTCTGGGGGCAGAGCTAGGAAGCTAGCTGAGTGAATACATCTCTTTGTCTAAAGCTTTTGTAGTCGGCCTGTGTTTCTCTTGTTTATTGTATTCATCTCTATCTGCCTCCCATATCTCTTGAGGGTGGACCTAGAAATATGGTAAAAGATGAAACAAAGTTAAAAATTAAAAAAATAAAAAACTACTGGTCAAAAGAGAAAGATTGCTTCCAAATCCTCTACCTCTGGCAACCCTCCCAAATTGTAATGAGCAGCCTACACACCAAGCAAGTATCTCTGAGTACTACTTGTTGTGGAGTATTCCTGGCCAACATGACCCCACCCTAAACCTTTCCATACAGGCTCATCCTCTTCATAAACATCTACTTAATTTTTCTCATGTGCATTTCACTTGCTAATTTTATCAGTAGAAGCAAAGGCCTGTATTTATGTTGTCTCAGAAAATGTATCTTCTCTGATCTCAGGCAGAAAATGGTTTTAATAACACAAATGAGAGACAGTCACTGCTTTCCTTCTCTCTTTTGGACGGCACCCTCTGAGCCGCTCCCGAAGATACACAGAAAGGTCAACAGCTAAGCAGGAAATGATATCCGCATTTAGGAAATGGCAGACAATAACTAACTATGATATGCTCTGTGTAAATCATGGTGTGATTGTCCTAGCAATTAAATCTAAATATAAATAGACCAAACGCTCAGTTAAGGAAGAAGACTAATAAGCAGTAATAACCAGGTCAATAAAAACAGTGGAGGTTGCCAGGGACCAGTGATGTAGGATAGTCTTGAGTCTTCTCCCAAGTTTTCAAACAAATTTCCTCATACTTAGCTTTCTTTCTTTTGCATATTTAAAATCAAATGCTTAATATGACAAGAAAACGATAGCATCTTTTCAAGACGGCTTAGGCATCAAGGAGAAAAGTTATTGAGGGACACTCAGGGAACTTTTAGATAATGCACAAAATGTATCTGCAGAGATACGGGCGGAAGATCCTCAATATCATAGCTGTGGGGAAACACAGGCTGGCAATGGGTAGGCCTGGTTGTTGGTTCTGTAAGGAGCATCCTTTTGTTAGGGTTTCTTTGCAGGTCACTGGAAACTACACTTCCCAAAATCCTCTGCTACGGATCATTCTGGGTTAGAGGATTTCCACAAAGAGGCACTGAAACAGGTCTAAATATCTCAAGAGGAGGAAAGGCAGGGCAATGAACAGTCACAATGCATGAAACTGCTTCCGAGTGAGTTACCAGAGAGTCACACACCTGCATGGGTACTTTAGACTGAGAACTGCAGCCGAGGATTCTTAGGTGACCCTGAGGCCCCATATAACTTCCCCACAATCCTCTAGGGCCTACAGCCTCCCGGCTGGTCCCTCATGATGGTTTTAGCACATTCAGAATCAGATATTCCAGGCATTACCTCTCCCTGTGCACCTCCCTCCATTTTGTTTGACACAGTGTCACAGTTAGCTCTTGCTTCATGTGTTCAGTGGGGAGGATGAGAGACATGGTTAACCTTGGAATCATAGGCAGAGAGCTTTGCATAAATAGTATGTGTGTCTGTGCTGCTGAGTGCCTCTAGTCAGCCTTTGGCAGTTCTTGGCATACCCTTCTTTAATGGGAATGGGAATGTCCACTTATTCCCATACTTTATAAGAGCAGATTAAGAATAACAGGTCTTTGACTTAAGTAGAAATGGTTTCCCCAAAGACAAAATGGTCTACCCCATACCCATCTGAACTTTACTTTTAATGGCTACCACAAAGATTGGCAATTACTGTTATGCTGGAGTGTGTCCTGTCCACATAATATATTTGAAGAGACTTTAATCTAACAAGTGTGTCAATAATCTTCATAACACGGTACTCATAGAAAACACTACATCCAGATAGCCAGCAGAGATCAGGGCTATAGCTCCATGCCCCCCATACTCCGACAATATGCTAAAGTCTAAGGCAGTGTACTGAGAGAAATCTAATGTGGCACATGCTACACTCCTATCCGTTCCAGAGCCTGACTCTTTCTGAGAATGAAGCTCCTGCTTTGAAAGCATCTGTTCTAAGAAAATAATTTTAGTAGTTCCTTCAGTTCACACCATTCCCCTCCTTGCTACTAAAACATCAGTGTCTGGCAAATACAGTATTTAAACAATCATCTACTTGGAGGTTCTGTTTGGTGGCTAAATGGACTCTGGCAATGAGTCAGCAGATATGTCTCCCTTCCTTGTTCCTTTGAGCGTCTAGAAGCAACAGCATTGAGGTCAGAGATGAACAAGGCAGACTCTTCCAATGACTGAGCTCAGCACTGTCACGCCACAGAGCTATTGAAGACACCCCTTCCCCTAGGTTTCCATGACTCAATCTTTAATGATGAGAGTCACCTTTCTAGTATTGTAACAAATACCTGACACAATTATTTTGGCTAACAGTTTGGGAGACTTCAGCCCATGTTTAGCTGGCCCATTGTTTCTGAGCCTGGTACAGTGTATAAAGCACCACATCGTGTTATGGTGGGTATATATGAAGAAGACTCTTACCTCATAGCATGAGAGAGAGAGAGAGAGAGAGAGAGAGAGAGAGAGAGAGAGAGAGAGAGAGAGGAGAGAGGGGAGGGGGGAACTGTGGCTTCAATATCCCCCTGTGGATATACACTTTGTGATATAATCTCTTTCTAATAGAGCTCAGGCTGTAAGATCAACAGTTGATAAATGGGATCTCATGAAACTGAAAGGCTTCTATAAAGCAAAGGACACTCTCAATAGGACAAAATGGCAGCCTACAGGTTGGAAAGGATCTTTACTACATTAGGCAGACATTTAAACAAATTTTAAAATGGGGTACAGCACTAAACAGAATTCTCAACAGAAGACCCTTGAATGGCTGAGAAGTACTTCAAGAAATGTTTAACATCCTTCGCCATCAGGGAAATGCAAATCAAAACAACCCTGAGAGTCTACCTTACACCAACCAGAATGACAGGACATACCAGTAAGGATGTGGAGAAAGGGGAATACTCCATTGCTGGTGGCTTTGCAAACTTCTACACACATTCTGGAAATCAATTTGATGGATTCTCAGAAAATTGGAAATAGTTCTACCTGAAGACCCAGTTATACTGCTCCTGGGCATATACACAAAAGATGTTCCATATATAACATGGATACATGCTCCTATATGTTCCTAGCAGCTTTATTTGTAATATCTGGAAACTGGAAATAACCCAAATGTTCCTCAACTGAGGAGTGGATACAGAAAATGTGGTTCATTTACACAATTTAATACTATTCATCTATTAAAAACAAGGACATCATGAATTTTGCAGGCAAATGGATGGTAACCCAGACCCAAAGGACATGTGTGATATGCACTCACTGATAAGTGGGTATTAGCCATAAACTGTAGAATACCCATGATACACCTCACAGACCCAAAGAAGTTAAACAAGAAGTAAGACACAGGAAAGGATGCTTGAATCACACTTAAAAGGAGAAACAAAATAGTCATGGATGGCAGAGGAAGGGAGAGAACAGGGTGGGACAGGGTGGGGGAGGGAATTGGGAGAGCAGGATCAGGTATAGGGAGAGACAGGAGAGAGGCCCAGAGGACCAAGAGAATTAATGGAAATCTGCAGCTGCCCCAGTGGGAGGGGAGGTTAGTGGGGTGGAGGGAATCTCTAGGAAGTCCCAGAGACCTGGGATGAGGGAAGCTTCCAGGAGTCAAAGCAGGTGACCCTAGCCAAGATGCCTAACATTGGAATTACAAAATCACCTCCTATAACCAGGCAGGACCACCAGTAGAGGGATAAGGAAACCAACCCATGCACAAAACTTTTGACCCCAAATTTGTCCTGTCTAAAAGAAACCTAGGGACAAAGATGGGGCAGAGACTGAAGGAATGGCCAACCAGTAACCAGCCCCACTTGAAACCCATCCCATCAGCAAACACCATTCCCTCACAGTATTAATGATACTCTGTTATGCTTGCAGACAGGAGCCTAGCATAACTGTCCTCTGAGAGGTTCTACCTAGCAGCTGACTGAAACAGATGCAGATACCCACAACCAGTCATTGGACAGAGGTCAGAAACTCTTATGGAAGAGCTGGGAGAAGGACTGAAGGCCCGGAAAGGAAGACCAAGAGAGTCAACTAACCTGGACCCCTGGGAGACTGGACCACCAACCATAGAACACACAGGGGCTTGAATGAGCCTCCCCCCCCCAGCACATACGTAGCAGATGTGCAGCTCATGCTCCATTGCTGCCTTGTCTAGCCTCAGTAGGAAAGGATGTGCCTAATTTGGCAGAGACTTGATATGCCAGGGTGGGGAGATACTGAAGTGGGGAGCATCCTCTCAGAGGAGAAGGGGAGGGAGGATGAGGGAAAGGACTCGATGTGTGGGGGGGACAAGAGGAGGAGCAGCGTTTGGTATGTTAGTTAATTAATTAATTAATTAATTGATTGATTGAGTGATTAATTAATTAAAAAGACCCACCACTTAAAGGCAAAAGATTAGTGATCCAGCTTTGAATATAATATGTTTTGCAGGATACTAACCCAAACCCAGACAAATACATATTGAGTATTAAGGCCCCATGCCAGCAGATGCAGATATAAGAAAATAGGGACAGTATTTTCTACTTCCCCAAAGCTGGCATCTAGGGAAAACTAACAAAACATGAATGTAGGCAATAGACTTAGAGAGGTACTTTTCCCCCTAGAAATGTTTTAGGAATTCAACCTGATAACTGAAGAACTGAAGAGCTGCTACTAGGAAGTGGGGGAGAGAGCCTTGCCTCTGTAAGACTTGAATTCCTGAATTTAAGACATACACACAGGACAGCTATCACAGAGAGTAGAAGACAGACAATTACATTAGGAGCTGCAAAGGTGTTTGCTAAGTATTCCCAAGGGGAGGAAAACTCCATACAGCTCAAAATAGGAAGTTTACACAACTATACATACGATAGATGGCATATATGTAAGTTTCAAACAGAAAAATACAGTCCTCCATCTCCTGATCATCAGTCTAGGCTCAGTATTTCTTCATGTTTTACTACCGTTTTTGAGACACGGATCCTGGGCCCATCAAATTCGACATTGGAAGTTTAAGAAAAGGACAAATGAAAATAGACTGGGCATAGGGAAGCAGCAATTTGCACATGAACACAAACACCTAACCGACAGTCTGTGTAGTTGTTGATGTGGAAGGAAAATAGATTGGGAACTGGGTGGATCAACAATTGTTTCCAAAGAGAAATTCCATCTCTGGTTCTGTAGAAGAGGCATTGGCAAGGCCTCTGACAGGAGTGGGGCAGCCTGCCTCCATGCCGTGAAAAATGTCCCTCAGCATAGGTGCCCACGATCCATTTCCATGAAGGAAGTAATAAGTATCATTTAAGTGCTTTGATAATTTATACGGTTAGAATTTTAGAATAATAACCTTAAATGTAAAAACAGCATGATATTAAGTCGTTTTATTTTCGGTACCAAGACAGCCACAGATTTCTTCATCTGGTGGTATATAATTCAGGCCAACATGAAGTAGAGGGGTGGCACCTTTTCCTTAGTTGGATACTAAAACCACAGCCAGCCTTTAGGAGCTTCTTTCGCTCTCTCTGTCTCCTTGTGACCATTCACCCATTAAACACTGTTACATGATGCAGACCCTATTTTCAACACCCAACTTGTGATACCAGAAATTCAGAGGACTAAGCAATAATTGCATTAAATGTATGAGGCTATTTCTCAGTAAAACTGCAGTATCAGTTGATATATCCCTTTAATAGCATTTTATACTTTCCCCATTTTTCTTAGGCTGTGATGTCATCCAGGAGTATTGATTTACATTCTACCTTAGTAATTTTTGCATATTACAAATATTACTAAAACAACCCCTAAAACTTGGACTGAAGACATAACTCAAAGATATAATAACTTGACTCTACACAGGATACCTGGTCTTGGTTTCCAACATCATATCACAACACATACACAGAGAGAGAGAGAGAGAGAGAGAGAGAGAGAGAAAGAGAGAGGAAAGCACAGGCATGCACACACACATGCAAGCATGCAAACACATACACACAAATAAAGCATACCTTCCTTTATTCCCCTCAAGGTCTACACTTTCCTATTAAATTAACATGTTCTCTGACTCATTTCTCATAAACACCATTTATCTCATCAGATCTTCTCACTGTGAAATCTCACTGTCATCTGCAGGTTAAATCTTTGTAAGTGGACATGGAATCTCAGAGACTCCAGTCTCCACAAAAATGACTCAACAGGCTAGAGAGGACAATTATCCTTACCTTGGTGCCAGAAAACAATACACAAATGAAAAGCATGAAGCTAATTTTAGAGTGCCTGCACTGCTCCTTGAAGTACTGTTACCTCTGTGACTCTTTCTTCGGGTACTGTTTTTCCATAGGCACCCCACCCAACAGCCCCAAGAGACGTACGTAGTCAAGACCTCCAAGAGAGCGTCTATAACAGAGATGGGTTCATTCCCCTGGGACAGCAGTATCCTGGAGCCTATTCCACTTGACTGAGCTAAACTGAATTGCACAAAGCTGATACTTGATGAAGGAAATCACAACAACCTATCATTTGGTCAAAATTTATGGATAAAAGAGTTTCACTGATGTCCACATGGTGGCCAGTTAAGCCAGGTCCAAGTCACAGGTTCCTGAGGCTCTACCTGACTCCCTTATCACTTTCAGCAGACTATTAATGTCCTGTTCATACAGTCTATAAGTTGCTGGCACTTTGGAAGCTTCTCAATAGTCTTTTCTTCCATCCATGCCACAGCACGAAGATGACCAAGCGAACTAGTAATCATTCAGCGACCCCTATGGGAGTTTCATACTGGAGCAAGCACAGTGTCCCTCTTCTAAGTCTGACCTTCTTTAACCTTGGAAGACAGATTCCCAGTTAAGAAGCAGCTATCTCATCACAGGAGGATAGAACGGTAAACAGGTCAGAGCATGTGGCCTCTTTTTGTCCCCCAGCAATTCCAACTCAGCCAGTGATATATTCCTTGGTCCCAGAAGCTCGCTAAGGGACAACACTTTTGCAAACAATATCCTATGTCAGTATTCTGCTTGCTTTTGGAACATAGGATCTCAGAGATGGCAACAGGATTTCAATATGAGAAGAACTGCACAAACCAAGTTGTGTTTTCAGGACCAGAGAAGCTAGCAATCAAGGTTCTTTCTGAACATGCCAGGCAAACTGAGTTCCTTTGAGCTATAATATAGAGCTCACTCTCTTTGAAATTACATATTTTAACTCTTTTATTTCCACAAATTGCTATTTAACAAATACTACTGAGTTTCCCAACGCCTCTCCATTACTGTTACTATATGGAATGGTCTTCTAAGTAATTGCTAAATACTATAATCTCTCTGTGTAAAAGGGGAGTCACAAAATTAATCCATGGTTTTATGTCTTCCCTACTCATTCAAGTTAGGTTTGAGGCTGGAGAGATGGCTCAGCGGTTAAGAGCACTGACTGCTCTTCCAGAGGTCCTGAGTTCAATTCCCAGCAACCATATGGTGGCTCACAACCATCTGTAATGGGATCTGACACCCATAAAATAAATAAATAAATCTTAAAAAAAAAAAAAAAAAAAAAACTTTAGGTTTGACAGTACGGATTTCCTATCAAGAGCCTAAGAAGCACTAGGCTCCTTGTCACAGGACAGGCCCAGTCAGGACCACATAGCTCACCAGTTCTGCATAGCCAAGTATCCAGGTTACAATCACTGAGAAAAACAGAAAGCTGTGTTCCTACCTCGGTGACTGGTGAGCTCTCTGGATCCAGAAGGCAAGGGTGTATACTTATGGTGGTCCTCAGGAGAAGCAGCCTCCTCCTCCTCCCCAGAAGCCTATAAAGGAAAAGCAAAATGTGACCATGGAAAAACACCAAAGGCCAAGTGCTCTTGTTTACTAAACATATCCGCTTGGGATCTGAGTTCGGAGAGAATAGGATCCCCTGGGCCATCCTTTACCTGTTGAGATAGAATTCTAGTGAGTGTAGTAAAGTACATTTTGAGGTGCCTTGGAACATCTGGGATGGCTCTGAGATAAGAGGTTGTTGTGGTTGTTGTTATTGTTGTTGTTGTTGTTACTACGTGGAGCTCAAAGGAGCTGAAGAAAAGAAGGGTGGCTAAAGGCAGGAAGTACTGTAGACTAATTCTGTTACGAGCATGCTCCCAGAAATTTAGGCAAAATGAATGCTGGCTTTAAACAGATTCCTATGACAATAGCTGTGGATGAGTCAGTGGAGATGGGGGAATATCAGGGCCAGCTTCCGTGGACCTAATGGTACAGAGGCAGAAGTAAGTGGACTACACCAGACTCTGCATCTGGGCTGTCAGCTAAGTTTAACAACAACTCTGGAGAAACCCCTCTGGAGTTTGAGTTGGGAATACAAATTCAATGCCCTGTATTTGAAATGCCAATGGCCAGAATATGTCATACTAAGCCACTTGGAATATGTGCAGATATGAAAGGAGGTACATGGAGGATGAGACCCAAATTTGAACATGACATTCCTTGGTTCTCTGTACATCTTACAAGCAGAGCCTTCAGGCATGCTGTATGATATATTTTATGCTTCTGCATTTTGTTCTATGGGACCAGAGTAGTGTCTACTTATGGTATCAGGTTAGTGCTCAAAAGGTTTGTGGTTGTAGCATGCTGGATTTTAGATTTCTAGATTATGGATGCTCAGTATGTATTCTGACTATCAATAGGACATCATCAGCTAGAAGACAAACTGGAAGTAGGACTCCATGATGTAGCTTTGGTGAGGGCGACCTCCATGATGGAATGAAGATGGTGCTGATGTAGCTGTTTTGGTGGGGTTATCCTATGCTCCTCTAAGTATCCCTTCACACAGGCTTTATAAAGAAGCTCAATGTTCTCACTGATTTTTCAAAAAAACAAAAAACAAACCAACAAACAAACAAAAAACCCCAACATACATATATATATATATATATATATATATATATATATATATATATATATATATATATATATATATATATATACACAAACCCAACCAAATAAAACCATCATTCAAAGTCCCCAAAGAAAATGACATATAGGATGGTGGGTTTTGTTTCTGTTTGTCTTTTTATTTTTAATTGTTCATCAACATCTCTTTGATTGAACAATGTGGCTAATTATCCTGTGGGGAACTATGTAAAAGGCAGCTTGTGCATGTGGTGTTAACCCTTTCCTGATCTCTGTGTCTTTGCGGGCTGATACAGGAAGAAATCGGGTTGCGTTCACATGGAATAGTACCAACGACCAATATGTCACCTGAAGAACTTGGTTGCTTTGATATGAAGCACCACTGTTATACTTAACTGAGAGTTCTAAATCAATGCAACACACACACACACACACACACACACACACACACACATATATAATACACAAAAGAGAACATCTGCTAGAAAAGAAAACCTTTCAACCTTTCCAAAAGCTCCAGGAAAAAGTAAATTTCATTAATGCTTCCTTTTTCTTTCCAGAAGAAGAAATCCATCCTATGGGGTATGTTTACCCTGCTAGAAGCAAGCCTTCTCTCCAAAGAGATTACTACACTACGGGAATCAGAACTAAGTAGAAGATTAGACCTACTTGCCACGGAAACCCTTTACACTTCATTTCTGACATTTGAGGTGTTTGATTAAGCAGCTTTCAGGGCAGACTTACACAGAGAGGTCTGAACAGAGCAAAATTAGAAGCTCTGTCCCTTGGTGGAATCAGATTTGAAGGAGCACTTGTCCACTCCAGCTAAAAGGCAAACATCACGAACATACAGGGTGTTTAAAGCTTGGTCCACATATATCGGAGGCAGCTAGGTAAAAGCCCAGCCACAGAGGAATGTGTGTTTAAAAGGCTTGCTATAACCCACTCCACTGAACGTTTAGCATGCTGCGGATATGTGGAGGAGACAGAAATTGAATTAAATATAAACCCTACAGTTACTAGTTGTCTCTCTACCAGGCTTGTGAGGTTTACTGCGACCTGCATGATACTTGAAACATGGAAACAGTGTTCTAAACAAGGAGGTCATTCTGTGTTTGCTGACGGACAGATGATGGGATGGGGACCTTCTAGCAGGCTTTCTCCTGTAACCCAATATGAGTCTCGGGTCACTGTGCTTGTGCTATAGAATTTCTTAGTATTTTTAAACTTAGATTTGAACTGTTAATGAATAGCTTTTCCTAAGAACTACTGGAAGACACACAACCCTTCAGCAAACACTCTCTGACTGTACAAGACATTGGCAGTCTGCAGCTAAGAGGAAGAGAGATTCTTTAGTCTTGTTTCCCATTGCATAGAGGATAAAAATGACATAGAGTTTTGTAGCTGTCATTCAATGCACAGAACTTAATTACTTTTCTGCTCATCATCAATTTTGTGATACAAACTCAATTTATAGAGAAGAATCCAGGAAAAGAGCAATGTTGCAAAGTATGGTTTTTGGCAGGATTTATACAGGTCAGTGTTCTAGGAGATTCTAGATAACTGGATTCTAGCTATCCACCCTTCAGCTGGGCTTTATTAAAATGAAAAGCCCTGGGACTTTTCAATGAGGTCCCCACACGTGTTCTCCACATCTTATCCTCAGAAACACAATTCACAAAAGCCAGGTTAGCATATGAAAGACACAGACAAGAACATTTCTTCACTTTGAGCACTACCTGACAAAAGATATAGAACTCACCTTGGACTTGAGGCAACACAGCACAGCAACTTGAGTATCAGATAACAGAGGCAATAAGTAGAAGGCATTTCCATAATGTTTTCTTTTGTGTGTATTAAGAAGAGATGCCTAAGGTAAGAAAAAGGAAACCCGGGCAAGTCTGACTCTTCAGGACCATAAAGACTCTCGAACCTTTGATACCTTGCCAGTTTTCCTAAGTGCCGATGGCAGAGATCTGTAGCTTCGAGTTTTGCTTTTATCTCCTGTTAGGGGATATTTTTCATGCCTCCAATAAAATACCAGTATTCAAGATATATAAAGAATGTCCTCCAGTCAACAAAAATTCAGAATAGGAGACAATGGGCGAAGGAAATGCCAGAGGTTTCAGAGGAGACCCGAATAGTCAATAATTGAGAGAATTTGATCAAATTGGCTCAAAGGTCATGGGAGCTAAAACAGGATATGATGCTGCCAGCCATTGTATCAGCAGACTTAATTCCTAATATCACATACTGGAGACATAAAGGAACATGAAAGGTTGGTCTCGTATCTCTGCCAGGGGGAACGTGTCGCTGGTTCAGGTGACTGAGGTGGTACTCCTGAGGACAACACGCTAGGCTGCCCTCTTCCCTACACATGTGAAAATGTGAGTGACATAGAGGTGTCATGTGGTTTCCCCTATATATGTATGTGCCTTTTTGATGCCCTACATGTACAAAATTTTTAAAAAATATCTAAACATTAAACAAGATATATACCAAACTTATTTAAACTCTTTGCCTCCATGAAGGGGCACAGTAATTAGACTAGGGCTAATAAAGTACGTGTGGTAGTTATTTCTATTGAACAAAGAATAGTTTCGACACAGACATATCAAAATATTAGAAACAACAAATTTTAATGGCAGCTATCTGTGGTCTTAATATTTAAACTTTTCCACACTTTCGAAATTTTTTAAAAAATTAAACATGAAAGCTAACAATACAAAGGGTTTTTTTTATTATTATTATTTCTAGTCCAGGCAATCTTCTGTTGATATCAACTCCAAGTAATTTTCTATTACTTGTATAATGGAGACTAATGTCATCTCTGGCTGTATTTTTGTGATAAAATATCTCATTTATATTTCTTATAAAGCTATTGAATATGATCCATAGAATGGACAAAAAAAAAAAAATCAAATAATAGTGAAAACATATCCCAGATTCCAAGGCTTGAAGTGTTCAATCCAGCCTTATATGAGACTTGCTGAGGGTCTGCTAATGCACAGGGAGGGTCCCTTGATTATTCTCCCATTCAGTACTGGAGAGTTGCTAACAATCTTTGTATTTATTTATTTATTTATTTATTTATTTATTTATTTATTCACTTATTTATTGAAACAGGGTTCTCTGTGTAACTGACCTAGAACTCAATTTTTAGACCAGGCTGGCCTCAAACTCAGAGTTCTGCCTCTTGAGTGCTGGGATTAAAGGCTTGCACTACCACGCCAGGTTTGCTAACAGCACATCAGTAGTAATTATCAGCCAGCAATACACTACAGAAGGCAATTTCCATCATGCAGGAGCTGTCAGGTCCAAATGAAACTCCACCACCAAATTCTGTCAGTTAAACAAAAGCCAACCTTCCTCAGGAACTTGTGAAGCAGCTCCCCCTTACTGGCCAAAAAGGACAAATGGCTGTGGTACTTCTTAGCATGCCAAAGTACATGCTGGCCTCCAGGCTCCCTCAGGATGGCAAGTGCTTGTACACATTGCAGAATCCACACTAGCATGTCAGCTCTTCTGAGCTCCTCCCCTACCTTCAACTTACCCAGCTCCTGGGCTTCCCTCTCTGCAGCCCCTTGTTCTCCTTATAACTGCTATTTTGGCTATTCACTGTCTTGTCCTCACACTTAATTCATTCTCTCTCTCTCTCTCTCTCTCTCTCTCTCTCTCTCTCTCTCTCTCTCTTTCCCCTACTCCCTCCGCCACTCTCTCCCTTCTCTCTCTGCTCCTTTTTCTAACCAGGTCAAGTTCAGCCCCTTGGCCGTGTTCAATCGACTTTTCTCTGCTCTGGACTCTTCCAGATGCCTCTGACTGTTCTCTCTCTCATATCTAGAATAAAAAGTTTCCCTATAACCATGCCACAGACAAGTCATGCCATCAGTTTATCCAGGAAGAAGGCTTGAGCTTTCAGAACCTTGCAGGAAAAGATTCAGTGAAAGTCCATCATATTATCCGGGAGACTTACAGAGTGAGAATATCTCTCTGTGATTACCGAAAATGAGTGTGCTTGGGTAACTGTGTGACGTTTGAGGCCCTTCTCAAAAGAGCATGTGCAGAGACAGCTGCAGCTCACGGTGAGCATCATGGTGCACACAGGGAACTCGATGCAGAGCACAGGAGCAGAGATTTTGCAGGCTTCAGAACAAGGAGGGGGCAGCTACAAAGTTGTTTAATAGCCATAAATCTCTGGCTATTTTTCACAAAATACCATAGAAGACCACAGCTCCACAACTCATCCTCCATCACTCAGCTCAAGTGGAGTTCTCTGGCATGCTCACTCACCCCTAAATCATAAGCCACATAAAGTGATCCTGGGGCTGGGGAATTTGTCAGCCTCTTTCAAGTAGAAGTAATCTTCGCTTCTCATCACAATTCATCCCCTGAAACCACAGCAGAAAGCTGACTCCTCTAAAAACATTAGTTTTCTTCTCCAAAGAAAAAGCTCTGCTTGTTTAGTTATCAAATATTTAGTAATCATGTACTAGAGGCCAGGCCTGCCCTGAGGATATCAAGAAAAATAAAATGAGGAACTCATTTACATTTCTGGTATATCAAAAAATTAATACTGGTCATGAAGAGTCTAACAGGACCCTCATAAATCCTATAACTTGACATCTGTGCACAGGTAACAGTAATCATGTCTGTCTGTGTTTCTAACTCACTCTAAGGGTGAGTCTTCAAAAGCAACTCTATTAACTTTCTGAGATGAACAGTACTCTTAGCCCTTGGATGCCACTGACTCCCAGGAAAACAAGGGAAAGCCAAGGCATGAAGGCTGACTAACTACGACACTTTAAAGTCAAACTGAGACTATCAGTCATCGTTGTAGATCAGCCCACACAGGTGAGCCAGCCTACTCAGAACGGTACGATACAGATCAACGTCACAGAAGCGAAGAACCATTCTGAAGGCTGAGGCTTTCAGCATTGTTTACAAGGGACACCCCTGTGCTTTCTAGCACAAAGAAAGGTGTTCAGCCTCAATGATGGAGGGATGGAATTGGAATCATAGACAGATTTGAGAAATGTGTATGTCTTTCCAAAGATGGAGGTCAAGAGAAGGGGAAGGGAGAAAATAATTATGTAGGGGTGAGATTTAATCCACAACTGAGAGACCAAAATGGAGTTAAGGGTCCGTCAGGAACTGGGCACTTAGCTGACAGAGGGTAAAGAGAGGGATTCCAGTCAGAAGTGAGCAGAAAAGAGGTAGAAGAGGGATTGTGTCAAAGGCTTCTCTGGGGAAAGAAAGCTCTTTGAAGCCAACAGCCTGCAGCAGTCCCATTTGATTTTATCTGATCTACTCAGGCCCTAGTCCTGCCAGTAACCCCAGAGGGCATCTGGTTAGGAACAGCAGCTCACAGATATTTATGGGGAGGGAGGGAATGAAGACAAGATCCAGGAAAGAAAGAAAGAAAGAAAGAAAGAAAGAAAGAAAGAAAGAAAGAAAGAAAGAAAGAAAGAAAGAAAGAAAGAAAGAAAGAAAGAAAGGAAAGAAATGAGGAGGTTCTGGGTTTTGGGGGGCTGCTTCTTACTTCAGAGTAGGAAGTACAAAGAACTCATCCAGAGCAGTAGCTTCCAAAACATGTTTAGCCGATGCTTATGCAAAGAAATAAAAAAATGGAAAAAATCTAAATATTACATAATAAAAACCTAGCAAATTTAAATGATGAACCCCCTGAAAAAATTGCGTACAAAGGAGACAAATATATTCTATGTGTAAAACCCAGAAAATCAACCTCCCAGGTTCCTCAGATACCATCCAGATGTTTTTTAGGAAAGAAGACTACTGTTCGCCAGCTCAGAATTCACCTTGTAGGTTTATTTGCCTGGCGGGGAAGCCTGATGAATCTGTCTACCTCTGTCTCCCCCGTGATAGAATTTCAAGTATGTGACATTGTGTCTGAGCTTCTTTAAATATGGATTCTAGGGATCAAACTCACCTCCCCATGCTTGCAGGGCAAACATTTTAACAGAGGAAGCACATTAGGAATCAAGGAGGAAGTAGAATTCAGACAGGAAAATGAAGGGACAAAGTGTGACATAGGAGCTGATATCTCATGAGCATACACTAAGAGTTTTTGAATCACTTGGCGTTCTGACATGTTGTTATTAACCTCCTTTGAAAAATTTGAAAACTGAGACAAATAAAATAGTGAACCTATCCAAGGCTATGTGGCTTTTATGTAAAACCTTCGGGGAGAGAGAGCAAGTTGGTCTAACCCCTGAACTAAACTGCTTCCCAGCACCCACACACACCCTCTCTGCAAAGGAACCTGTCTTAGTCAGGGTTTCTATTCCTACACAAACACCATGACCAAGATGCAAGTTGGGGAGGAAAGGGTTTACTGAGCTTACACTTCCATGCTGCTGTTCATCACCAAAGGAAGTCAGGACTGGAACTCAAGCAGGTCAAGGAGCAGGAGCTGATGCAGAGGCCATGGAAGGATGTAACTTACTGGCTTGCTCTCTTCTCCTGGCTTGCTAAGCAGGCTTTCTTACAGAGCCCAAGACTACCAGCCCACAGATGGTACCACTCACAACGGGCCCTCCCCCCTTGATCACTAATTAAGAAAATGCCTTACCGCTGGATCTCATGGAGGCATTTTCTCAACTGAAACTCCTTCTCTGTGATAACTCCAGCTTGTGTCAGGTTGACACACAAAACTAGCCAGTACAGAACCCTCAGAGTGTATGAGCCCCAGCCACAGGCTAATATGTCGCTCCTCTCCTCCATCACTGTTCTGTGGGCCTTTGCCACAGTCTTATGTGCAGAACTCTGGAGCTGACATCTGTGGAAGCCAGGTCCTAAATTAACAGTGAACTTCTTACAGCACCTAGGAAGGCAACTCCTCAAAGCACTGAGAAAGGCTACCAGTAAGAAGGGACTCATTAATAGGAGGAGAAGTTGTGGTAAAAGGAGAACTTCTAGGCTGGAGAGATGGCTCAGCGGTTAAAAGCACTGACTCCTCTTTCAGAGGTCCTAAGTTCAAGTCCCAGCACCCACATGGTAGCTCACAGTCATCTGTAATGGGATCCAATGCCCTCTTCTGGTGTGTCTGAAGACAGCTACAATGTACTCATATACATAAAAAATAAATATTTTTTAAAAAATCTAAAAAAAATAAAATAAAAGGAGAACTTCCTATTCAGAAATAATCATAACCTATCCAAAGAAAAGTGATGGAGTAGGGGTCAGTACTGCTGTTCATTGGTTCTTGGTGCAGCTTTCATTTGTGTAACACACACACTAGAATACAGTCAGAAGGGAACCATCGCGTGGTGTGTGTACCATATTTCCTGAGCAGTAGTCACATGCCACTTATAGACTTCCTTCCATCTATCTCTCTACAGCCTGGGATGTAACCACGGGATGCCCAGCCTTTGTCAGAAACATTTAACAGATAAGACTACTGGAACTAAAGAGGGGGCAGATAATTGGTCAAAGAGTCACTATGTGAAGAATTTGGAAGTTTGAGCAGTACCTTTTGAATTCTAGGGAAGGGTGGTAGCACTATACTGTGAACTTGATATTCCAAGGTACCTGCAAAGACATCCCTCCTGGGTTTACTTAGTATCTGTAGGAAAGCATGTAATATATTTGTAGTGAAAATCAATCCATGCTAAGATGCAACAGGTTTTATGTAGAGATATATAAATAAAACTGTCATCTTATCTAGTAAGAAAATGATTAACAGTGCTATGAAGGCACACAAGTCCTTAAGACCTGTTTTGGCTTTGGGGATCAGACTTCATCAACTCACCAAAGCCAACAGCAAATCTCTGCAAATGTTTTGGGGCTGCTGTGAACCAGATATGGAAACTTAAGTGGTGTTTACCTACAACTTAATCTAAAAGGAGCTTGGAAAAATTCATCACTTCCTAATTGTATCACAAGCGTTCACTAATGCTTTTGAGCTTATTTGGGTCTTTTGCAGTTACAGGATGTTCCAGCTCTTCCCAGCTCTCCAGTGACATTACTTTGGTGTCTCAGTGTGGGTTTTGATGGTAGAATTTCCAAATGGTGCAGATTAGGGTTTGATGTATAGGCCTGCTGCTTTCCTAAGTTTAAGAAGGTCATGGAGGAAATATTAACGATGCAGATTAAACACAACAGGGTTCTGTATCTATATCCATTAATGATGAATAATACAAAAATCTAAAGAAATAGCCATCTGATATCCAAAAGCCATTTCCAACTGGGTAAAGTAGCTGCTGGCACTGATGAATGACCAAAGTTGTGATGTGCTCATTAAGATAAAGGAACAAACAGCAGCCTGCACTCCTGTCAGAGATCCTCTTGTTATCAATTACAACCCCAGATACCTGAGTTTGGTCCAAATCATTCAAAGTGTCTGAGACAGTCAAGCAAGCTGTATAAAATTCCAGTAGGATATCATATGTTTAACTTCTACCAACTGTGTTCTATATATCTATAAGGTAAATTAGTATATAATATATAATTTACATATATGTGTGACATATTCATACAGAGGCCTGATTGCCAAACATTTACTCCTACACACACACACACACACACACACACACACACACACACACACGTACATATGTGTGTGTGTGTGTGTGTGTGTGTGTGTGTGTGAGTGTGTGTGTGTATGACTTTTAACTAGTAACATAGAAAGCATGTTTGAAGTAAAGGAAAGAGGCTATTCTTTTGGCCCAGGAATAACCACAACAATAGTGAGCTAATTAAGCTTCAAGGATCCTACTCTTGACAGTTCCAAAATTTGTGTACTGTCTTTCCCATTTTCTCTGCTCAGTGTTTCCAAGTTTTAGAGATAGGATCCTTTTGGCTGTGTGATTTTAGGTTTTTTACTTAAATTCTTTAGGTCATACTTTTTCTTGACTATAAAATACAATGGTAACAATAGTTATAAGCAGGAACAGGAGAAAGAGGGAGGGAGAGAGGAGAAGGAGGAAGAAGAGAAGGAGGAGGAAGAAGAGGAGGAGGAGGAGGAAGAGGAGGAAGAGAGGAGAAGGAGTAGGAGGAGAGGAGGAGGAGAAAGAGGAGGAGGAGGCATAGGAGGAGGAGGAGGAAGAAGAGGAGGAGAAGGAGGAAGAAGAGGAGGAGAAGGAGGAGGAAGAGGAGGAGGAGGAGGAAGAAGAGGAGGAGGAGGAGGAAGAAGAGGAGGAGGAGGAAGAGGAAGAAGAAACCAAGATACAGTAAATGTTTCTGGCTACTTTGTGCCTGTAACTGTATTTAGCACTTTCCGAGTATTTTTGATTCACTCAGTCTCCAGCAGTACCCTACAGTTACAACTCCCAGTTTGGTTTTATAGAAGAGGAAGTGAAAACCAACCAAATTAAGAAATTGGACCAAGACCTCATTCAGGTTCTTGAGTTACCATGAGTGGCAGAGCTGAGGCAGGAATCCAGGCAGTTTTCTTCCACTGGCCATTGCCTGGACTAGCACAGTGAATGCAGACCCTCATCTCAAGGAAGGTTATTATCAAAGAAGGACACACTGATTTTCACTACCACTTACGACATACTAACTATGGTTTCTTTGTGTTCCTCTAGCTTCGTACCCTTATGACCTAACTCCAAGCTTTCTGAGAGGCAAATATGCACAGCTTTTCTCACCCTTCCCATCCGCCACCTGCAGCTTGTGTAAATACCTACTCAACGAATGTACTTTAATGCACTGTACCTCTCACTTACAGAACTCTGAGCCCCTAACCTGATAACCAAAATCAGTCTACAGATGCACTGTGTAACTGCAAGGGGCTAACTGTCTTCAGCAAATCACCGCCAATGGCATTTCCCATCTGGTTTTGTAGAGCTGTAATAGAAATAATATTATGTCATGGTAGTCCTACAGGCTTGATTTATTTTGGCTTAAAAGGAGGAACTTGCCTCATGTGTCTCTCTTCCTCTCAAGGAGAGTCCCCCCACCCTTCTTCTTCTCAAGGACTGAGGGTCAAATTCTGTCCTTGGAACCAAAGTAGTTTTATAAAATGAGGTGAAGCAGCGCTGTCAAGCTGGGCCAGATCTGCTGTCAGAGCCTTTCCCAAATACATCAGACCCTCTGCTTGTAAAAATAAATTGATACCAATGCACGAAATTTATTAGGAGATGACAGCCTGGTTCATAATGGAAATATGGGGAAAACATCATCCTTCAAAGCTGACAGTTTATCCATCATGCCCCAGATTCCTGAGATAGAAGCAGATGCTGTCACATGCAATCCACTGAGGACACATCTTCTTGGGTTTCCTTATGACAGGAAACTGAAATAATCCAGAAGAAGAAAAGGGCTTGTGCTATCCTTAATGTGCTTGGCCATATATTTTCAGCATCACAGAAGGACCATGTGGCCAAGGCAATGAATGATGGAGGAAGTCGGGTGGCTGGAACTCTCAAAGGCCTCTCCTTTTCCCTTGGGAGTGATGAACTGGGGCAGAGGTCACAGAGGGTTACAGACCACTGTGATTGACAGCAATGCCCTGCTATGCTTGAGCAAAACCAACAGGTGGCAGAACAGTCCTGGGCACAGGCCACAGCTGGCTCAGCTGGAAGTTTGAGGACCAGGTCATCTTGTCCTACATATTCTGTCCAGCTTTTTATGTCTATTGATAAACTCAAGACAATTTAGAAGGGCCATTTTAATGAGGGATCAATGCAAGAATATTTCTGGAGATCACAAGGGGCCTGATTCTCTGCAAGCTTAATGAGGCAACCTGCTGAACCTTGTATGAAGTAATTGTGTGTTGTATTCAAAGTTCTTTTAGAAAATATAATTGTGGTAGTACATTAGAATGAAGTGAACATGGTATTAGAGGAGAAAAACATTTGTTATAAATTTTGTGAAGTTCAAACATATTTATATTTCAGACTTCATTCTTTGAAGGTTTAATTAAAGTTATTGTGGCTAGAAACGTTTTAATGAATTTATTTTCAAATACTTATGTTTTTATTTATTTGAATATGTGTGTGAGCCTTTATGAGTTCATGTGTACCATATATGAGTAGAAACCTATGGAGTCTGAGAGAGGACATCGGATCCCATGGAATTGGAGTTACATGTGATTGTCAGCAGTCAAGTGGTTGTTGGGAACTGAACCCAAGTCCTCTGCAGGGGCAATAAGTACTCTTAACCCCTGACCCATTTCTTGAGCCTTTAAGAAGCTTTTTAAATGAACTACATTCAAACCTTTCAAATGCACAGAAAGTTATCAATATGAAACAGAAATCTAAACAGATAAGGACATTCTTAATGGCCCTTTAGTCTATTTTTTAATGTATTCTCTGTGTGTATGTGTGTGTGTGTGTGTGTGTGTGTGTGTGTGTGTGTGTGTGTGTGTGTCAGTGTATACCATGTTTGTGCACATGGAGGGAAAAAGAGGGCAGGGAATGTCTCAAAGTTGAAATCATGGTTGGTAGTAAGTTACCAGAGGTTGTGGAAATGAAGCAGGAGCCTTTTCAAGAGTGCCAAGTGCTCTCCCCCACTGAGCCATCTTGCTTGATGTCAGTGTCTGACTAGTTAAGGATCAGAAACCATTACTACAAACAGGACACTGGAAACAAGCCGTCATGTTTGCTCTGTTATAAGGCACTGCATAGAATCTGTGTATGATATGTGTACTACCGAGTTAGCCAAATCCTGATGCAAATACTGTGTGGTGCTTCACTCCTCAAAACAGGTCCCCAAGAACAGCCAGGGGATTAAACCACATAACTGTTAAGTCCTTTTTCATTGGTACCAGGGTTGAAAATACACAAGAGGATCTATAACTCTGAGACCCCAGATCCTTCAACTATTGTCTCTCTATAAAGCAAGTGAACTTCTCATTGTTCGCTTTGGTTTTAGACAATCTTCTCGAGCCCCTGTTTTAAGCAAGGCCTGGAAGTCTGCTGACTTCACATGTCCAAATTAAACAGATCTGCCTTTCCCCTTGGCTTCCTCTGTGAGCACGCGCCAGCGTGACTACACATTCATCCAGAGTTTATTTCAATGTTGGTGGGAAACAAGCTGTTTTTCAGCTTAATGAATAGCATCAGTGTCTGCCTTTTAACCAAAAATGTGACCTTAAACTTGATGAATCTCACCAGAAGGCACATTTTCAAATTATTTTTCTATTGGAGGTTTATGAATATAGTTCCTCAAATTATTGTGACAGCTGTGGGGTAGTGGCTGCATCTCAGAGTCAGCGGCTCAGAAACAGAACTCGGACGTCACAAAATGGGGGAGTCACTTCCGAAAGGAGAAAACGAATGGGAAAGAAAGTAAGACCCATACCAGAGGGAAGAAAACAAAATCCAACTCTTTCAAGCATTAAGCAACAGGAGACTAGTCCTGTGAGGCAGCTGAAACCTTGACTTTTCTGCTACCGCCATTTTTGTTTCCAGAGCATTCTAAATGGGGGCAGAGAAGGCTGAACTCTCACAGATTCTCCAAGAGGACATCTGATATATCTTCCTTATTAAAGATGACAGGGTATAATTGATGGGCCTGGTGCCTATCCAGTTCCAACTTTTTCTTCCTTTCTTTCTTTTTTAGAGAATGCTGTTTAATGTGCAGACATTATTTTTGGACTACTGAATGCCAGAAACTAATGAGCTGGCATTCAGCTTTGGTGAATAAGACTCTGAATTTTCATCTAAAAGCAGTTTTGAGTTATGGCCGTAGATAAGGTGTAACTGTGCAAGGGGATTTTATCCATGTTTCTCCCATGAATCATGAATGAGGGAAAAAATTACAGTCTAAATTGCACTTAAAAGGAATAAAGTCTTTTCATGTCATACATGATTTATCAAAATGATCTCATTTTAAGGGACTGTGGTGTATCTTGATTAATCGCATTAGGACGCGTGATGAATGGCCTCTTTAATGGTAACACAGGATTTATTGGCAGCATCCCGACTGGAACCAGAAGGGTAAGAAGTAAAATATACAATAGATAGCTAACGTAGATAGGGCATCAGTACTGCCCTGACTTGTAAAGTTGTACCTGGAGCTTCATTGTCAGGACATCCTGAAACCTGGCCTACAAAGGGAAGCATGCCTCACACACAAACTTAGGTCCCAAGGAAAAGCCAATCTGCCTCCTGTAACATGTTGTATGGCTTATACCAACGATCCCTTTGCCTCTCACCAAGGAGTCTGTGTAAATGGGTTAAATTTTGCACATTCCCAGTAGATGGGGGGGTACTGCCTTTGGGGAACAGCACTCCCTAAGCTATCTCCCTATTTCAATATCCTCTTCACATTTCACTTCAATATCCTAAACGCCTTAAAAAAAAAAAAAAAAAAAAAAAAAAAAAAAAAAAAAAAAGCTGGCTCCCACTAATTTCCTCCAAGGCCGACAGATCAGAGGCTTGCCTCCAAGTGTTCTTTTAGAGCCCTGGAGACCCCCTCATAATCCTGCTGCTTGTCGGCAATTAATCCTCTGAGCTGCGACATTATTACTACCACCACCCACAGACAGAGGAAGCTCCAGACCCACTGGACTCGGGCTCCCGAGGAGGCTTCAAAGGTGCCAATCACACCCGCCTCCCAAAGGTGCCTGCTGTCAGCCCCAGAGGTTCCATCCTCCCCACTGATCAAACATTCTTCCCCAGGAGATGAATTCAGAGTCCCCGCCCACTTCCGCCCATATCCTCTTTCGCTTTTGAGTTTACCCAATGATCCATCCTGGCCTCCAAAAGGGAAGCCAGGGATAATAGAAGGCCTTTCAAAACAGAAGCTGGGCAGTGGCAAACTTAAATCCCAGCTGTTATCAACTTAAAAAAAAAAAAAAAAAATGGAAGAAAGAAAGAAAGGAAAAAAGAGAGAGAGAGAGGAAAAAAACATTTAAACACCTTAAGACAGGGAGGATTAGAGTCTGGCCTGAAAGGCCATTCTTTGATCAAAGACCCCAAGACTTTACACAAACATAATCACAAGGCAACCGAGGGCTCTCTGAAGGCAGAATTGATTTATTTGACAGCAGGGCTTGGACCCGGTAGGGAAGCCCCATGCTCGCTTGTCCTCTTCAGTCCCGTGCATCTCCAGGGCCAGTGACTTAAAAACTATGTTTTCGTCACTATGTCTCAATTGGGACAGAAGGAAGCCACCATTGCCCCTGTGTGTACTTTAGTAGTGAGTAATTGCCATATATGGAAGAAATCTTGGAAGGAGAACAGCAGAGCCTGTCCTGAGGGCTAGGCACCTCTTCTTGCTGTCAGGACCAGAGGGCCAGGACTGACTCACGGAACTCATTAACATGAAAAATGAAGGACTCAAAGAAAATCAACATTCATATCCAGGAGCATGTCTTTAAAGTGGGGAGTGTTTTGTTTTGGGTTTTGGGACTTTTGTAGAAAGACTGAGTATAGGTTTTGTTTGTTTGTTTGTTTTTGTTTTTTAATTACAGAAATAGAATTGTTACCCATACTGTTGATGACTATGACATGTTGGGAACCGTTTAACACATCCAGGGAGGGTGACAGAGTCTCTCTTGTCCAACATTCCAGGGAAGAAAAGATTTCTGTTTTGGTCATAGTCGATGAACTCCAATTCAAAGGTACCAAGGAAATAAGTTTCAAACAAAGTTTGGGAATCCATGGTCTGCTTGAGTTACGTGTCCATCTCTGAGAGACTACACTCTGCTCCAAGTGAGAGTCAGTCACGTGCATGCACCTAGCTGAGAGGGTAGTTACTCCCCTGCCCCAGGCTACAGCTGATTAAGGGGGATGAGACAGTGGTTCCCTAGAGGTACCTGTAACTAATGAGCATCTAGTGTAATAAACACCAAAAAGGCCAGAAGAGCAAATTCCCTTTAAATAGCAGACAGTCTAACATAAAGTTTTAGAGACCGTTCCTGCATCCCAGACATTGACAGCATCTTATTGTCATCTTTGGACCACAGGAATCCTTGTTCAATAAGCCAGCCTTCGGCTTTCCATATCCAGAAAAATGTCCTCAGAACTCTTGCACAATTTTATATTTTCCAGGCTCTCAGTCACGATCAGCTTTAACATACATGTCTTCTTTATTAAGCTTGGGGAACTCATAGAAGATAAAACACTGAAACATGCATCTAAAGGAACAGCAAGGTAGGGGGCGGAGGGAACTGCTTAGCTCACGGTGCAACATTGGAAAGAAACCAAACAGGCTAGAAACTCAGTCTACCCCTACACACGGGGGGGGGGGGGTACAGTGTAATTGATATGCAAGGTCTAATCACTAATTGGCAGGCATTGAGCACCTACCCCATGTATCCCTGAAAGAATTTAGCATTGACATTCTGCCCAAACTATATAACCATATAACCCAATCTGAGAATACATGACAGTGGGAAAGAACAGGGTAGGGAATTCTCTTGGGAAAAAAAAAATTCTAAAAAATCCCTTTTTATATGAAAAAACATTACCTATATAAACTGCAAATGTCTAGGCAAATGGTTTCTAATGTACTTAGTTCTCAAAGGTATGTCCCTGTCATTGTCACTCAGACATTTTTCCTTTCTACCTCCCTTGCCTCTCTTGAATAGATTCAGGGATACTTTCTCTGAGTACAGCCAAAAACCGAGGGCCATTGATTACAATCTTTGTGCATGAGGACCATAGGACCTGGGGTATTGAGGAGATTCCCTAATGATATTAGCATGTAGAAGAGAGGAGTTGAAACTAGGGTCCGAGAGGAGGATGCTAGCCATTTGTAAAACATGACATGTGTTTCCCACTAAAGACTTAAAGGAAAACAGGCAAGGTTCTCTAGTTAGGAACTTAGCAGTATCTACTATGGCAACCCAGAGTGGACCATATGCAAACGTTCCATTAGTCTGCTAAGCCCTCCTAGGCTAGAGCTAACTATGTGGCCTATCTATACCAGGACAGCTAAACATTAACACAGCAGCATGCAGCTTAGCTATCTTCAGGTCTGGACCTTTCAAAGGACCAGGAATGTTTGTATGCACAAGTTGTTGACTGTAGAGAGGATGACAGAGGTCCAAGGAGTTAAGCTCAGACAAATACAATCATTCTTTGAAAGATTAATATTAATCCCTAATTTGTGAATAATTCTAAATAAGGTCTCCACTTTTCTAGATCAGGACTCTTTGTCATTAAATGCAAACTTTTATACTGATGGCTTTTTATTACACAGTCCTGCTCAGCCTGGAACAGAATCAAGAAAATGGTAGCAAATGAAATCATAGAAGAGTTGTTTGAAAAGAGCCTTCAAAATATGTTTTCCCTTCAGCTTTTAAGGTTTTTTTTTTCCTTAAATGATGTGATAATCAATCATAAAGCTATTCTGGAAAGAGGCCGTTCTTGATTTGCTCTGTACTATCAATAGTTGTTGACACCCAAAGTTCCACTCATCTAAACATGAATGTGTAAAGCTGTTTCCTTGAGAGAGACCAGATCCAAGCAGCTGAATCCAGCTTGGGAAATGACCAAGTATCAACACGATTAAGTCTGTCATGCAGTATTTCTAATTATTCCAGCAACTTCTTTCTTCCTGTGGCCAGAGGAAAAAAAATGTAATGTTCTTTCAAAGCTGCATTTCCTAAAGAAATCTCCCCAAGCACCTCTCAAGTCTTCAAATCTGTAATACACCCTGGTCTGTCGAGACACAAGGAGGCCTGGAGGCTTCCTTTGTGGGAAATCCCATTCTAGGCTGTGTGTGGCACTTAGGGAAAACCTGCTGCCAAACATTAGCAATGAAAGAAAGGGGAAGGGAAGGAAGAAAGGAACTGAAAGGAGACAAGGAGAGGAGAGCTTTGGAAATCATTTTTCCAATCATTTTCCATTCATAAAAACTATTCTTAAATGTTTTTCCTGACCTCCCTCTCTGTCCTAGCAGAAGTCCTGACTGTCTCAACTGTATTTTCCCCTAGTTATAAACAGAAGGCTCCATATGTTCTTCCCTTTTCATTCACACACAGGATCCCTGGGGTTGGGAAGGTAAACATGGCCACAGAGAGCCAAGTCAGCCTTTAGCAAGCTGTTGGGTTTAGCCTGCAAGTATACATTCTGTTGTCCAGAGAGGCTAATGACACAGTGGCAGGAAACAGAGGGGGGATGTGTACCCTGTGTGACGGCAATGAGCCAAGAGAAAAAGGACACTAAAAAGATTTATTTTGGGACTCTGGGTGCTGGCTTTGGTCTGCGTGAAACTAATTCCACTGGCTTTTCTACACAACTCCGTATTCAGCACTTGCCTTTCTTCACCAAGGAATGCCTGAAGCTCAGCTAATTGGGGATAAAATTGTTCAGAAAGAGCTCAGTTTGGGGGTGAAGGATGAAGCTCGGTTGGCAGAGCACTTGGCCTGGCATGCTTGAGGCCTGGAGTTCAATCCCCATCGCTGTATAAACCTGGCATGGTGCTTTGCAGCCATACTTCCAGCCCTTGAGAGGCGGTTATAGAGGAATCAGAAGTTCTACACCATCATGGCTACCTGGCAAGTCTGAGCATTGCCTAAGATACAAGAGATTCTGTCCCCAAAGCAAATAAATAAACAGACAAACAATTTAGGGGTTGAATTCCTGGTGTACCCCCTAATGTCTTAGCTGAAGCAATAATGTTTAGAACGTTCCTTTAAAACAGACATCTGACAACGTTTCCTTTCTGCTTAAAACAGCATACAGTGTTTGGTTCCAAGCTTTGAACAGAGCCAACAAGGCCCCAGGCCTTCTTGTCAGGCCTCACTCTTGCCTTCTCCCCTTACTTGGCAAGCTGGAACCTGTCTGGTAACCTTCCTATTTCTTCAGGTGCTTAGTCCTGAGATCAAGAGATCTTCACCAAATAACCTTTCTCCTGATGCTTTCTCTCCAGCATGCTCTGCCTTAGCAGTGGGCCCCTGCTATACTGCAAACTCGCCACACATTTTGTCACCACAATCCTGAGCAGCTGACTCATAGTAATGTCTCAATAAATTCTTGTCACGTAGTAAAATACATCTGTTTAATGCTAAACAAATGCCATCCTTCAGTCTCCAGGGGTTCAAAGTAACAAAGTAAAAAACGAGGTAAAAACAAAATAACAAAACAAAGTAACAAAGTAGCAAGGCATATATCAGACTTACCAGTCACTCTCCACACTGTTTTCTGTTTGTTTGTTTGTTTTTTTTAAAGATTTATTTATTTTATCTATATGAGTACACTGTGGCTGTCTTCAGACACACAGAAGAGGGAATCAGATCCTATTACAGATGGTTGTGAGCCCCCATGTGGTTGCTGGGAATTGAACTCAGGACCTCCGGAAGAGCAGTCAGTGCTCTTAACCGCTGAGCCATCTCTCCAGCCCTCCACACTGTTTTCTAAGGGAAACACCCCCTTTTAGACCGCTTGATGCTCACTGAGTGGCACACACAGGGTCCTACACCCCCATTCCTCACGTGCAGGCGCTTCTCAAGCAGGGCCCTGTTGATGCTTGGGTTTAAGTTACAGCGCACACTTTGCCAAAAGGCGGCATCCAGAGGTTGTTTAGAACAAAAGGAAACTTCCTTCCTGGGGTTCAGTCTGATCCACAAGTGATAGAAACAAAAGCAGAACCTGTGGCTTCCAAGATGCATTCAGAGTCCTCAGGCTGGGCTGGGGCTCCAAGAGGACCTTGGGCCCCCATGCTAAGTGAGGCAGCATACAGCTCATTTAATTGGGCTTGCCTCTTATTATACTTTTCTCTTGCTCTTGCAACCTGTGTTTTTTGATGAGTGCATTATAAAAAGTTTAATCCGAAGGGAGATTGAAGGAACGCAGGGGAGCATCCATTAGTCACTGCCCCATTTTCCAAAAGACAGGAGACAGGGTCTCAGGGATGGTGTCGGGTTGTAATGCAGCCCTCGTGCTGCGCAGCTCAGTCAGCAGAAGGGGGAGCTGTAGTGTAACCTATTTGAGATGTAAATCTCGAGCTGGCAGTGCAGGAGATTAGAGGCTGTGGTAGCTGCTGCCCGGCCAGTCTCCGGCAATACTATATATCCTGTTCCTGGTCGGTGCAGGTCATTAACAGGACTTGGAATGCTGTTACTAAATGTGAACATTAAGAAACCCAGGTCAGCAAGGGATAGATAGAAAGCATGGCAGCCTCACCCCAAGGGGAATCGACCCCCTGTGAAGGGAAGATGTATCGATGCAAAAATAGGCAAGTGACTGTAGTAGCTCTGAGTGACGACAGCCTAACATAGATGAGCCACCACAAATGTAATAGAGTGGTATCTTGACATCAGAGAAATTAGACGTGGAAGAGGGAAAATAGGAGAGAGAAGAAAGAGAGGGAGGAGGGGAGAGAGGGAAGGGGAGGAAGGAAGAGGAGGAAGGAACAGAGTGGATGCCTCCTGTGCACGCCTGTGTCCAGCAACAAGGAAGGTTTCACAAACACATAGTACCAGGAGTGCTGGACGGACATCGCCCCTCTTTTTGGTTGACCTAGCATAGAAATGGGACAAAAGACTTAGAACACGGCCCCTAGCTCCTCTGAACCAAGCCAGCTGGTGCTTGGGCTTTATTTTTTGACCAAGTCAGGTGTCCCTGCTGCCAGAGAAGTTTTCCTTTCTCCCTGACTCCAGCCAGTTCCTGTTTCCTTCAACTAGAACTCCCCAAGACTCATCATAACACAGTTTAATTACATCAGAGAGAGAGAGAGAGAGAGAGAGAGAGAGAGAAGGAGGAGGAGGAGGAGGAGGAGGAGGAGGAGGAGGAGGAGGAGGAGGAGGAGGAGGAGGAGGAGGAGGAGGAGGGTAAACATGACTCCTTTTTATCTCCTGATACATCTGGACAAGTAGACAATGTGCTAAAACAAAATAAATCTGCCCTGACAGACACATCAAAGGGGCTTGCAGCTACTTACAGCACAGGAATGCAGTTGCTAAGCATCGGCCAAAGACTTATCAGTCCTTGGAAGAAATGCTTTCTTCTCCCTTTGAGGGGGGCCAGGAGGAGAGCTGGGGAGTGGGAACCAGCCTGCAAAAGGAGCCTGGGGATTTTCAGGGATTTTGAAGCTTAAAATGAATTGTGTGAAGAAAAGGAGTTTTGGTGTGGTTTTCCTTTATGGCCTATATTTTCATAAAGGTTGCTCATGGGAAAAAAAAAAAAAAAAAAAAAACCCTTCCAGAAAGGGCTCTTTAGGACTTTAAGAGAAAGAAGACTGTGAAGGGAAAAAAAAAAACCTGTATACAAAGTTCTACAGATTTCTCCAGGTGATTCAAACCTAATGCTAGCTAGTCCAAGATCTGGGGAAATAGCTCACACTTACCAGAGTCAGGAGGGATAAATCCCTAAGCTGCCATAATAAAGAATAAATCTCCCAACATCATAAGCTACACACAATTTTTTTCTAGAAGGCAGGAAATGGAGCATCTACTCTTGGAAACACAATAAAAATGTGAAAATGCAACTCCCTGAACCCCCAAAACAAAGCAAGTGTGAGGTGGGGCTAGGGGAGTGACTCTATGGGTTAACTGCTCTCACGGAGAGCCTGAGGAGCTGAGTTTGGCTCCACAGCACCTAGGGAAAGCAAGCAAACATCTTCAGCTACGGAGCTGGCTTGGAGGTGGAGACAGGGCTGTCCCTGGAATTCTCTGACCAGCTAGTCTAGCAGAATCAGTGAGCTCCAGGGTTAGTGAGAGACCCTGTCTCAAAAATAAAAAAGATAGAACAATATAAACGGAGAGGGCTAACTCTGACCTCTACACGTGTGTGTGTGTGTGTGTGTGTGCGCGTGTGTGTGTGTGTATACCACTCACATGCACATATGCATACACAAAGAAAACCAAGTATGAGCTGCCATGTGGAGTACATGCGATAAGTTAAATCTAGCTGCTGATCCCAGCTGCATACACAGCCTCACACTAGAGCATTCACATTCAGAAACCAAATGGAATCCACTCTGAAATCTGGTGACACCTTCAGCACCCCACCCTAGCCCAAGCAACAGAAACCAGCATTGTGTGTTTCAATGGGATCTTCATGCCATGGTATTGAACCCATGACGGAGATTTCCCTCTTCCTATGATCACACCCTAGGGTGGGAGACTGTCTGGTTTTCCCCCTCCAGTCTGGCTATGGGCTATGCTTGTGCTGGAAAATCTGGACTGAACACAAAGTGGTATACCTGAAGCGGATGATCCACGAGATCTTAAAGGTGCTCTTGGACAAACCAGCCTGTTCAAACCCACCCCCCGAGCTCTCACTGTACAGCTGACAGCTCCAGAGAGGGCTTAAAGCTACGCAGACACAGTATGCTGGCTCCAGGGAGACCCTGGTCATTGTGTGTGTGTGTGTGTGTGTAAAAAGCATGCTATTTTATGCTATTTTCTTTCCTTGGATCAAAGGAAACAATTTCTGCATGATATTCATACAGGAAAACTCCCAACAACATGAACAATTACTAAGTGTGTGCTATTGCACAAATAAATAACGCTTACTATTATCTCCAGCACGATCCTATTTAGTAAACAGTGACGGAAGGCAGCAGTAACAATTTTTATTGTCCCATATAGCTCCTATTTTCTAATTAAACAAAAGGTTATTTCTACTGTTAACAGAGTCATTTGTCTAAGCTGGGTCTTACCTAATACTTTTTGCCAAGCATGACAGAATGCAAGAAATTAGACTCTGGTGGTGGTTTGGGTTTTTGCTTTTGTTTTCTTTTTTTGTTTTGTTTTGGTTTGGTTTGGTTTTGGTTTTGTTGTTTTCTAATTTTTTGCATGCTGAGTTGTTGCTTAGAAAGCTCTGTTGATTTCTAAACAGTGTGAGGGAACTTTGTGTGGTAAATTCATAAATAAACTTTGGTGATTCTTTCCCCCCTGAAAACATGATGAGGCCAGCCAGCACTTACTCCTGCCCTTTTGCTTACATTCAAGGGCAATGATCTGTATTATTAAACATATAGGTCATGCCAGCTTGTGTTTCTCTATCCTGTGGGATGTTTTAGGAGCTGCTGTCACATTACTGAGATCTGTTCTGCGACTCCTAATTATTCCTAGTGGCAGCTTTGGATTTCAAGCGATTCTTTTCACATGTATGTAAAAATTTATAAGCTGTTTCACAGAATTAGTCCCAGTTGTTTATGAGGGCTAGAGATACTGATTAGAGAAACAAGCTCGTTTCATTGGCAAGAATAATACTGACTTTAATAAAAATCTGCACTGTGTTTTTTAGAATCTTCTAGAACCCTTCATGTCTATATTTGGCATTGTACATTTTAAAATTTCAGTATGACCCTGAGGGCAGGACAGTCTTTGTGCTGTATGGCTTAACCAGAAGATGAGGGACTGAATTTGGTCCTGATGCATCTTTGAAGTTGCCACTATGTACAAGAAACCAAAAGGCGGAAGCTGAATGTTCCCTAAGAACCAGGGGTGCTCAGCACAGCACAGCACAGAAGCCATCTTGTCTAATTCTCTAAACAAGTCAGTTCACAGACAAGACATTCCACAGTCATGCCCTCCAGGAAACCCCAGCCCTGGATTCCAGGACACAATGTCATTCCAATTGTGTTCCTAAATCCTCCTGAATCAAGTGCCATGCTCTTACAACTGGGAAAGGAGGAAGCCTGTGGCTTATAACACAATGAGGGCAACCAGCAACTGTAGGATACAGCGGAATCAATATCAATGTTCTGAGAAGCTCCAAACAAAGTAAGCCAAAGGCTGAACAAAGAAAGAGATGACTTCCTCTCTGGGAAAAGCACACAAAACCAGGTACCTCCTCTTCATTGATTCAAAGATATCAATAGCCCTATTGTATTGCTCATGCGTGCGTGCACACACACACACACACACACACACACACACACACACACACACACACGTCTTCCCAAAGAATTAATAAGATTTATTCTTCACTATAATCAAATATAATAGTATCCGCACTTTATAAAATGCCTTCCCACTGACACAATCCCTCCCTATTCTTTTGTAAGATGGGATGAGTTTAAATTTTATGGTATCAGTCTTCAGTGCTTTCAGAAGTAGATACATGTATATCTCTATAGGTAGAGGGACCATATGTGATGATTACATATCTCATGATCTCTCTTTACTCTTAAATATTTATAATTCTTTCAATACCACTAAAAATATGTCCGTGGGTATACAGCTAGTTATTTATTCATTTCTAATTATAACACTCATTTGTCTTATTTATTCTCAATTCTTCCATTACATATATACTTATTACTATACAGAAAGAATTGTACCAGATGCTTAACTACTAAATATTGCTGATTTTCAAACTTTCTTTTCTTTGGAGACTAGGTTGAGCATAGGGAGATACAAAGGGCCTAAGATGCCCTATACAGATGCAAAGCTGAATAAAATAACCCATTTCACTTGAATCTCAATCCTACAAAGCTAGTGTCCCAGGCTTTCATTTGTCTGGCTTGGTAAAAAGCAAACTCCTTTCCTCAGCTAGTCAGAGTAGCTTTGTCTACGGTTCTAGAATGTGGACAGCAGGATGCAGGTGATCAGAGGAAGGCCTCTAAACCTCTCAGAGCAATCCGGAAGTTACTCCATAGTAACTTAAGGCCTTGGCAGGGATGAGCCCCACCTTAAGAATGGATGAACCAAATCAATGACAGGGTAACTGCCATCTGCCATTTAAGCAGACCAAGTAAGGAAAACAAAGGGAACATAAACCTCACCTGGGTCCACCTTCCAGCCCTTAGCTGCAGTGTGTGCCTCCGAGCCTGGGTGAAGCCCTTTGAAATACGAACAGAAGGTATTTGGTGGCTATGATTGCATGGAAAAGCCCCTGGATCAACTAAAAATGGCATTGCCTAACTTCCACAGGAAGGAGTACGTTAATAAGTCTGCTCTCTGGGGCTTCTTGAAGTACAAGCAAGGTTTTGAAGTTTATATCGGCCATACTAACTTGAGAAGCCTGAGAGACCACAATATCCCGTAACATATGGACACACACACTGTATTTAACAGATTGTTAAACTTAGCCTATGACAATTCAGCTGTACATTTATTCACTTGCTCCCAAAAACTAATGAATTAATTTTTAAGTTCTCATGCATGTCTATATAATTAATGTATTGAACATATTCTCCCCCCCCCCACGCCTCCTTTTTTCTTCTCTCCTCATCCTGTCCCCTCAGTTCTACTTCTAGTTCTACTTCACATACACATACATGATTATGTACATAAAAAACCTAGGAAACACAATCCAGAGAATGCATACTTCAGCTTTTAAAAAGAAGAAGCTTCAGCTTTTACGAAGAAGAGGAAGAGGAGAAGGAGGAGGAGGAGGAGGAGGAGGAAGAGAAGAGAAGAAAGAAGAGGAGGAAGAGGAGGAGGAGGAGAAGGAAGAGGAAGAGGAGGAGGAGGAGGAGGAGGAGGAGGAGGAGGAGGAGGAGGAGGAGGAGGAGGAGGAGAAGAAGAAGAAGAAGAAGAAGAAGAAGAAGAAGAAGAAGAAGAAGAAGAAGAAGAAGAAGAAGAAGAAGAAGAAGAAGAAGACGACCACCTTAAAAAAGAAAAGAGAATCTGCAAAACTATCACAGTACACCTGTGTTTTTATTAGGAGCTATGAGGAACATCAAGAACACCATAGGGGTATGTCCCCTTCTTAGAAGGGCTTGTGGACCATGCTGGACAGCATGGTGCAAGATTCGGCAGCAATAACCACTGGAGAGCAAGAAGAAGAGAGGCCTTCTAGAACCCTCCATCACTGAATCCCAGGAAAATGTTTTAACTTCTGCAAAAGACTGAGCACATGGGTCAGAGAAGAATAAACCATAGAGTCTGAGATTGTGAGGTAGAGTTCAAGTTGTTCCCTTGGCTAAAAGCTTCCTTAACAAGAGTCTTTTGTTCCTTCAAGGTTCAAAATGGGCATCATCTCTTGTGTGAGTACCCTGGGCATCACATGATTGCTGGGCAGTTGTGGCACAGCAAATAGTAGTGAGCTGAGTTCTTAGGAGACTTGGAAGGTCTCTAAGTTAGGCGGTATTTTTACTCCCATCTTAGTAAGTTAAGTACCAGGCACATTTAGGATCCTTAGCCCTGTCCAGTTAATGAGGAAGTAAGGGACAGAGGTGTTTCAGATGATATCTCAAATGACATCTCTCTTCCTGCCTTCCTCTGCTGTAGAAGTAATGGACCACCTCACCACGTCAGACTTACAGGAGGAGGCTTACAGGAGGAGGATGCCCCCAGAGTACAGTGGTATCAGCCTCTTCACCATGCAGCTTCCTGGCTTGGGGTGTGTGTGATGGGGGTGTTAGCATGATGTTTTAATCAGCAGGCACGGCACCAAGGCACATTTTTAATGATTTACCAGTTCTACTTGACTGAGCCTGCACCCTGTAAGTAGATCATATGATCAGCGATCACAAGTTAAACTGCTTTTGTTGCTCGCAAGGCATGCACGGTGGGCTGACTGCGAGGCACCAGGTCCTCGCACGAAACTGTGTGTAAAACAAGGCAAGGTTGCGTACGACAGGCAGTTAATGGCTCATACCAGCAAGCCTTCGACTTCAGCCGGCACATGCAGCTGAATTTTAAGAAGGTAAATGACCTTGCAGCTCTGAGCTCTAACTGTACTTTTACCTATTTGTACCTGGATAAATAAACATTTGCAGTAAGCCAAAGGGCCCAGAAAGCACTATTGTAGCCATGGGCTAATCCCTTTCTCTCTGGATGAAAGACTTCAAAACAAACAGGAGTAGGTGTGTGTGTGTGGGGGGGAGAATCATTTTCTGCCTCAAGTAGCACCAAGGGAAAGAGGGGTAAGGGTAATAATGACTTCCATTTCTTAGAACTTTCAAAAGTTACCCGCTTCAGTCCTATCTAGCTGTCCCATTTAGGTTCTGCATCCCAGCAGAGAGAGGATGGTTCCAGGCAGAGCTGAACAAAACTGTCCCAGGCAAGGGATCAGCATCATTATGTTCCACTAAACTAAAGGGGCTGATTTTCCCAATGGCTGTCACTCAAATTAAAATAGAAAAGCAGGCTGATGTTAAATTCTTTCCTGCTTTTCCATCAATTCTGTGGGTCGAGTCAGGTCGTAGTAGCTAGGCATCTACTACAAATTCCCTGTCCCAGCTTCCTGCTCTGGATAAGCTGACAACTACTGGACTCCCACTCCAGGGCTTGAGATACCTCCCAGGGAGTTGGGATTGCTGGAGTCATCTCCCCAAAAAACTGTTACTGACCACCCAAATGCCTCCCAAGGAGCAGAGTATTTGTGATTTACAATGTGAGGGGGAGCTTGGGCAATGCTGTGATTTTAAGAACTCGTCAATCAGTTGAGATTAAGATAACATTTATTGCAACATAAACGGAGATTGCCATGAGAGCAGACAGAAGAGATCTGGGGGAACATTTAAGGCATTTCACAGGCCATGAATCATGTAAGAGCCATTTGGTGGGCTAAGAAGATCTCTGGAGTACAGAGCTTGATGCTCTTACAGAGCTTCGACCCCATGGATGAGCAATGGTGGTTCTCAGCCCATCGCTTTGCCACTTGAACCATGAGGTCACAACGCTTCCTTCCACAACACTACTGAGCTTCTACTGGATGTCAGGAGCCACCCGAGACCTGGAAGCAAGCACACTGAGCTCGATACCCACTAGGCATCATTCACGTATGTCCAATCAAATGAGTCAGTAAACAAGGAAACTGGCACTCTAAAGAGAGGCACCATCTGCCAAGCCCAACCAATCTTTAAATGGCTGCAAATACTCTCTTCCCTGTGATTCAGTTAATATAGGTTGGCCTAATGAGGCTGGTTTATATCTATGAGACAAAACAGCACTCCTTGGTCCAATATACAGTTTTAATAAACTTTATTAAATTTCCATTGATCCATATGCAAAATAATTTGTTTATAATTTGAACTCAGCCTAGGAAATGGTGTCTAACTCAATAAAGGAAGAGGCTGAGAGACAACAGTTGTACATATGGCTATTAACACATTATGCCAATAAAAAAAAAAAAAACTCAATGGTTGGGTTTGAGGAAGGAGTCAATGTTAACCCCTTGAACACCTCTAATATTAGAGACCAATCTGACTTTACACTGGGAAGTCAGAGACCTAAGGAATGATTTTTTTCCTACTTTGTGAATGATCATGTTCCACTGGGTTTGCTAGTTCCAAGAACCTCAAAACATGCAAACTTAGTCCCAGGCATCCATGACAACAGAGTGTGGGGCTTTCGAAAATATTTTAATAATAGACAAGCTAGGCTTGTTTGATAGTTGATATAATTTGCATGCCATCCAATACTTCAAGTACTTAAATCATTTGTATTCCACCTGAGTCCTTGGGGCCAGGATCAGTGAACCATCATTTTCAGGCACTTGTATTTGGTGATCATATCTCTATAACCCAATCAGAAAATTAATAGCAAGAATTCACTGAGTACTAAGGAAAATTAAGTCCCTAATCCCAAATTTTATTGTGGAGATTGGAAGACACAAGGAGGAGATATGAGAAGGGTTAGAAAGATGGCTTCCCCATTAGGAATGCTTGCTAAGCAATCATGAAGACTGGAGTTCAGATCGCAGTCCCAGTGTAGCAAACTCTGTGCTCCATGCAGGCCTTACTTACCTCCAATTTGGGTGGATTGGGGAAGATTGTAAGGGCCTTATGGGTGTCAACAGAGCCAAGAAAATAAGAGCCCCAAGTTCAGGGAGACAGCTTGTCTCAGAGTGACAGAAAAAAACAGCAGATGCCCTCTTTTGGCCTCTGCCTATGCAGGTATACACACTCAGGAGGCTGAGCTAAAGGACGGAGAGCCCAAGACAAGGTTGGACTATTAGCAAAATACTGTCTCAAAAAGAAGATCAAAACAAAAAGATTCTTTGGTTTCAACAGATGGTAGCAAGCATCATGCAGCTTTTTAATATATAAATTAATTTGGCTATACATGCAAGAATGATCCATAGGGCTAGTGAAATCCCACACACTTATTTTCATACTTCACTATAAACAACAACAACAAAAATAATAACTGAAAATGTATAGGAAAACCTTGAGGTTCTCAGCATAATGACAAATTCAAACTAGAAAGGATCTTTACATTCTGTAGGTTGTTCTGCCTGTCTTTGTACATGGTTGAATATGTTTCTTGAATAGTGCCATCGCTAAAGTAGTCTTCCAGTTCTGATATTAGCTCTTCCAGCAAAAATAACATTCATAGGTGGCTTTGCTGGGTAGCATGTGGTTATATTTATTAAGAGCCCTTCATAATATTTCCTTTTTCCCTTGTGCTCAAGCTCCCCTTTCTATTACCACTAACCAGAAGTCCTAAGTTTGCCCTTTACAAACTATAAAGCCTTATCCATGTGATAAGTCTTTTAGCACTTGAGAGCAGATCCTAGTGCAACCCCAACCTCAAAAATTCTTGGCTAAGTATTTCCATAGCTCTCAACAGCTTGGCTCTCCTCCTCAACACAACCATTAGTTTTTCTGTTTTTCTTAAAGACTGAAATCATGAGCTGAGTCTAGTCCTCTAGGTGACTGTGAACCATTGTGGATCTCAGTGACCCTCGCTTTGACCCAAGGAAGCAATCTTTCCAAACATTAGCCCATGTGGGTACATAATACATCTTAAATATTCCTTTGACATGAAACACTGCCAAGCCAGACCTCTCAAACACATGCTCCTGTAATGGACATTTTAATATAAATGTACAGCTAGGCCTTCAAACTTATAATCCTATTGAACTGTCTGGTAAATGTCAGACAATGCCTTAGCTTGATGAGACCACTTGGGCCGCCACCTAAACTTTCTGGTATACCCTTCCCTACTTAACTTTGTCTTGTAAAATTTAGCTCCTTAAGATAACATTACTAAAGGTATTTACTAGGGTGGAGATAAGAAGAGGTGGACTAGGCTTAGTGCTTAGTCAAAGATATAAGATATATTTCACATATATTTTGGGCGGCGTGAACATAGATACCAAGAGATGACTTAACCATGTAAAAGTAACGACTTATAAGAGCCATGTAATTTGAGTGTGTTGTATATATGCACATGTTAATCTATGAGCGATATGAGTATGTGACCACACATGATGTACATGCATGTGCACAGAGGCATGTGGAGACCAGATGTCAACATCAGGTGTCCTTTCTCAATGTCTCTCAGCATTATTTTGGAGCATTTTTCTTCCTGAACTGGTAGCTCGGTGATTCAGTAAAAGTAGATGTCTGCTCACCTTCTATCTTTGTAGTCTTATTCCTGGTGTTAGAGGTATGTGCCAGTGTTCTTGGCTTGTTTAGATGGGTGATGGGGATCTGTACTTAGGTCCTGCTCTTTGAATGGCAAGTACTTCTCTGAGTTAATCGTCTCCCTACCCCCCCTCCCATGTTACTAGTCTTAGTCCTCATAACCTGTGAGAATGAATTAGCTCTGGAGCAATAGGGGAAAAAACAAAAGGAAAGGACTTCTAGCATGGTCTCTCTTGACAAATGATCCAAGTGAATATACTGCTCCTGAGAGGATGCACATAGCACAGTCTGAGACTGAGTCTGCAGAGTTCCTCTGGGTCACTGACCCCAAAGCTCAGAATGAGATTTCCTTCAAGAGTCCTGAGTTACTTCTCAGAGATAACTGTGAGGGCTGGACAGTTGTTTTAGTCATTTTTTTATACCCTCCCCCCGGCATCATATATACAGAAAGCAACATGGGAGTCTTATAAAGTTTGTAGAAATTGTCTATGACCCTGTCATATGTGGCCTACGGCTCATTAATTTGACTAATTACAGTGGTCCCTAACACCTAATAGTTATCTCCCTCAGGCTCAAATGTGAAGAGCCAAATCATGTATCTTGTAAAAGCTAAATTATGATGCCACCAACTTAGCCCACATTACGTAAAATCACCTATTTGACATCACTAGGAAGATATTTAGGAGCAAAATTCTGATATGACATCAGTACAAATAAGACATTCTATGAATAATTCTTTTCCAGATTTGTTTGGTGGTGTGGTGTGTGTGTGTGTGTGTAGACCACATTTGTGCCAGTGGCTGCAAAGGCAAGAAGAGAGTGGTATCGGATCCCCTGGATCTCAAGTTGTAAATGGCAGTTGTCAGGGTGGGAAACTACAAATCCTATAAGCCCTCTTAACTGCTAAGCCATTTCTTTAGACCCTGTTGTATAATTCTTCATATTTTTGGTAGTTTTATCTATTCTACAAGTATCATAAGGCAAGTATTATATTCTTTTATAGACATGAGAAGATATGGGGCTAAATAAACAACTATTTGCCTAAAGATGCCCAGTACTGAAAGCACATGGCCTTTTTCTTCTCTCTTTTATTTTCTTCCAAATTTGCAAGTGCAGCAGACCTAATTCATTTTGCTCCCCAAATTTAAGGTAAGTTGCTCATTCAAAGACATGGGATCTCCATAGGTAGCCATGTGTGTGGCTTCTTAATTTCCTATGGGAACAGAGCATTTCTCTGTTTTAACTGCCTAACGACAGACCGTCACACAGGGCTTTCTGGTGTCAGTCAAACAGGCTTGTATGGAAACATCAGCCCAATTTACCTGGGGAACAGGAGCAACACAGAGCATGCATCGTGAATCAGAAAGCACTATTCTAGGGACTTGTCACCAGGTACATCGTTAGTTGATAAAGCTGGAAGCCAAGCCCGTCATTATCTCATCAGCCTAGTCAATCTTCATTGGAAATAAATATACAGAGATTTGCTGTTATATTTCCGGGTACTGCATATAAAAAGGTGCGGCACACTCAGCTACATTTAGTGTGAAGTGCCCGTTATAAGACAACAACCTGGTCACAAGACAATCTGCTTGGTACCCCATGCTTGCTAGCAACATGGCAAAGGTCAAAAGGAAATGCGAATGGCAAACTGGATTCCTGACTGTGGTCTCTCACCTCCCCAGCCGTGTGAGCTTGGCTACACACTCATTTGATCATCTCAGATACTCTCTCTTCTGACAAACTGTGGATGCAAGCATCACCTTGAATTCAATTCCTTCAAATAGTTACTATGTAAATTGCATAAGTTACCACACTGGAAGGCTGTCTACACATCCTAGGAATAGAAGGAGCTGAAACACATTCCTCTCTGTGAGTGTTTAATGCAGGCTGCTGGGAAACCTTGCATTGACCTCTCCTGGCCTGTACCAGATAATTTAGTGCCGCTATCCTCATTAGTAAACATCCACAGAGGGCCTGCCATGGGCTTAATTACACTTTGACTTGTATGCTTCGGTGATGTTTTCATATGTATGTGTCTGGTCTTCTTTAAGCAACTGTATGTTGACCCAGGAACCAAAAGCTACAAACATAGAAATATATAATTGTGGTGTTCCTTAAGCAACTGTCCTTTGACCCACCAACCAGAAGCTGTATAAAGGTGTATAATTGTATTCAGATTTCACTTAACAACCGAATAAATGAAATAAAAGTCTACAGAAATTTTTCAATAAAGAAGTAATTAAATTGTTTTGGAAACCATTCAAAAATAGAAAAGTATGAAGGTGATGGAAAATGACACTTTTGAAAAATTTTTTTTAAAGCACATATTAAATATTTAGGATTTTTAAAAGGATGGCCATAAACATTTCTCAAGAAAGGATGTTGGGGGGGCAGGGAACCACACTTCCCAAGGCCTTAATCAAATCATCCTACCATAAAGCCATAATGCTAAGCATGCAGACACTCACCTGACTGATCATTAAGATATCAAGAACTTATTCCCTTCCTTTTAAGAGCTTATATGTCACATCCCACCCCTTGGGCCTTCCAGAAATGCATTTAAATGCGTAACTGGGAAGAAGAAAAGCATTCCAGACAGCCAGGTGTTAGTGATTCAGCCATTAAAACTTCAGTGATAAAATATCCCCCGCAACTGTAAAACATTTCAGTCATTAGAAGATCGTAAATAGATTAAGATGACATTTTAAATTATTATGACACCATGTACATAAAATGTACTTGTTCATCACAATATCCCAGGTGACTGTGCCTTGATTATCTGAGTTAAAGATGAGTATGTGTTATTTATTCTGAGATCCAACAGTGAAAGACCGGGATAGAGAGAGGAGAGAGCAGATAGGTAAGTACAAATACTGAATGTTGCATCCCTCCTGGGTCCTCCAAAAACTTCAGGTTCATTTTGTCGTAATACTCATTGACTGCTCCTTAAGAGAGGAAACAATCACGTCCTGTTTGTAGGATGATGTAAAAGCACAAAAGACAATGGTATCAGAAAAATTCCCCAAATTAGAAACCATCATCTAAAATGTTTTGCAATTGCTGTTTTTGGAGTTAACTTCACCGGCGACCTGTATTAACTCTTATATAAGACCAGAAAACTGTCTTCTGATGCTTCCTCATGTCATACATGCTCATAACTGCTTCTTGCAGTCACTGGGTCTTTCCCAGGGGCACTACATACTGAGTACAGCCCGACTCCACTCCCAAGGTGTACAGGAAGCATGGAAATTTCTCTAAAGAACAGATGTCCAGGACCACCGGAAAATAGGAAAGCCTTCAGAGACCATTTTACATGAAAGAAAAGAGATCTAAACTTCAATGCATTTACTTATGTTTTAAGAAGTTGGTATTTAAGAATATTTCAGTTTTGCATGGTGACTTTTGTCCATAATCCAGAGTCAAGGGGATGAGGAGAATAGACAGAGACTTTGAAGACAGCCTGGGCTACATAGCAAGACTGCCTCAACAATAATAAATCAGTCTTATTGGAGACCTTAGTTTTTCAACCAAGCCTTACCAAGGGAGCAAATTCACTCTAGGATTCAGTTAAGCACTTAAGGAAATGTTTTTAAGAGCTAATGTACTCTACTTAAATCTATAAGCCAGCTGAAGGATTAGGCCCATTAAGAAGATTATAGCAAGTAACTGGCAATTTGAAGAGTATTCAAAATATTGCACAGGTATATACATGATTCTGCTACATGACCCAGTAACTCTGCCATAAGCAAGGAAAAGTATGCAGGAATATGGACAGAGGTGCAGACTTAGCACTACTTACAATCTGATTTTGTCCTGAAGATTTCAAAGTATTTGTAAGGTCCACACAAGTATAGAAATAAGCATTGAGAACCTGATATAAATACTTACTTCACAGCTCTCTCAACAGCCCCCACCACCATTTGGAAAAATTCCCATGCCCCCTTCTTGGCAATCCTGTTTCTTTTCAATATACTTCAAAATCTAAGACATGAGACAGGTAACCTGGTACCATCAGAGGCTCCAAAATTTCAGAATCTAAATGGTTACTTACAGAGTAATTTATCTATCAAGAAAACTGCTTGTCTGTTCTATGCTGTCAGTTGTGAGGCACTTTTGAGAACTAGCCATGGGGTTTCTGTTAGTATCCTGACATTGCGTCTATGTCAAGTCCAACACTTGTTGCAACATATCCTACTGCAAACACTGGATTTCAGTTATGGAGAGTGTGTCCAAATACCCTCTTAAACAGGGAGAAGATGCAGGCTTCTCCTTTAACATGTACATGTGGGAGTGCCCTTTGTCTGTAGATGTCCGGAACTCTTCCTTAGGCACGTTCCTGAGTCATTTTCCACTTTGTTTTTGGAGATGGGTTCTCTATTTCTGGCCTGGAACTTACCAAGTAGGCTAGGCTAACTAGCCAGTGAGCCACCAGTGATCTATCCAGCTTTGCCTCCCCAATTCTTGGATTACAACTTAGTACCATCATGCATGACCATTTTCCTGGAGCCCTAGGGATTGAACTTGGGTCCTTATGTTTGCACAACAAACACTTCAGAACCATCTCCCTAGCCCAACAGTGTTCAGGATCTACTTGGAATCCACCTGCTTATACTACTATGTAAAAGTAACATTTTCCATGACTGCAATATAATATCAATCGAGTTGGATGGGGTTGAAACGTAAAAGAAAAACCAAACATGAGAAATAGTTCTACAACAATGAGAATTCTCATTCTCTGAGGCCAATTCTGCCACTCTGGTGAGCCATCAAAAAGATGGTCATTTTTTCCCTGTCTGTACACAGAAAAAGCTTGGAAATAGAAAACAATTCAGTGTAATTCATGTTCAGTTTTTTGTTTCTTTTCTCCAAATTACCTGCTTAAAAAGAAACCCAGAAACTTCTACTTCAGCCACAGAGGCACTAAGTTCTACCCTTTTTAGCAAAAGCACCCAGGGAATGTCCAAGTATAGGCAAAAACCAACATCCCACCTCTACTGTTCTACCATGTTACCTGGAAAGATTATTGGTAAGTAACTCATTTATTTAATTCTTCAGTATATACTTCTTATTAGATGTCAATGATTGCCTCATCTCTGGAGGAAATGTGTTTTATAAGAGAATTTTTACTAAGTAGGGCAGAGACCAAAGCTTCATCTAATTTGCTTTGGCTTGGAGTACCATCGTGTGTCCTGAATGACTGGTTCAGGCGGGATACATCCCTTTTTGTTTCTAAAAATCTCCTTTCAGCTATATAGGGGAAAGATCTTTAATTCATACATTCTCTAGTGTGAACCACAGTTTCTCATACTGAAGTGACACTAGGAGTTGGAGGTATGAGTCTTGCCATAGGATTATAAACATTTGTTTATTTTTGATTTATGAGTATGGGTGCATTTTTGCCTGCATGTATATTTCTACACTGTTATGTACAGCTCCTATGAAACCCAGAAGAGGTTGTCAGATCCTCTAAAATTAGAGTTATAGAGAGTTGTTAGAGGCCATGTGGGTGCTGTAAACCATACCCATGCCCTCTGCAAGAGCAACAAATGCTCTTAACCACTGAGCCATCTCTCCAGCCCCCATTAGAGTATATTTTAACATGCACTAAAGAATTTTACCATTGGATGAAATTTAAAAGTCAGTCCACTCTTCTGGAGCCAAAATGGAGTCAACTGTGTCAAAGGTTTATGTCACCAAGCCAAAACTAAGACATTACCTGATCTTCTAGAGAATTGGGAGAGTTGACCACTATATTCCCCAACAGGCCAGCCTTACCAGGAATGATGAGAAAGTCCCATCTGCTGTGACTGAACAGGAAAAGGCATTGTCCCTACAAGGAAGTAAAGTAAATGGATGTGGACCAGGCTATAGCTTCTATTAATCTAGTTCCTAGATCGTGCTTACAATATCTTGTGAAAAGTAACAGCTCTCCCGTACCCAAAGAACATTAAAGAAGTAACTTTAATGTTCAGATTGGACACTGCTCAACTCATCAATTACTAATAGAAGCCAATTACAACATTAATGGAATTGATAGAAATTTTGTTGTGTCATCCTGTCCAAAAAAATAAAATAAAATAAAATAAAAAAGAACTAAACCAGGAAAATGAGCTCTCCTAACCAGTCCAGATTTAATGCTTTTCTGGCTCTTCTTATTTTTTATAATGCAAAACTAATCCCAAACCACTTGTTCCACTATAGCAAAGATACTCAAAATTAAACTTCATGTTTATACCTGACAACTTTACCCATGGCCTGAGTCCCTCCAGGGGAACCTGGCTGATTTGCTGGTTTGCTTTTTGGTTTTCTTTTCATTTTTCTTTTCGTCTTATTTATTTTTTATTTAGGTTTTGGTTTTAATTTATTTTGTTTTAACAGCACACAGTCTTAGAGCTGGTTCTCAGTAACCAGTTTTCCTTCCTTGGAAATGAATCAACAAGGGTATCAACAGCATATATCTGGGAATACTCTTAAAAAGAGGGGCAAACGAAACACACCTGCCTGCTTTCTACTTACTAAAAGTGTGTTGCCTTTCTAAATGAGAGCAGGCTGGCACAATTAACTTTCTATTATAATATAATGATATCATTTTAAATATGTGCCACTGCAGAATTACAGGATCTCTATCCTCGGAGAACTTATAAATGGGATACCTGGAGACACACGGATCTCTACAGAGCAGCAGGGGACACTGTGGTACATAGCACAAGCATCATTGGCCCCAACAGTGTTAGATGGGAATTCAGAACAAGACCTTTGTGAAATTGGGAGTGGCTGAGCAAAGGTGTCTATAAAGATGAAAGTTGGTCTGACCCTTTAAGAATGTGATGTGTTTGGATAGGCAGCATAGAAACAAACAAACACAAACAAAAATGGATGATCAAATAGCATCCAAGAGGTTGGGGAGATTGCTCAGTAAAGTGTTTACTTGCAAGCGTGAGGACTGGTGTTGAATCTATATACTCACTTAAATCAAAACAAAACAAGCCAGGAAGGACAACATGTAATTGTAATTTTGGTGCTAGGAAAGCAGAGAAAGGCAGATCTTTAATGCTGGCTTTTCTGTTAGTCCAGCCCACTTGATAAGCACCATAACAAAGAGAGACCCTGCCTCAAAATGGCCAGGTGGTTGGTACCCGAGGTCACTGATCATCTGTCTTCCACATACATGAACAGACATACACACACAGACACATACAAAAATAGTCCATTGCCACCTGTGATGGAAACAGGGTAGTCAGATGAGAATATATATGAACTCAGAGTTAAGATGGTTTACCATGGACCTTTTGACTTGATGGGGGTATAGAAGTGCATCCATACAACTATTCTATTTTTAACTTTCATTACATCTGTCATTAAATTATATGAGGCAGTCAACATTTAATTAGAAAATAGGCTTCACTTTGAATGATAACGCTCAAATACAGGAGTGTTCTGGGGAGGTTTAAGGTAGGTGATATTGAGTTATGATGTTTGCGAAGATAAAAGTTTTGAAGACCATGTCCAACTTCAATTCAGAGATTAATATGATACATGCAAATTATAAAGCAAGATGCATCTGGATGGAAAAGGGGCAGAATATACAACTAAATCCACTGGGGGGGAAAGTTCAGATAAATAAAACAGATGTTCCCAGATGAAAGAAATCCCTTTGGCAATGAAAAGAGAGGCACTGCAGATGGTCCATCAGCATTTTCTTCTTCCAAAGATTCCCACCAATATAAATCCAAAACACCAGGTTAGATATGAGAACTACCTACAGTCTCCAACCCTCTACAGTAAACTTAGGATTGTTTGACTTCGCAGTGGCACAAGAGCCACATGCATTGAACAGAAGAGAAACTTTAAGCTTCAATCTGGTCTCACTGGTGCAACATTCTCTCTTGATGCTGGGTAGGGACAGTGACAGTGACGCTACATGATGTGAGCAGGAACACTTGGCACTCTCCTGTCAGTGTATTGTAGATACAGTTATTCAAGGAAGGGCTTGAATTATACAACACTTTTGGCACAAAGCAAACTTTGGGGTTGCTAATTCTGCCCAACTATAGGTTGCTGCCCTGGGTGTTTTGGACACACTTAACGCTAGACTGTGTGGTGCGATGAGGTTCTGCTGGCTCACGTATTGAATGGATTTTCTTTTAAACTTGTATTTAACATTTGCAGGGGCTTAACTGGGATGAACTCCACCTTGAGCCAGGGCATCTGTAACTTTGCACTCTGCCACTGATAACAGAATACCTGCTAGTAGCACTGTTTGATGTATGTAACACATTGGTCACTTTGGAAAAGAAGATGCCAGATCAGTCATCTGTCACCATGATAATGTCTCTACATGAAGGAGCAAAATGTTGCCGTGGTATGTGCTGGGTAATATGAATTTGAATAGACACATTTTGGTGGGTGGGGAAACAAAAGGCAAAGATCCAGGTAGATCCCTGAAGGCATTTCTATTCTGTTAAGATGGGGAGATTAGGTTGGTGAGACTTGATGCATCATCTATATCATGACAGTATGGGAGAGTGTGCCCCAGGTGTCTCAGACACATAAACAGGGAGTTCTGAACTCCTAAGAGCCTTTGGGGGTTGGTTTCCACTGGAGTAGTGAAAACCATTTTGCACAAAGGCACAAAAGTCTGAGAGCCTGAAGCTCTGGCCAGTTTGACCTTGAATCACCACCCAACCCATCCTCCCTCTGGCCATTCCACAAAGTGGCCAAGAAACCTAAATTGAATGTTTGAACCTCTTAGCATCTAGTTTACAGAAATGATGTTCTCTCCCAACCCTGAGGTCACTTGGCTGGTTAATAGATGAGCTGGGTTCACTATTCAAGCTGTCTGAGTTCCAGCCGAGGATGCTTTCTCCTACCACGGGCTACTCGGTAATGTTCCAGCAACAAATTAGCCCTATTAAAATGAGCTGGGGAAGCAGGTCATCTGATGAGCAGTCTCCAGAGGGAAGACCTACATCACTTTATCACCTCCCGCACCGTGGTAACTATTGGTATTTATAAGACAATGGAGGCCCTGGCGTTGGGAAATGTATACCATGGCAAGTCTTTGAGTGAGGGCCAGAAAAAGAATAAAAAGCTCTGAGTGACCCACTGCACTTCTCCACTGCTTCCTCAATTAACTCCAAACAGACTTTGTCTGGGATGGAGTGATTTAGTTCCAAGGCAAGGTCAGTCCCACACACCCAGAATAAAGATTGCCAAATATGCTTATTTGAGCTGAATTACATTTGGTGGTTTAATAATTTGAATTTACTGCTTTTTCAATGGGGACTCTAGCACTGGGGAGAACTTTAAAATGCATCACACTTAAAACATAAAATTAAATTCAATTAACTTTTATTGGGAGGCTAATACACTAGTACTCTAGAGGGAGAAACAGCTCTCTGCTTTCCCCAGATTTTCAAAGCAGGTTTCTGGAAGCCTGACCAAAGATAGAGGATTGAATTGTTCCCCAATAAAGAACTTCATTGGCCAGTTTAACATCTGTGCTCTGTTGATGAAGAAGCCTGGGCTTGTAAGCACCCAGCTAAAAGACTCCAGGGGCATAAAACATAGAATGGCAAATAGGTAGAAAATACCATGCATGGGCCCAGGGAGATAGCTCGGTGGTTCGTTCAGGGCGCTGGCTGTTCATCTAGAGGAACTGCCTTTAGGTCCAAGTACCCACACAGGTGCTTACCACTATGTGCAGAAACAGTTCAAGGTACCCAGTGCCCTCTTCTGGCTTCCATGGACTCGAGGCACACATGTGGTGTATATACATATATGCAGGCAAAACACTCATACACATAAAATTAAAATAAAAAAAACTTTCCAAAAAATATCTAGAAAGGGCGGGAATTTAAGAAAGAAAACACTGCTTATAAAAAAAAAAAAAAAAAAGACAAAAGCAAACATGGGGTAACAAATGCAAGCCTCAGAGATCAGGCATTCTGTATAAAACTCCCCCACTTTCTTGTTGCCAAGACAAAACATAATCTATGAAAACACATACATGTATGTATGCATATGTATACAACAGAGAGAGAGAGAGAGAGAGAGAGAGAGAGAGAGAGAGAGAGAGAGAGAGAGAACGATTAACCATGCATTAGGATATACCTATTAGAGGTTTTCAGTCTAGGCTTTAATGACCTTCTTACTACATTGAAATATTATAAGTTTGGAGGCCATGAGAAATAGAAAGACATTTCTCCCTTTGTCCCCCATAAATGGCCAGTTCAGACATAAGCAGCCTGGCTTGGGAAAAGCTGAATCCTGAACAGAATGACCAACCCTACTCCACGGACAGAATGACATCATTCACTTAATCCCTGAACACATGTTTAACGGATGTCAGTACATCTTATGTTTTGTCCTAGACATTGGAGGTTTGCGAGCAAAATAGGCAGAAATGCCACCAGTTTTGTAGATAGAAAGGAATTGGGGGAAAACAGAAATCAAAAGTACTCCATCTTGAACCCCCTTCACCATCCTATTAAAATCAGTTACAGATTCAGTGCAGAGCCCAGTAAAATGCGCTAGCTGTTGTGTAGGCTTCTGGTACAAACTGCCATGGCCTCTGTGCCTTAAAAAAGCCCACTTAATTGTTTGAATGTTAGAGGTTTTTAAGCAGGTCCTGGTAGGTGAAATCAAGGCGTTCCCTTTGGATGCTGTGAGGGGTAGAAGTGCTTCAAGTTCGCTGCCCTATCTCTCCTGCATCTCTGTCTTTCCATTACCAAAGTGCACTCCTATCTCAGCCCTCTTCATCAGATCATCTCCTGTCCCTGTGACTTTCCCCGAGTCCCTCTACCCAGTGACTGTGTTTACACCAGGCCCATTTGACACAGCCAGAGCCCTTAGAACTTTGACTGATGGCCTAGAGGCACAATGCTTCCTTGCTAGTTTCTGCATTCCTTGGTGAAAGACAACAAAACATTCAAAAATCAAAGATCACAAGAGTGTTCAAGGTCTGGGTTTCCAAGGATGTAAGATGATGTACTGGAACTGTATATCAAGGCATACAGCAAGTATCCAGCTACTGCTACTATCATGTCTTTGTTATAATTATTCAGTGAGCCTGGGCTTGAGCCCACGGCTTCGACTATGCAGACCATTGCAATGTCCAGAACTGCCTCTTTCCACTACTTAAATTACAGTCTACTTTGTGAGCCCCTGCCTTGTTCATTCTCTCTGCCTCCTTAGCTAGGAGTGATGCTGTTCTCTTTCCTTCCAACCTCCAGTAATGTAAGCAAGCACCAACCATTTAAGACTATGTTATTATCATTGTCATTATATATATATATATATATATATATATATATATATATACACATACACATATACATATACATATACATATACATATACATATACATATACATATACATATAGTGATGAGGGCAGAGATGTTTGTCCTACTGCTTAGCACAGAGATGAGGCCACAGTAGATAACATTTTTTTTAGATCACTAAGTGACTAAGTGGACTGGTTCCAGAGTTTTGTCCTCATGGGTCTGCATGGGAAGCACAGTTCCAATGTCACATTCAAGGGGAGCCAGCTGTGAGGCCCCTCATTCCCCTACTACCCTGCACTCTGACTTCCAAAATGAAAGCAATCCCCATCTTTCCCAGACATCATATACATGAGGATGCCTTCCCAACCAGGATGAGGAAGGCTCTGGCCTCCATTTGTGTGCCAAGTAGCAAAGTGTCTGCTAGGCACCCTGAGGAAGGCAAACAGGAAGCAGAATAGAACAAAGAGCTCACACCAGTCAAAGCCAGTTTGAGCCAGTCTGTGCTGCTCTGAGAACCTCCCCCCTCCTCCCTCCCCAGCTGGCAAGAGGACAAGAAGAAGATCATTGACTTCAATCTTTGGCCTCCTAACCACGAAAGGACTTGTGAAGGTGAACGGTTTGCAGACGAAGAGGGATATAAAAGAGACAAAACCAGGATAAAAATTAAATAAAAAGTAGCTGTCTTAAACTGTAATTGCAGTCCTCTGCTGAGCACGCTTGCAGATATATAAATGTGATTTACCATCAGCTTGCAACTACAAATCAGGTCTTGAGAAACACTTGTGCTATGAAATTGTTTAATCTCATCAAGCTTTGCTTTCACAGCAAGCCATAAATCACGGAGTCTTTGTTATCATAGACCTCCACCAGCGCCTCTCTGGCAGGCCATGGATCGTGGGTATATATAATCTTGACTGCACAAACACTGGGGTCGACGCAGGCTGAAATACTTTCATAATAGCCACTGTGCAGCTGCTGGAACACAAGCCTATGATGGATATCTCATTTCCTACAGTCGGCATCTATTTCGAGCAAATTATTACCACATAAATTTCTTGTCAACAGAAACGGCCAATTAATTAAGTTAAAAATTTACTTGTGATCACATCTACAAACCAAATAGAATGGCGAGGCAATTTTCCAGTTACTGAATATACTGCAGGTCAGTTTAATGAATAATTTTTAACTTTGTCATAAACTCAAAGACAGGCTAATATCTCCAGAAAACTGAATGGAGACCAGCTGCCGACAGATTTACACAAAATATATTTATGGGGAATTTGATTGCTGACATCTGGGGACAGAAATAAACTTTCTATAATTACAGAGGCATCTTTGCCATATATATAGATTTCTTTCACCCAAAAAAATGCAAATATGTCCTTAGGAAAGGTATATTTATATTTTCAGGCAAGGCTACAATGGGGTTCGATGGCTTTTGGAGAAATCATTGCATTAAATTTCTTTGCTAGTGATGGGTTCAGTATCATAAGAGAGACAAAATCATGGGCAAAGACCTTTTTATCACTGACTCACACCTGTCCCGACCCCAAATCTGGCCGGTCGGTCTTCTCTCTCTCTCTCTCTCTCTCTCTCTCTCTCTCTCTCTCTCTCTCTCTCTCTCTCTCTCTGAAGTGGTATGCCACTTGGCACATGTCCAGCAGAATAAGCAGCATTCAGAGGATTTAGGGCTTTGTCAGGTATGGCAGATGGACACAGCTTCCCCATAGGACTGTGGTGCCTATAAACCAGATCTGCTTGGAAAGCCAGGCCAGCAGAGGGCCCTAATATAATTCCTAGTCTAACCGTGTGTCTTTGAACTGAAGGAAAACCAATGTTTGTGTGTGGGTGTGTATGTGGGGTGGTAATCGTCTAGTTGAGTATTAAGGCTCTGGGTACAGGGACACATGGCAGATTTGATTAGAGATAGGATTTACTCGACCATTCACTTGTGTGAGGCAGAATTATGACTTCCATGAGGGTCATTCCTTTACCTGACATGTGGAGAGCATTCAAGGTCCTCCAAATCATAGCTCCAGTCTGTCTTTAACAGGTCTTTGACCCTGTCTCCAGCCTGCCATTGTTACGTGAGATAGTCTCACAACATGCCCGTTGCCTTTATGTTGCCACGACTCTGAGCCAACAAAGGACCTTTGAATCTCTAGTCCGGCACCCATCATCTTTTAACTTTCTAGCATGAAGATGGTTTCCATGGCTCCTCGCCAGTTTAAGAGACTATAGCTCTTCATTAGGACATATCCTTCCATTTATAACTTGAGAAGCCATGATGCTACCTTGGCCAGAAAGGGCAGTAGTGAGCTCTGAGTCAGTGAACCCTTCAAGGAGATAGCAGGCAACCACAGGGTGGGGGTGTTGTCATGAGATTGAAGGTCTGTAGGAAAGGACTCTATCAGGGCTTCTCAGCCCAGGAGCCCTAAATTCTAGGATGGTTGTGTAGAAGGTCCTTTTGGTATTCTTCTTGAAGGCTGGGCTTATCTGTCCCATGTTTAGTTTTCTAACTACAGTACCTTACAAAAAGGACAGGATCTCTATAAAAGCTTTTGAATGTGGACCTTATGCGGTGTTCATACATGCCACAGTCAACTCTCAATAGCACCTGATATTGTTGAATCATTATCATGATCTGAACAGCATTGATTGTAGGCAATAACATTTAGGACACTTGGGAAGCTGAGAAGTCCAGGATGTTGAATACATCCCCCAGCTAGACCAGAGTTTAATTGAGGAAACAAATCACACAGTAAACTCACAGGACAGCCTGAATAGACAGACTAAGTGAACGAATGGCTAACGTGCAAATACAAAATAGAAAATAAATCTTAAATAAATGGCACTGATAATTGCAAGTATCAGGGTGGACAGCACAAGATGTTTGAGTTTCAGAATATTAAAGGAATATAGCAGTGATCCTACATAAACTTTCATTTGACCATTGTAGAAACTAAGCCTCCTACATCAAGCTGAGCCAGCTTGCCCAAAGTCACTAAATTATAAAGTCTCCAAACACCCGAATATCTTCCCATGTCTCCCTAAATCCATCACCCCCATACCCCACAAGCACTTCATTTTCCCTGGTTAACACTTGTACCTTCAACATGGTCGTTAGCACTTGTTCTTAGGCCCGGGGCTGAACTACATGGGCCCCTCACATAATTTTCTTTTTGACAAAAGACATTTTCGAAATGTTCTCTTTGGCAAGGATCTTAAATGCAAAGATATTACCTAAATATTCATTGAATGCTTTGAACTGATGACTTGTAGATCAGAAGCCCCTCCTCTCCTGAAACACACACACATACAACCGTGTGTTAAGCTTACAGACGGGTTAGACCCATATCGTAAGTAACTAACGGTGGCCTCTGAGTTGATTGATTAATCTTTCAATGCCTGTTTCAGTGTCTATGACATACCACTAAAGTGGTCCCTACCTCAGAGTGTCAATAGTATATAATACATGAAACATTTTAAAATAATGCACACAAGGGGACTTGATATTTTTCTAGCCCCTAGTCTACACATACTTTTGGTAGAGTAAATCTACATGCATGCTGCCTGATGTTTATAGTACATACGCTTGCCCTTTGCTTACCTTACTGATGCTTTATGAAAGAACTATTAGGGGCATGGTGTTGATGATAGTAGATACACTTTTTTTTTTTTTGCCTCTGTTATGTTGCAGGCACTGCTATAAACACCTTACATTTATTATCAACACACCTAGGAGGCAAATATTCTTATTATCTCTGAATTACAGATGTGACCTAGAAAGGTTAAGTCACTTATCCAAGGACATATAGCTATAATTGGTCCAACTGGAGGTTGGCATATTCAGCCACAGAAGTGTGCAGTCACTGTCTCTGATTAGCACATTTTACCCCTAGATTCCTCCCCTTCAGAATTCCTCAGGTATTGCTCCAGTTCTAGAAAACATTTCATGGGTTTTTTTTTTCTAGAATACTTTTAATGATTTTTTTCCCTGTCCTCAAGGATTTTATAATTAAAACAAATTTAAAAAGTATAAATTCATGGGAAAAGCACCATCTGATAAATCCTACACTGGTTCAGATCTACTCTGTTGTCAGGGTGACTCATCTCTGGTCAGTGAGGTAGCTTCTGAGAGTGTGTCTAGTAACAGCACCAAGTCTCTATGGGAAGATGTTATGCAAAATATTTCAGGGAAGTTCAATTAGCTTGTGAGTTCAAGTCTGAAGCAGACATTATTGGCAGTCGGGAGGAGGGGAAAAGACAGAAGAGGCTTTGTAGTGTGCTTTTGTCAAATTAGATTCAAGATTTCTATAACAGAAAATGTTTTATCACAGAGACAGTGGCTGAGAAACATGGGCGAATTGCATACATGCTGCGTGAGCACTCCTGACAAACGCAGGTAATAGCTGAGGGTGACTCACTGCTGACTGTCAGGTTATCTCACTGAGGGTCACTGCTCCAGTGTCAAGGTCAGGATGAAACCAGAGAACAAAGAAACAATGAAGAAAGCCTGCCTCCTCAGCTGACCAGTGACAATTAGTGGCAAGCAGGTGACACATGTGATAATTCTATCATAGTCCTATATGTCCTAAGCATGTAATAATTTATAAAGTACCTTCATGGTCATTATCTCATTATATTTTTATAGGATTTCAGTCATTAATTGCCAGACCTTTAGAACTTCACTTTTTTAAGGAATATATTTCCATGATTTTAGGAAAGATGTTCATTTCAGTTTGGGTGACTCACACATGCACGAATAAACATTCCAGCTTGCTCACCGAGTTCTCATCTCAGATGTAATCTAAAAAAACCCAAAAGCCTCATGGATCTCTCCAGTCAAAGAACCTTTATCTAGCTGAGGAGAGAGGGCACACTCATAGAGGATGTTTACAGTTACTACTGGTCCAAAGGCTCCTGAATGGTGTAGTAAGTGCTGCTCAGTCTGATAGGCAGAGATGACTGTCAGAGAAAAAGCTCAAGAAACAATCATGGGCTGGAGAAATGGCTTCATGCCTAAGAGCATGTGCTGCTCCTTCCAGTGGATGAGAGTTCTGTTCTCAGCACCCGAATCACCACATGGCTCACAATGGCATGTAACTCCAGCCCCACAGGGTCTGTTACACACACACACACACACACACACACACACACACACACACGCATGCACACACAATTAAAAATAGTAGATAATCATTATAAAAAGTGTTAGAACAGAAATAAATCACACAAGGTCAAGGATTTCTCCTGAGCTCTCAAAAATCCTTAGGAGAGTTCAGAATAAAGCATGAGGTTGCATATTTGACAAGCATAGAAGGTCATATATTTTATTACTCACTCTCAAAAGTGCTTAAATATCTAAAATGAGCCTGACATAGAATATATCCACTTACCCAAAATAAAATTAAAAATAATACCCCTCCTGAATAACAGAATAGAAACCATCGCAGCAAGGGAGAAAAACAAATGGAACAAAATTTAGAAACTGAAATTTGACAAAAGAGACATAAGGTTCTGGGGTTGATCTGAAGGACAGCATGGTTCATGTCTAAACAACATTGTATATCATCAAGCATTACACAGAGATAGCGCAAAACCCTGATGTTTCTCACGACTATCCCTAAATCCAGAAAGAGGTAAACTCTAGGTAAATAGTCTTATCTTCTAATTCTTCTAAGTAACAAGTAATTCCAGGGGAAAAATAGTCCAGACCCAGGAGATTAAGAGGGGATAGACTCACTAATGGACACAATGGTTCCAGGATTCCACAGGGAGTCTGAGCAATTATTCAAAGCACAAAAATAAAGCCTGGGTATGGTTCTGAAGAACATCAGATGTGTGTGTGTGTGTGTGTGTGTGTGTGTGTGTGTGTGTGTGTGTGTGTGTGTGTGTGTGAGAGAGAGAGAGAGAGAGAGAGAGAGAGAGAGAGAGAGAGAGAGAGAGAGGAAGGCAATTTTTTTGTTTGTTTTGTTTTGTTTTTTTCGAGACAGGGTTTCTCTGTGTAGCCCTGGCTGTCCTGGAACTCACTCTGTAGACCAGGCTGGCCTCGATCACAACCCTTTTTAGCTGAACAAGCCTCCTCACACCAAGACAAGATATGCAACACTTACTTCCCAGACCAAAACTTGGAGCATAAAGGAAGCGTGTAAGCCATGAATAGAAAGAAAATGTAAAGCTCATTCTCAACGCTCAAACATGAACAAAGAGAAAAGAGACAACATACAAGTGTGTAGGTCTGGTAGACAACATTAAACCAGAAAGGGAGCTTACCAACCAAAAGACAATGACCCATCAGCTCAAGTAATGGGGGTGGGGCAGGGGGGTCACAAGAGCTTTCTGCAGGATGAGTATGACTACTACATTAATAAGAGAGGGGCTCCCATGGATACATTTAATTGAATGACAGCTTTAACTTCTACATGGTGGGATTAAGTGACTATAACATATCTTCACTCCTTACTAAGTAACCAAAACCCCTCACAAGACACTAGAATTCTCAGAATGTTGAAAACCATACAAAGGCAGGAGGAATATGAATAGGTAGCTACTAACACATACGTTCTGGGCTTGTTTTATTTTTTTTCATATGGTGTTGCCTCAACTAGGGGCAACTAGTATTTGAATAAAAATTTAGGAATAGAGATGCAGCTATTAAAGGGATTACCAAAGTGCTCAGAACTCACACCAGTATTTCATGCCGAATAAACACTAAATAATTATGACAAAAGAAGAGGGAAAGCCATTGTCGTGGACATTGTGAAAAATTACGCCATAACTAAGAACAATTCCGAGGTGCTGCAAATGAGGATCTTTAAGAACAAAGAATGGTGATCCTACCTAAAATTGAGTGTATTAGTCATTTGTGGTGCATCCTTGATTGTTATCAGTTGTTAAACTTCAGATGTTAGAACAAGTTACTAGTCAATTATTAACTAGTACTGTGGCAGAAATAACTAAAAATGCCAGTGAAGTAGCAGTTTTCAAAATGAATTCCACGGGTTTCAAGCATAAATATCACAAACATAAAATTCAACAAAGGGCACTCTCAGGTACCGAGTTCTGAAATCTACCCTCATGTCCTACCCAAAACACCATCTATCATTCCATGAAGCCATGTTAGGAATTTATGAGTCCAAGGTGGACATGTCTAAATCAAGGAGCACAGTCTTACAGACAGCACAAACTAGACAGCACTGATGCTAGGACTGGGCTCAGTGAACAGATCTGTATCCCATGCATGACTGTTCCCATTTATGGGTCAAAGGAAAGATGTCAACTCCTTCAAACTCTATCTCTAAATTTCCCTTAGGGTGTTCCAGGGAACAGGACTGCTCTCACAAATCGCTCCAGCACTGAGTATGTTTGTCAACTGCTCAGAGAACATTCTAGAATCGTGAAGTCTTTCCTATGCTCGTTTGTGTTCCTAATAACCCAAAAGATCAATCAAGTTTAAAACCAGTGCCAACTCTTACTAATGGCAAAAGCTATTTAGTCTTCATGGTCCATATGCAAACGTCTACTGACACAACCCAACCCAACACCATTTCTCCTACCAAACTGGTTTACATTTTATTGCATCCTATACAAGTCCGGTGTGGCATTTTATCTTCCACTGAGAATTAAATGTTAGTAAATGCAATGCCCCATTCTTCCCAGATAAATTGTCTAGGCAAACTCCAACTGGAGATTTTGTCATTCAGAATTCTTGATAATTTTACTGTGACTGAGGTTAGGTGAGACTTATGTAAAGCTGTTCTCTATGGGAATATGATGAAAGCTCCCCCTTTCCCATTCCCTTGGGGTTTCTGTATGCTGAAGAAGGATAGATTAAGCCTTTATGCAATTTCTGCCTTTAATAGTGGATGATACAATTAGAACTTAGGACCCTGTCTTTTCTTCCTGAGCCACTGTTGACTCTCATATTCCCCAAGTTGCTACCATTTGTAGAATGGTATACCCCTAAAAGTACTAGGGACCAGGAAAGGTTCAAATGTGTCAATCACTTTTTTCAAGCATCCTTAATTTAACATTTAACATCCTTAATTTAATTCACTTTCCTCATACTACTTAGTGTGCATCTCTTCTTTGGCTGCAGGTATACACAAGGAATTAGTCAGAAGCTAAAATGAAGTCTTGTAGGGCTTTGGAACTCCCACATCAACGTAGGGGCTGAATTGCAAATGAGATGAAAATGGCAATTCCTTGAAGTAAAAACAGATTCCAATCGTTGATGACTTTACTCAGGTCTCCCTTTCGGGTCCCAGCATCCATCTGGGAGTATACCCTCCACTATGGAACATCTAGGTCCCTTTAGTATCTATTGAACCTACAGATATTGTTAAAATGAGATCACAGGAAACCAGGGTGGATGATCAATACAGCTATAGGAGAGAAAATGCATATTTAATCACTAACTACAAAGAGCATACCCTTACTACCAAGGTCTAGAAGGTTAAAACATTTATTCTGAATAAAAAGCAGGAGTTTATTGTTTTGTTTTGTTTTGTTTTGCTTTTTAGGGCAGATATTTTATAAGGCAAAAAAATCTTTAGTTGCCTGTAGGAAGAATGTTCAAGAACTTGCTTTGGGTTTAGACAGCAGAGTCCATGGCTTGTCCACAACTAACAGCTGCTATTTATGACTATTCTCACTGCACTTATCAAATCAATACAAGTAATAATTGTTACTGATGGTGCCCTTACCATTGATTAAACAGGACGATTAAATTGCCTCTGTTAAGTCACACAACTTTTAGGTGACATCATGGCGTCAGTGAAAAACATTTAGTGACTACTACCTACCCCCTGCCTTACTCAGTAGACTGGATGCAGAATGGCTTTTATTTAAGAACTTTTGCCTGAGACATGAAGGCTTCCTGAGCTATTCTCAGCTAGAAGTTTCCTCTGCTGTTTGTTTGTTTGTTTGTTTGTTTGTTTGTTTCTCTCTGAGGCTGCCTCAACTGGAACAAGGCATGGTGCAATGGATCACATCATGGAGGGGATGAAAGTGTTCATTATGAGGTAAGGTTGCAGTCCTGGAAGAAGGAAAAACAAGATGTTGCAAAAAGGAGAATGGGCAGAAAACAAGAAAATACTGATGAGAACAAACAAACAAAAATACAAGATTGCATAGCTTCTGAATTTCTTTTCAAACACCACCTGTCCATGGTGAACTATGCTTGGGCCACACCAGCCTTGCTTTCCCATACAAGATACTGATTTCTGACTTGGGTCTTTGTCCTAGAGTTTTCTTTACCTGTGTTCTAATTAAAGAGACTTAGTTCTCAACTTATCTCAATCATTTAGGTCCCTGCTCAAATGCCCTTGCAAGAGAAGCCTTTCTTCTAAGTATGTATGTGTGTATGTGTGTGTGTACGTGTGTGTGTGTGTGTGTGTGTGTGTGTGTGTGTGTGTGTGTGTGTGTGTGTGTGTGTGTATGTGCCAACATGGGTGATCATCCCAGGTAGAGGAGCCTCTCCCCCCAGGTAAATACTTTGTCTCATAGCTCTACCTTTGTTTGTGTGAGAAATTAGTCAATGTTAGAAAGCATATCACATACCTGCTTCCATGCTTACTGCCTTACTGAATTTACTCAATATTAATTGGATGAGAACAGGGGCTATTGGTCCTCTTTACTACTGTGTCCTCAGAGTCTATAATAGAATATGAACACAGGAGATTCCCTGTGAATGCTAATGTGAAAAGAATGTAAGAAGTTGGTAAGTGACTAGGATGAAGGGGAAATTTACTACCATTCACCTCGAGGTCACTATTTCTAGAACGCCCTTAAGACCATGCATTGGAAGAATAAGACTGTAGTCCCATCATTTATTGCTAAGGTGATCTTGAGGCCATCAGGAATTACTTAACTTTTCTATCTAATCTTGTGATCAGATTTAAAAAAAAAAAAACATGTGCTTATCAAATAACAATCCACCTTATATAAATGTGTAAGAAATGTTTCTATCATTTTAATGACTACTCCCATTCACATTTACTACGTTCCATGAAGAGTATCCAGGAGCAGGGAACCTTTGAGTGTGAGTATAATCTTACACAACCTATTTATCTAAGATTGCTTAATGTCTGTCTAGAGATATTCTCTTCTCTGTCACTATTTCATATAGCCAAGAAGCTCAATAACCTACTTATCCCATCCACCAAAATGCACCAGCAAATTTGCAAATTCTACCCATGTATGACACATTAACCACTTTTCACCACAGTCATGAGTGCCCTTTATGAATAATTTGGATGTGGGAAAGGAAAGTTTCCATTGTTGAAAGACATTTAATTCAAACAGTATTAGGTTGGTAGATGAGGTAAATTGAAGTATATAAAATTTATTGGATGCCATAAAAGAGAAGCAGGGAGAGGGTCAAGGAGATGGGGGATGGTTGATTATCACAGAATTGCCAGCTTAGTAACTGGCAGCACATCACAGTACGCCGCGGAGGCTGGGAAGCTTGTTCCCTGGATGATTGCTTTATGTCATTGTTGGTGCTCCTACTCCATCAACTATGACCCTGGAAGCAGCAAACCTCATCATCAGAAAGGAAGAAATGTAAATTTCAAAATAGATATATAAATATCCAGTGACTAGGGGTTCCATTAATCATTTATATGCTTGACTTTGGAATGCAAACTTGTAAATCTAAGGCACTTGCCCAGTCAGAAGTCACCCAGGGTTCATATAATAATCCTGTGACAGGGCTATGTCAGTGACTGGCAATAAAAGCTAGGAGGCCAATAAGCTCACCAAACATACCAGGAAAAGAAAACAAGGAAGCGTTACACTCTCAATCTCTAAGTGAGTGGGAGCAACTGACTGACTAATGAAGTCCACCCCACAGAGTCAAAGATATCCCAGATGCAGTTGAGGGCAGAAGGACAGAGATGATTTACTCATTGACAAGAAAACGCCTTATAAGTAGAATGCTCCAAGGCTTAAGGACTATGACTTGCTTTCTGATTTAATGCTATTCTATAGCTGCTAGCAATAGACACACTGCAGATGACCACATATCTACATTAAGGTAAGCAGCATCCATGATGCAAGCTCTCCTAACGAGATCCTTAAACCAAAGATCATTAAGAGTTATGTTAGGTTGAATTTGAGCTAACTTCACAGGGATGAGGAGAGCCAAAAGAGAATAAGCAAGAGCACCACAAAGCCAAAAACATGGAATGTCTTTGAGGCAGTTCCATGGAATAAATCTGCAGTGGCCCAGTTACTCCTGTATATAGAGAAGAGATGAATGGAGTATCCAGAAAGGATGTGATTTATTTTACTCTGCTCAGTGCACAGTTGGAGTTAGGGCATCAGAGACAATCTCAAGATTACAGGGTTGAGGGGAAAAGCATAGGTTAGCCAGGCACCTAACCCCACTGACTCCTAGACCATCTCCTGGCTTCCAGCCAGGGAGCATCTTCTTCTTCATTTCTTCTTCAACTCCTAATCTATGAGGGTAAGTGGCATTTATTCTATTACTTAGCCTAAAAGTTATCCTTCCAAAGTTTGAGGATTAGGGAAATGAGTGACACCCTTTACAGGAATGAGGCAAGAGTGTCAGAAGTGAATAGATGGATCAGCATTTGGTGTCACATAACTATAACGGCAGCACTTGGAAAGTAGAGACAAGAGAATTCAAGTTCAAGACTATCTATCTAAAGCAAACTTGAGACCAACCTAGGTTACATAAGATCTAGGTTTTAAGTAATAACCTATAGCAAGGGGACAATTTCTTCCCTAGATAACAAAGTATCCAATAAAAAAATAACATGATGTCATGTACAGAGTACTACATTTTGAGCTTTTGGTCAGTGGGATCCTATAGTACCCATTGCTCTAGGTTACCCTCCAGAACTTAGAAGTGAGACTCTATTGCTAAGGACAGTTACCCCGCTGTGAACCCTTCAAACTAGAGTAACAACTGACATGGCAAGATATGTTCACTGGTACAATAGTGGCACGATTGTTATAGAAATAACCAACCAATTTCTGCTTGAATTTAAAGCTTACTCCATAAGATGGAGCCTATTCCATATACCACTAACTGGACCAAAACCTCATTGTTGGCTAGATCCTAGCCCTAAGGGGAAATCTAGAACTATTGTTCAGCTAATAGGATATAATAGTGAATTTCCTCATATGTTTTCATCTTTATACCCATAGTATATCTGTTAACCCTCACCAGAGAAGCTCCTTTTTACAATAGATGACAATTACTGTACAGAGACTCAAAGCTAGTCAATATGCAGAGAAGGGTATGTGAGTGCTCAACTCTAAATGGGACATTTAGTTTCCTAATTCTAATGTGAAATTGCATAAATGTCAATTTATTTTCTGTAAAGATAATGGGGTATTTCTTAAAATATCCCAATGCCACTTAATAACTAATATAGCATTAACTAACTAACTGAATCAAGGTCTAATACACAGAGTTCATATGTGAGATACAGTACAACATATTTCCAACACAGAAATTCGTAGAGCTAAGATGAACCACATGTACTATTTACTTTTGCCTCATTGTGCTTTCTGATCTGGAAAATGGAGACAAGAACTAAACTTTATTCAGACAATGTGAGATCTAAGTTAGATGAGATAATAAAGAACTCAATAAAGCAAATGGTCCATCTTTATTGTTAATATTATTGGATTAATAAATGCCAAGGGGATCTGGAGAAAACACACCTCTGGGTCATGTCTTTGATGGCATATCCAGAGATAGATAAATCATGATGGCTCTGACTATATATTCATATGGGATCATTATATGTGACATTGCCGATTGTCATGGAAAACAGTAGTTGGTGCCTAGTTAGAGGGAATGGGTTACTGATTGGTTGTGTGTGCATGCATGTATATAACTTTGTGATTGCACATATGAGTTTATGTGTACCACATTTATTGGATCACATTGAAGCCAGATCTGCTCAGAAATGCAGTTATAGGTGGTTGTGAGCCACCATGTAGGTGCTGGGAACTGAACCCAGGTCTTCTTCAAGAGCAGTAAGCACTCTTATCTGTTGAGCCGTCTCTTCAGCTGCTCTGGGCTTCTTTTTATTTCCCTTACTCTTTGTTTCTTGTCCACTAGGAAGTGAGGGATAGCCACACACTTCCAGCTGCCATAATTTCTGCTTAAATGTTGGATTACATGTTCATTAACTGAAATCTCTGAAACTATGAACCACATGTGTTGCTTCTATCAGGTGTTTGGTCACAGTGATGATAGAAGAAACCAATACACCTACAAATTCCAACAAAGCAATATAGACTCTGGGGAAAGAGTTGGTCAATAAAGATTATCAGTGTGTGTCAGGGACTAAGAGATCACCCTGTGCCTGCAAAGAAACATTGCATAGAGAAGCAAGTGGGAACCTTTAGGTTCTATCAACACAGACAAAAGCAGCCTGAAACATCCTATCACCAGTGATTATTTTTTTTAAATGTTACTATTAATATTAAATTTTCTTAAGTACTTTGATACCCACCTCTTTTGTTGCTGTCCTGTTGAGTCTTCTCAAAAGCTCACTGAGGTAAGTGCTCTTAATGTCTCATTTTCTAGACTAGTTCATTGAGGTCTCAAGAAGATAGAAATTGAGGAGCACTTCCTGAGGGGAATCCCCAGGTGAAAATGAGTACAAGTCTCAAATGTTTCCAAGATACTGAGGCTAGATGTCTTGGGTGTGAATTTGGAAGGCATGGTGGCCTACTGCCCAGCAGGCAGTGGTACTTAAGGAGAATCACATAGCTCAGAACTGACTGAACTTTCTAGTGACTGATTTGTGACACTCTACTTTCAGCCTTGGTGGTAGAGCAATAATCAAAACCCAGGCCTCAAAGAGAGAACTTTGAGCACCCAGTCTTTCTTTGGAAACAAGGTTTCTCATTAGAGAGATGATAAATAATTGGAACACTTAAATGATGGGGAATGATTTAAATGGGACCAGTTCAATAATTCTGCTACTTTTGCTTCCTGTTTTACACACACACACACACACACACACACACACACACACACACACACACACACACACACAGTACTTCTGCTCTGACCTCAGAGGTTACGAGGATCAAATATAAATTTCGAGAGTTGAAAAGGGAGAAGCTATTCCAAATGACTCAGAGGATAACTGTCACTAGAATTAATATGGTTGGAATGTTTAAAATTGCCACAGGTCCCTTCACTTTTGAAAGGTGTCAGGCTCCCGTCTTAGAAGGTGAGTGCCTGTCTATGATACCAGGATGAAGTGCTGTGCTGTCACAGGCAGCTGTAGGAAAAGGGAAAGCTTATTTAATTTACTGAACCTCACGTAGAAATTGGCAAGGATGAGCTCCAGAGGTAAGCATGGGGGAGGATTCTTATCTCTCCCCATTTGCCACATTATGAGAATGTTCCGTTCAATTTCACCCTCTCTGTGGTATCTGATCTTCCCATACCTTCCTCTATAGTGTGCAGTATTCTTTTCTCCAAAAGTGAAAACAGACCAGGCATAAGGATTGGGAATGTATCCCTTTCCAAAGGGCCAAAGGGCCTCTAACTTAGGAGAGCAAAATCTAATCAACTCCACTGCCATCTGGACAGAAACTGTGAGGCCAACCAAGTTGCCTCAAATCCCGGCAGCTGACAACTATACTGATTTGTCCCATAATAAACCATTCTGCATTAAAATTCTCTCTGAAAGGAAATAAAAGCAAAGAACCAGGATTCTGAAATGCCCTCTCTTTCTCTCTCTCTCTCTCTCTCTCTCTCTCTCTCTCTCTCTCTCTCTCTCTCTCTCTCTCTTTGTGTGTGTTTGTGTGTGTCTTTCCATAATGAACATGGAATCATGGGATCGTGCATGAGCACAAGGCACATATGTGTACAAGCATTTAAGAGCTAGAGGTTGATTTGGGGTGTCTTCTTCGATTGCTCTCCAACTTATTTTTCACACAGTGTTTCTCATTAAAACATGAGCTCACTGAGTTCTCTACACTGGCTAGCTAGCAATCTCCCAGGATCCTCTGCTGTCTGCCTTCCCAGTGCCGAGATTATAGACACGTGCTGCTGCACCAGACTTTGTATGTGGGTGCTAGAGAGTCAACCTCAGGTTTCCATGCTTGTGTGATGAGCATTTTAGCCACAGAGCTCTTTTGATCCTTCGGATCTCCTTTATAGAGTGAGTTAGACCCTTCTGAACAGCAGTGGTATACCAAATTCTTATAAGGTTCCCCATGAGTATGTTATGATGAAGTAAACCCTTCACTGTGATAAGGGAAAAATTCAAGAAGGCTGAATAGAACTTTCTATTTCCTTTTTTGTTGTTGTTGTTTTTTTTGGTTTTTTTGTTTTGTTTTGTTTTGTTTTGTTTTGTTTGTTTTGAGACAGTCTCTGTGTAGCCCTGGCTGTCCTGGAACTCACTCTGTAGACCAGGCTGGCCTTGAACTCAGAAATCCACCTGCCTCTGCCTCCCGAGTGCTGGGATTAAAGGCATGCGCCACCACTGCCCAGCTTCTATCTCCTTTTTAACACAGAGAAAGAAGTGTAATTATGTAAAGTTTTGCCACTTACTCAAAAGAGGGACTCCAAGTCCAATCTCAACTTTCTCGGATTAGCTTGTCATCAACCTCAACTCATTTCTTTTTCCAGTGTTTATGTCCCATAGCAGCTACGCCACAACAGCTTGAATGTAAAGTCCCCCAGAAGTTCAGGTGATCAAAACTTGGTCCCTATTAGTGTTGCTATGTTAGATGCTGCTAGGAACTTTAAAGAGTGGGGCCTCGGATGGGGAAGTAGCTTCCTCGAGGAAGGAGAATATGCTCCTAGCACCTTCCTGTCGTTTTCACTTCTGGCTTCCTGGTTTGCATAAGGTGAGCGACTATGAACTTCCACATGCACCCATCTGCATTTCTTCTTGTCTGTAGACTAAAATCTCATTCACTGTAACATCCAATAAATCTTTCCTCTCTAGACTGTGTCTGTCAGACATTTGCCACAGTGACAAAAAGTCTGGTTGACATGATATTGTGGTATTGCCTTTTCCTGTGTGTATAACATGGTTGCTTGTCATAGAGTCAATAATACCTTGAACCAGGAGCCCTGAGAACTAGCTGAACAGAACCTGCAGAGATAGTTATGTTTATGGGACTATAACAGGGCCTGACAGTCATCCCTTGTAGCAGGAGGAGGAAAGAATCACAAGACTCCTCACCACCTCAGAGTCTAGACATTATTCTCTCTTGCCCTCTCCCAAAGTGCAAGTAGTCTGAAGACGTTAGGTTTTGCATGAAGTTGAAGGTTGACTAAAGTGGGACTGTACAATGCAGCTTCCATGCTGCATTTGTCACCCATGCAAAGTGGCTCTTTTGTGATGATGTTACTCAAGCTGCTATAAGTAGCCCTTCACCTGTGAATAAGACAGCACAATCAACTCATTGACTTTGGTGAAGCAAACTGATGTTTGTTCATGTCTTCCCAGGAAAAATTAACTCAACACACAATATCTCACCTCTGTATCCCATCCTTCCATCTGGGCACATCAAAAGTGTTTGCTACCCAGTAAGTGCTGGTGTGGGCCTTGGGCGTTCAGGAATGAACAATGCGGAGTTTCCAGAATAAGCATGCCCTGACTGGCCTCAGTTTAATGGGGAAGAACAAAACGTTAAATATGTGACAGGGGGTTTGTGGAAGTGTGAGCAGTGTGCTATGGAAAGGCATTTTATTATTGTCTAAAAGATACACAAATAAACAAATAAATAAAGTGACCATATGCTAATCTTGGGAACAATGTCCTAACAGAAGCACTGATGAATTCACACAATACAGCAACTCAATTTCTCAATTGGAAAGTTTGTACGTTGATTTGAATTTTCATTGCATCTTGAACTACAACAAACTGGTATTTTACAAACCATAAAAAGAAAAAAATTAGATAAATCGATGACCATATGATGAGCCATATCTTGGAAATTCCTTCTGTGGTTGCACTCCTAATAAAATGAATTAAAGCATCATATTAAAAATGAGCCTGCCTTGGAATCAGCTCCCTAGAAAAGATGGCCTCAGAGATGTAGTTCAAACAACCATCAATCCCATAACACTCAGGATGAACCCTTCAAAATAGTCTTTTTCACTGAATTCCAGGAAACAGTTTACAAAGAACTATGAAGAGTTCCCCCAAACAAAACAAACAAACAAACAAAACAAAAACAAAATCAAAAACAGATGTTACTATCTTCACAAAATTTCATGAAAATTATGTTAGTTTTACTATGACAAAACCTTCATTAAGAGACATTTATATAGCCACTCTTTCATATCCATGGATTTTGTATTCTCAGTTTGAACCAAAAGTATTTGGGAAAAAATTCTGCATCTGCACTGTAACTATCCAGTTACTTATTTTATAATGACTGTTATAACAATCACCACCACACAGCATTGACATTGAAGTAGAGATCATAAGTAATCTAAAAGCCATCTTAAATACAGGGAAAGAGCCACACAGGTCATATGCAAACACTGCCATTTGATATATAGGATTTGAGCATCTGAGTATTTGGTCCATGGTAGGGCACTGGAAATGCTCCCAATAATCACCAAAGAACAATTGTGCATTTGCTAGAGAGGGTTGCTATAAAGGGTTTAGAGAAAAGGGAAAGTGGCCATCAAAAGTGCTCCACTATGAAAGGCTCAGAACAAGGTCAGTTGTGCCAACAGAAGGCCTAAGGACACACTGACTTCAAGTTCATGTTACTTCAAGTGAACAAACTGGAATGAATGCACAAATCCATCAGGATGACACTCATTTGAGTTCAGGAGAAGCAAAGAAGCATCTTATTCCTGGGAATAGAAATGAAGCCACCCTACGAGTTCATCTGGGAGAAACGAGACTGTGAGTTCATGTTGGCCTACTAAAATATTACTGGGAAAACTAGGCCCATTTCTTTTTAATTATATCCCCTGTTTGCCTAGTTTAAATGTACTGGTCAAATGCATCAGTATATATAAACAATGTGTATATTGACTTTGGATTTCACTTGGGGTGCTTTGAGAAAAGTATGCATTCATTAGACATGACATTATGAACTCCAGTCTTTTTCAGCGGGTTGTTTTGTAGAAGAGGAATCTGCTCCACTGTGAGCAGTTTAAGATGTACTGTGAGGTTCATTAGTCTAAGTACATTCGCTGCATTTGGACTCAAGGTAATTTCAATTTCAATGGGTTTATCAAGATATAACCCTATTGTAAACTTAGGAGCTAAACTAAGTCATTCTAAACCACTATGAACTTTCTATCAAAGAAGTACAGGTGACTTCACATATGCTGGACTGCTCTATGCAGCTGGAGCTCTCCGGATTAAATTCAACAGCGAATATAATGTATAGTGACACACAGGTCTTTAAGGTACACGAATATATAAACAATTCTATTGGCAATTAAAAATATTATTAACCTTACTGAAATAAGAGCAAAATAGTGATTATTTAGTAAATATGCTCTTCCACACAGTACTCATGTTCACTGTCTGAATTATCAGGGAGTGCTGATGATACAATACACACTTGACTTTAGTTCATCTTACTGTTTTCAAACTGTCTACAGTGTTTTCACTTAAGTCTGATCTTTGTTAAACCAAGCCCCTTCTGCCTACCCTTCACACACTACACAGTAATCCTGGAAACGAGCTTTCTTAGGAGTGAGACTCCCATAAAAATTTAGAATCCTCTAGAAGGTCCCAACTGAAATAAATCAGAGATGTTGAATGAATATTTGTTTTATGCACAGAAGAAAATTCCCAGAAAGATGATTTCCACATTGACCCCAAGTTTCTACATTTTCTAAATACAGAATTTAGAATGCCTGGTGATATGTGGCCCCTTAGCATGACAAGATAAAAATAACTTTCCCTGGAGAATCAGCCCTCACTTCAATACTCAGTTCAAATTGATCTAAAGTCCTCTCGCAATTCCAGAAAATAAAAGAATCACTTTAGTTCTCTGGACCAAGGCAATCCAACACACAATAGCATATTTCCAATTAATTTCCCATTAATCAAAGCCCTCTCCCCTTTAAGAGAGTATGTATAGTTTAATACAGTAGAGAAGATTAAAGCCCTGGGTTTTTTGGGAGATCTAAGGAAATTACATGAGAAGTCACCATAATGGAGGTTGGAGCTGATCACGTGCTACTATAGATCTGTATTAAGTCATTCCCATTGACTGTGCATCCGACGTGGCTACATATTTTATTCATTTGCTTTATAGCCGGTCAGTTGTATCTTAGTAAATTCAATACCCTTCAAACTGAAGTATACTTTATCCTCTCCAATATGTGCCTTTCTGCTACAGTCTATTCCATTTGGTATACTTCCCAATCAATTCCTTTGTGAGCCTCATTTCATTCTGCACAATATATCCATTCTTGGGATTTATATCTTTCAGAATGATTTAAATCTGTTTTGCTTGACACTGCCTTAAAGCTACTGAATGCACCATCCATTCCCGTCCACTCGGCCAGGTGGCCTGGTGCACACTCCATCTTCTTGGTTGAGGAAAGATGCACTTTTAGCTTGGTGTGATGTGAAATGATGCTTGCTTTTTATCTATGCTGGTATGGCAACAGAGTGGGTGAGTAATAAGAATGCTCAGTAGCTATGTGTGTGAATGCCAGCGTGTGTCAGGTATTCAATCCTTCCATGGTTAATAGTAGCCTGCTAAACACAAAGTCATCCTCCAAATCAATGCTTCTGAAGTTTAGGTTACGTCACCAACAGATGAAACACAACATACCTTGTAAATTATTGCTGATATAAAGAACAGCTGGGGGTTGCCTTTTTTGGTAGCATTCATCATGCATCTTACTTGACTTGAATTGGCTGTAGATTTTTATGATCATATTAGGACTTTAAAAGTTCACTTTGCTCAACAGGATGAGTTTATTCTCCATAAAGAAAAAGACAAAAAGGCAGTGAAAGGCATACCATTCTAGTGACCCTGTGAATGTCTTTCCTGTCCAACAGAACTTGGAAAGGTCTTGGGGAGAAGCCCAGTGGGAAGACAGGAAGAAAGAGAACACCCTGCCTTGTGACTATGAACAGGCAAGTTGGGTTGACAGGGTGACTTAAATAGCAAAAGTCTTCTTCATTTGCAAAAACACCGAGGTTAAGGTTCAGAGAACCCGAGTGAGTGGGTAGCCTAAGGCACCATGGCTATATCCCAAAAGCAAGGATGAGCCCTCAGGGATTTGTAAAAAGGGGAGTTGACATCATAAAAGCACACTGTACTTATAAAACGAGTCATAACTTCCTAAAATAAAGTGAACTTGAAATAAAGTCATGGTGGTCGGTAACCAAGCCCAGAACGTGGCATTGGCACAGAACACCTTGTTGGGATAAGCGTGGACAAAGGAGGGAAGAAAAGTCCTTTCTGACAAGCAGAGAAGTAACACAGCAAATCATGTTGTAAACATATGAAGCTGATGGCATTACAGGACAAATTGTAGAGCACAGTAAACGCCAGTGTGATCAAATCCACAAAAGGGGAAGGTTGGTGGGGCTGGGTGGGAGTAATGTGGTAGCAAGGAGAAGGTGACCCTGTTTGGTACAAGCCAGCCACAGTCATCCAAGATTGTAAACCTACAAGTCCCTTGATTCAAAATGAGAACAGTATTTGAACAGGCATTTACTCAAATTGAGCAGGAACTTCAAGGAAGATGCCATCTACAGGGAAATTCCAGATCAATATCTATCAAACTTAACACCAAGCAAGGCTGAAGAAGATTAAGGAGTGGGTAGCAGACAAAGACATCAAGCTAATAGCACTAGAAAGGGAACACTCTGCTGGACTCTGAAAGCAAGGAGTCACTTCGCACACACGTTACTGTTAGAGCAAGCGGGAAAGGCAGTAGCATGCACAAAGCCCTGGCTTCCATCTCCAGCATATTAAATAGACTAAAACATATCTAAAACTACATGAAATAAACATATTTTAATGAAAACTATTTTCATATAATATGCTTTGATTATGTTTCCCCTCCTCCAAGTCTCCCAGATCCACCCAAGCTTCCCACCCACTCAATTTTATGTTCTTGGTTTTTTTTTCTCTCTCTTTCTTTTTCTTTCTCCTTCCTCAGATTTTCACTATATACCTCTTATGATATTTTTAGTCTCACTAATCTACCAAATTCCAGAGAGAGAGACAGAGACAGAGACAGAGAGACAGAGACAGAAACAGAAACAGAGACACAGAGAGACAGAGAGACAGAGAGAGAGATCTACTCATCCAAATCAATTAACAGCATATTAACTGTACCAAAAACTGACTGACTTGTGGTTCATGAATCCACATCATTTGAGAATGGGACATTTTCCTGAGCCTTCCTACAGGATGCTAGCTGCCATCCTTTCTTCAAGACTGGGAGATAAATTCAAGAAACCTACGTTCAACTAGCAGGTGAAACTTAAAGGCGAATGTTCACTGAGGTAAAAACACTTTTCTTCTAAACTCAGGCCTGGGAGAACCATTCTGGGCATCAGCTTATGTCAGACCACATCCTAGCAGGTTCTCTTGACTCTCAGCTTCATTAGGATAACTCACAGCAGATGCTCAGAGGCGATGGATGGCCTCCAGCTTTTTCCTGGTTACAGATCATGAGTAGAATGAGAGACAGAACACTTCTTCTAAGCCTGAGTAAGGTCTCACAACTCTCTACCCTGAACCTGCATCTGGGGCTGGCATCCCAGGTGATTACAGAGGAGGAAGCCACAGCAAAAAGGGTGGCAATTTTCATGCCATCAAGTTTTTAAAGAACCACATTCAGGAACCTTTCTGTGCTTCATGCTTCAATTATGGAAACTTGCGAATCCTCCCAACACCCAACTATAGAAGCCCACACCCCAGCTGGCCAAACCATCAGCATCAGACAAACAGTGGGATTGCTCATCTCCCCATCAGGACAAAAGCAACGAGAATTGCCAAATTCGTTCACAAAACATTTAATTTATAACAGTTAAAATCTGGCCTCTGACCAAGTCCAAAAGAAGTATGTCTTATTTCACTTGCTCTCGAATATGTCTCCTTTGGAGATAAATAGCACTGAGTACTGCCAGCTCTCTCCTCAGTTTGGTGTTTTGCTTAGTTGGGCTTGTGACAAGCTAAGAGTTGATGTATCTGCTTGAATGTGTAATTTACCTCTCTGGTCAACTTAGCTTTTTTTTCCTTGACAATATTATGTCAAACAATCACATCACAACTGGCTCTGATCTCTTTGTTGTTAGCTAATAAATTAGAGAGTATTTATTATCTGCAATCCTTTTTTCCTCTTTTAATGGTGACACATTTGTGGTGAATTACAGGGCAGCTTTATAAACTAGGCTTGGGGCCAGTCTCAGGCCCTGTAGCCATGTGAATGTTCCTTCTCCCGGTTGGGCTCCCAGACTGGTGGTAAATCAAGGCAGCTGCCAAGACACACTCGTTACTGTGCGTCATTGGGGAGAGCAGGAAGCGTTGGGGGTATAATTCTGTCTATCAAACTAATATGTTATATCAGTAGCTTTGTAATCTTCTGCCATAACTTATGGGAAGTGACACCTAAGAATTCACTTTGAAGGCAATGTGTTTCTCAGACTTTAAGCCAAAGCAGACCTGATTCAAGTAACAGTTCTCTGTTTACAGGGATGGCTTCCTAGGTCTGGAGAATCAGGTCCATATCAATGTGGCAGGACTTTACACATCCAGCCACAGGCTCCTTTCTTGTTTAGAGCACTTCCGGCAGAATTTATAAACCTTTCCAACGGGTTTCTTCTTGTCTTTTCTCTTTGTGACCCTAGCCTTTCACCTTCAGTAGCAAGATGGATAAATGCACCCCTTCAATGTTATCATGACCAAACAGACCTCTCTGATGGGCAGGAAGGAATGGCCACCCCACTTCCCTTCAAACTTTGCCTTGACAAATGTGGGAAACAGCTGTTTGGGACAGAAGAATTCTCCCAGTGATAAGAGCAGTAGTGTCAGCTCTGTGCTCTTGCTCCTAAACAACCATGTGACACTGAAACGAGGAAGAAGAAAGCCTTAGGCAGACAGCATTGTGCCATAGTCCAGATGTTGTAACCACGGTGCTCTGAACCCCAAATCTTCCCTCTCAGGACTTATCTGGGGATTATCCCTGCCACCTTCCCCCACCCCCCACCCCCGGCTGTTTTTCTCAGCTGGCCAATGAGAGAAGCACTTTGGGAGAGTTCTCTGAGCTGCCATCTGATGTGGAAAAAAAATCTCCAAGAATGGTTCAAAGGAGTTAGACCTCCTCCAGGCACAAAACTAAATATGCACAGTAAAGAAATTTGAAAAATGCCTGTCCTTGCCATCCCGGTCCCTTAGTGATTGATGGCAAAGAGGGCTTGCTATGATCATTTTACTCTGACAGGTCCCAGGCATAAATCCCACAGAGTTGCTGCTCTCCTCTGACAGCTTTCTGAGGGCTTCAGTTAGGAACAGGAAACAGGCCTTGATTTTTTTACCCTAGGTGCTCCTTCAGGTGCAAAGAAAAGACTGCAGGGGGAAAAAAAAAAAAAAAAAAAAAAAAAAAAAAAAAAAAAAAAAAAAAAAAAAAAAAAAAAAAAAAAAAAAAAACCTTTATCAGAGAAAAAACCAAATTCAAAGCAGTTTTCATACTTATTCATCAGTAAGAACAGCCAACAGAGAAGGATGGGGCCTCAGCCCCACTTCTTCAAACTTAAATTTAAATCTTCCAAAGAAAAGCTTTGAAATCTTCTGGGAATGAGGCATGGAACCCCCTCCCCCTTTCTACTTATAGTGTGGCTCTCCAAAGTTCTGTCAGTATTTTTCTTCAAGGTCAGTCTTGAAATGCACTGTACCTATATTGTGCTATAAAAAGCCATTGCTTAAAAATAAAAGTGTGAAGTACATAGATACTCTAATATATTGAATTTACCAGCATTTATTGTGAACTTGCATGGTGGTGACTTCCGTAAGTCATTGTGCCCACAGAGTCCTTGGGACCAGCTTAAATAACCAGAGCCTTGATTTACAGCTTCCCACTTAAAAAGTGACAAGGTGATGGTTTTTGTTGTTGTTGTTTGTTTTGTTTTGCTTTTCCCCAAAATTTATTTTTATCCTCATGAGCTGTTGGGACATTTAGGATTCAGAGTATCTTACTAAAGGAAGCTAAACAAGGTTGACTTGGCAATGAGAGCCCTTGTCAGAGAAATCAGACACAACTAGATTACAAGGAAAATGGATGATTTATCCTAAAAGAAAGAGGGGTTTACATGAGCCAGGCCTCACTCTCAACCGAATTTTGGCTGATCTTATCTAAAAAGCTGGACTGTTACCTAGTAAAGGTTATTAAATGGTCCAACTCAGGCAAACATCTATAAAGGAACAACATTGTGCAGTGCCTTTCACACCTTTCTGAAACTGGATCTTTAACTCTAATTATCCCTAATTATCCATCTCCCCATGAATGTGAAGGACAACTTTCTCTTGGATGATGGGCTCCTTCTTAGTACTTGTCCATAAAAAAAAAAAAAAAAAAAACCCTATGAATGAATGAAGCTTTGGCTCAGTGCCACCACCCTGCCAAGCCAGGCGTTGGGGACATGGGCACTATGGGTGCTCTGCACTAGCATTAAACCACCAGAGTTACTTGTTGGCCACCAGGAAAAAATGATCCCACCTTGGCACTCTCACTTGAAGTCATATCGTTAATTCAATGGACAAGGACTTCGCCTGAGGCTGCGGCTTGAGCCTCATTTTCTGGGGTCAATATGTTTACAGCTATACTCACGTTAGGGAGGATCCAGCTATGCCGAGGGAGTTCTGATAATTGGTGCATGGGTCGGCCAAGAAAACTTAGTGGGGGGAAAAATCAGAAAAGAAAGATTTTTTTTTTTTTTTTTTTTTTGCTCATAAAATTAGGGAGGAATAGATGAGTGGTTTTTGTAAAGTCATAAAGCAGCTTGAGGAATTCTTGAGAAAAACAAACTCCCTAAATCACTCTCTCCCTCACTCCACTGCTGCTCCAGACAGCAAACAGGATGTGCCTCCTTGTAACTGTCTATAAATTTAGGGTGAGAAAAACAAATCAGATCTTGTGGACAGAGCGCTAGGCTGCAAGGAACATGGTTAGATTTCTCGTCTACTTGGAGGAAGACACCCAACAGCATTTTCTCATCAAATTGGTGATAAGAAAGGCATTTAGTGCTTCATGGGCTGGGGTTGCTGTGAGTGGGTGGTATGACATAAAAAGTTATAGGCACTGTCCTATTAAACATCGCAGGCCCATCCACACACACTCACTCTGTTCTCAAGCCAAGGATAATACCATTGCAGTTCAGCACCATCAGCATCACCTGGAGCAGAGATGTCCCTTCACCAGGATAACTTTAGAAACAGAGTTCTGAAAGCGGTGGAGATGCAATGGGCTTCTTTACGGTGCGTGGACCAAAACTAAACCTAGCCTACCATTTCTGAAAATTCAGCTTTCTGGAGGTTTGTCTGACTTTCCCTTCTTGACCCAGGTCCTTCCTCTAGAGTTCAAGCTACTTCTTGGCAATCTGAAAATAAAAAACTGGGTTCCAAAAGTATGAAATCAGAAATTAATTGCTGCTCAAACTTGAAGAAACATATTTTAGGGCATAAAGAGATATTTTGAGTACTCTAAGAAAGGGATTTGATCTTGAGAAAGAAGCCTAGGGTGGGGCAAAATGTTGCCTAGTTATGCCGGAGAACTCAAATTGACTCAAATTGATTTCCTAGATCAAGGCATCTCAGCCACCATTTTTAATACTTTGTATTTCATAATTCCTTTCTTCTGAGTACTCTTCTGAGAGTCTTCCAAGAGATCACAGATCCTTAGCTAAAACCTTGTATATAAGGTAAGCACACATTTGCTTCAAGAGCATGCTTTTATAATGCCTTCAAGGGACTGGGAAGAGAGCTCAGCAAGTAACGTGCCTGGCACTCAAGCACGCTGACCTGAGTTAAGTGTTACAGCATGCACATAGAAGCCGGGTACGGTGGCACATCTGTAATTTTAGCCATGTGGCCTAAAATAGGAGATCCCTGGAAATGTTTGGTCCACCATCAGCAGAATGAGTGAGTGTCAAGTTCAGTGAGGGACCCTGTCTTGAAAAATAAGGTGGATATCAAGGAAGATGACAATGCAGACCTCTGGCCTGCACATATGTACGCACACGTGCACACACATGCACACATACACAGGAGCATAAAGTATCTATAACAGCAACATCTTCAGAGATCATTAAATGGACATGCCGATAGCTTCCCCTAGTTGAGAACCATTGCCCTAAACTGCCGTGCAACTCTATTCCAATGACTCTGTGGCCCTGGTAAAGAAAATTGGATTCCTAAGGATCTGTCCTCACATGTTCTTTTCCATGATCTGAGGAAACCTGATAGTTCTACATGAAATAGCAACCTTGTGCTTGGGCTTCTTGGTAAAGGCTAATGTTGGTTCACCGTAAGGTGAAAATTAGATCTAAAAAGTAACTTCAAAACCACTTCTACTCCTATACTCAATGACAGCATTACTAGAGCCTGGGAGCCATGGCTCACCATAACGAACAGACCCATGGAGGGGCTTCTGAGGAAAGACATGGCCACAGAAGAGGCATAGCCACTGTTGTTGGATGCAGGGGACATGGTAAGGAAATCTCTGCTTCTTTCTCCCTTCTTACAAATAGCTTCTCACTAATGCCTCCTCCTCTGTGAACTAGTGAGCTGTAAACTGGACTCTAGTTGGCAGAAGATTCTAACCAATGAGGGCACCTTCTGAGACACACAGAATCAAGCAGGAGAGGGCCTGAAAATATATCCCAGAGCAAGTGGGCAAAGGCTCAGTGTGACTTCTGTTACACTTGGAAGGTGAAATGCCTGCTTAGCGTTTCCTAGCTGATGATACAGGTTTAGAAGATTGTGGGAACTTCTGGGCATAAGGCCTACTTAGCACATACAGGGTTATAGGGACAGACATTGAAGGTCACAGGGCCTCTCTGCTTCCTTTTGAACATTCTGTTTCTGGGTTTGCTAAGATGTGGATTCCCACCTGCATGTACCTGTTTCCCTGAACTCAACTATGACTTCCCTATCATGAAGGACTGTATCCTCTTAACCTGAGAACCAAATAACTCCTTTCTCCTTTAAGTTGCTTTTACTGGGTGTCTGGTCACAAGAGAAGTAACACATTCAACTACCAAGTTCAACTTAAAGGGCAGCTGAACACAGTTTGGATTCCGTGGGTAGAAATAGAAAAAAAATTAAAATGATAGTAAGGGATAAAGTAGTTTAAGAGAAATTCCCAAAATATCTTTCAAAAGTTCTCATTTCCCCTCCTCCCCAGACCAAAGTGAATTTTAAAAAGCCTAGATTTAAATTGCTATTGAATACTTTTGAAGGGTTGAACTAACATCTGAGATGTATTGGGAAAAAGAAGTACAAGGTGTAGGAGTTGCCTATAGCTGTGTAAAATGACAGAATGCAAGATTTCACGAACTAGAACAAACATTGTCATATTTGTTTCATGTTACTTTTGGTCAGAACATAGTGGGCTCCACTCAGGCCAACAGTCCTCAAGAATCATCTGACATAATCCATGTGTCTTTTGTCAGTATCGCATAGCCCATGGGCTACCTGGTCTGGGGTGGAATGCCTCATCTCTCACATAGCTATTCCATGGTGTTTGGAGGGAAAACAGGGTCCAACATACAAGTGCTCTCTACAGCTCTGCAAGTCATGTCCACAAACACTCTAAGGAGGAAACTATGTCACTAGGTCAACTCCAAAGTTACTAACCCACAAAGTGGCTAGAAAAAGTCTACTCATAATAGAGAGGATATTATGGTCATATTTCAAAGAGACATGCATGTTCTCAGAAAGAAAGTGTCTATATTAAATAGCCAGCCATGTTGGAATGAATTCCTAGCATGTGTTTTCTAGCTAGCAAATCTAGTTTTACTTCATTCCTAAATAGTCCAAAAGAACATAGAGTTAGTTTCCAAATAGCAAATTTTGTTGTTGTTGCTGTTGTTGTTGTCACAGTGGTTCTGGGATCTGAAAAGTCACCCTTAAACCCAATTAGCCAAGCCCCCATCCCATAGATTTCATGATTATGAGCCAAGCAGCTCATCCAATGTTAGTGGAACTGCTTTAATCCCAAATTCAAATCAGGGAAGCCCTAAGATTCTATTTTCTTCTCTTAAAGATAGGGTAATCTGGCTTTTAGCACATCTTAGCTCGGAGATATCAAATTAGAAATCAGAAAATGTGTTTTCGTATTCGCACTCTGAGAACCGCCATTTACATAAATCACTTGGGTCTGTTTTCTCGAGTTCAGTTTTCTTATCTGCAGACTTGAGGAGTTAAAACTATTCCCATGCTGAACAGGTAACCTGAAGAATGCATGCCCTTGTCAGTGATTTTGACATTCATCATCTTGTATAAACTACACAGCCACCAGACCCAACTGCAGTCTGTGACTGGATACATTCTAAGGCCTTTCCCAGCTCTGCTGTTTGCTGTCTGTCCCTCTGTTTCCCAGACTCATTATTACTCCAAAGTCACTTGGTCTCTCTGATCATGAGGATCAAGGGAGCCTATGTAACCAGAAAAGAACAGTACCACCCTCCCTTCAAGCCTTCTTGCTTCAGCTCTATATGCCCTTTCCAGGGTCAGTAAAGATGGCAGAGTTCTTTGTATAAGCAATGACAGCTTGGGGGATGCAAGGCCATGAGTCAGCTGCACTCATTTCTATCTGGGCTCAGACCCCAACCCTGGTCCACAACCAGTTGTGGATTAGAAAGACTCTCCCTGCATCCCTGGTTTCAAGCTCTGCTTCCTCACCAGAAGATAATGCTCCAAAAATATCTTCTAGTGGCCCTGTCATTTCAAAGGGAATTCTCAGGAGGTTAAAATGCAGGCTTAGAAAAAAAAAACAAAACTGGCTGTTAACTGAGAGAATAGAGATCAGGAATGCCAGAAAAGCCTTAATACTCCAGTGAGGTCCTGTCTCACACTCCCAGAAAACAGCCCCATGGGACACAGGCCCCTTCTGGGCTTTCAAGTTCTGGTTCCTCTTTTTGGCTACAAGGACTACTAGAGAACTATATGTCTTCTCAGTGAGCCTCAATTGGGTCTAGAGTTGCCTTATTGGGTAGATAAGGACGTTGGTAGTAAAGCATCAGAGTACAGACTTTGGTCAAACACACAAACCTATCTGTGCCTCTGTTTCCTCACCTGTGGCATATGGATGCATGGTCATGGTGATCCTTCAGACAATGATTTTACCATCTTTATTACATGGTGCACACAAACTGAACAGTGGGTGGTAACTGTTATTATCATATCTTTAAATAGGCGGATGGTGAAATTACTAGCTTGTGTGTTGTTTTTATGTTACCTCCATTTGCCTGGTCAGATGGGAAGTTTAAAAGTAAGGATGTAACCTATTTACTTCATTCTCTCATGCCTCTACTGCCACTCCATATTAGCCCAGTGTAGATAACACACACCTACTGACAGCTATAAATCCACAGGTGAAGAAGTCCCTAGCCTTGAGGCAGAGATGTTCTCTCAATTCCTAGTCCTTCTTTATGGTAGTGACTCCAGCCAATCTACCAAGTCTCTTCATGCCTTAGGGTATTTGAAATGGGAATAAAGTTCTTCTCCATAATGGGATTTTAAAGAGCTCCTTCTTGGTGGGGATGAGGTTCTCAGGAGCCTTTCAAGTACCCATTTCATTCCCTCTCACTAGTAATAAAACAATAACATTAGTGCCAGGAGTCAGTAAAACATATGAAGTGCGCAAACAGGAAAATCAAAGGGTGTGGGGTGGGAGCCCAGTGTCCTAAAGACAAAGTTAAAGGTTCCCTAAGGCTCATATAGGAAAGGGTTGGTCCCCAGGATGCTGCTACTAGAGAATGGGTAGAATCTTTAGAAAGTAAAGGAGGATGAGGAGGAAGACCTTAGGCTTCTGTGACTCTGTGTATTCTAGCTCTTAAGAAGCCATTTGTTTCCAGCACCTTCTCTCCTCACCATAGACTCAAAGTGTTGGGGCCAACCCACATATGAATTGGGATTTCTAAAACTGTTACCCAAAGCAAACCTTTTCTCTTTAAAAAGTGAATTACCTCAGGCATTTCATGCTAGTGGCTGAATGCTAATGTGCCATAGCAAGGTCATCACATGCCCAAGGGCTTCTCTACTTATTTCTTTTAGACTGTGTCTTCCCAGTGCCACTGAAGATGGCAAGTATGTCAAAGACAAAAGTAACTCCAAAGAACCATGCCATGGAAGCCTCGGCATCTTTAGGAAGTCTCTGGTTCTCCTCTTGGTGACTACTGAATGTCCTAGGTGTATACAGGAGAGGCATCCTACACCCCTGTTCTGCCACAGTTCTCCTATGTTCAGGAATCATGGAAGACAGATGTGAGTCAAACTTATGGAGATCATTTTGACTCCCCCTATAGTGGTGCAAAGTTAATGATGAAATGATCTACTTCGACCATTCCATGCGAGAACGACACCTCTGAGAAGATGAATGACTGGCCTGGTACATGCAGTGACAGAAATTAACTTTGTTCCTTGCCTGATTTTCTTGTGAATGTTCCCTCTTCCTGATGCCTCAGAAGAAGGAAAAGACATTTGAGTGGGTCACATTCTGAGTTCTTTCTAATACTGCCATTCCCACGTCTGGGGGCTGGATGTAAATAGTTCAGACTTTTAAGGTCTAAATTCAATGAGTCCAACACATGCAGCTAATCGTCTTTGATTTCATCTTCTTCCTGCAGCCCAAGAGTATCGTGTGCACTACTTTCCCATGTGCTGGTTCTTCGTTGAGGCTGAGAATGTACCCTGAGACCTCCTTGTGTGATGGAAACATACCCCAGCTGGCCAGCCATGCTGCGGCTCCAGTGTGGACTTCTGTTGTTTTGCCTTAGGACCACATTCTACAAACCACATTGAAAAATAAATAAATAAATATAACATCCACATGGCTCTCACCCAAGTGCCTTAAAAACACCAGCTGTACCATGCCGTCTCCTGTAATTTGACAGTCAGTAAGATCAGCCCCTGAAGAACAGAACATTCTTCAGGGGAGGGCTGTTGCTTTTGCAGACATTTCAGGAGGCGTAGAAGATGAAAGAGACTTCAAGCCGAAACGTCATGTAGGGAAATGGGTGGGAGGTGACAACGGAAGAAAGAATCTGATGCGTGTTACATGTCGATCATGCACCAAGCACTGGGCTTTGTAAGTTCCCAAGACTTCAGAAATCTGATCCTCATGATGCTGAGAGAAGCATGCAATAAGCAAAATTTTGCAGATGAGAAAGCGGGCTTAGAAACATTCAGGGACTTGCCCAAAAACAGAGAAGGAATGTGTTGTCTAGCTGGCGTTTGGTGGTGGTGGCGTTTGTGTTTTTATCTTACCTTGCTTTCCTCAAAGCAAAGGATTGAGCCCACAACCTTGAGCATTCATTCTACCCCTGAGCTTCAGCCCCAGACCTAAGACTGTGCTTTCTCTCCTGGACTATTGTGCCAGATTGCAATAAACCAGATTGGGGAGATGGCTCAGTGGTTAAGAGCACCAGCTGCTCCTCCAGAGGACCTGGGTTTGATTCTAACACCTACCTGCAAACTCATAGCTGTCTGTGACTCCAACTCCAGGCAATGTACACACATGCACACACACACACACACACACACACACACACACACACACACACAAGAGACGGGGGGGGGAGAGAGGAGAGAGAGAGGGGCATAGAGGAAGGCTATGTCAACCTATGCTCCTTTGTTATATCTGCAGACCTGTTTTCAGAATCAACTCATATTCCCAGGCTCTGGGGTAAGGATAGGTTCGTTGCTGTTAGGGGCTCTCCCTCTGCCCATCACAGCTGGGATGGGAGCTAAGTTCTGTCTTATGTCACACCTCCTATTCTCATCACAACGTCAGGTCAATTCTCGAATTTTCCTCATCGACATCCTCAAGAAAGACTTGAGCCAAGATAAACTTTCCAAGAGGGCCAGAGCCACACAGTTTAGAGAGACAAAGTCCCCAAAATTTTGAGTTACGAAGAAATTTCATAGCATGATTGAAATTTAGGATTCCCTTACTCGCAGGTATTTCTGTAATGACATAACTGTCCCTAACCTTGCTACCGTCTCCAAATATGAAAGGACAAGCCCCTGCCTACCACCCATACCTCCCTTTTAAGAAGCAAAGGAGCTAACAGGTGTCAATTTAACCTACAGCCACCCACTAAATGTAAGAGAAAAGTCCAATCCATTTAAATAAGTTCTGGACATAATGTAATAGAATTTGTTACCAAGCTCCATGTCATTATGTCAGCCAATCTTTTATGACCAGACCCCCAGAGTACAAAGAACTCTATTATAATTTCTCTTCATAATGATCTCCTCACTGTCTGACTCCTTGAACTCAGCAATAAATTAATCATCTGCTTACCATCACAAGCAAATACCAACTCAATTAAGAACTGACAAACAGGTTGCTCATGCTAGGGATGGGAGAACCCTGGGTGCCTACCCGTGTGGGCGTGGCCGAGAGGTTTTGAAAGCTGATGGACGATCCACTTCTCTAAAGCAGTATGTCCAATGCTATTTAGAGACATTCTTGCTCTTTTCTATTCCAATGATCTCTGCAAAGGCTTAAGACTCACTTGTTTTCTCTGGATTGAAATGATTTGCCCCTCACTCACTTGGTTCTGCAGAGTATACATACCTGCATGATGACAGGCAAAGACTTTGCCTCATGCAGATGACTTCGTCTTGCAAGGATCCCTAATTGTTATAGGTTGAACTGTATCCCCTAGAAAGTAGGACAATAATAACCTGCAGTGCCTCAAAATTTGAGCTCATTTGTAAATAGTCATAGCAGGTGCAATGGTTCAAGATACAATTATACTAGAGGTTAAGCTCCTTAATCCAATTGAGGTGTGTTGGGTATGTCCATGTGTGTGTGTGTGTGTGTGTGTGTGTGTGTGTTCAGGTGTGAGTGTGCATATGCATGTCTGTGTCAGTGAATGTTCAAGCTGGGGGATAACAGAGTGATTCCCCAGGCACTATCCATCTTGGTTCTTGAAACAAAGTCCCTCAGTGGCCTGGAGTTTGCCAAGCAGGATAGGCTGGCCAGCCGGCCAGTAAGCCTCAAATGGTCACGTGTCTCCGTGCTCAGTGTTGGGATTCCCAGCACATACCACTATACTTAGATTTTTGTGTGTGTGTGTGTGTGTGTGAATTCTGGGGATTGAACTCAGGTCCTCATGATTGCAACGGCAAGTGCTTTACTGACTGAGCTTGCTCCCCAGCTCCTGGCAGTTGTCCTTGTAGGATGATGTGAAAGCACATATCAAAGAGTACCATGGGAGGAAATAGCCAGGGAAAAGACAGGCATATGGTAAGAGATACAGACAATGGCGTAGTGTCTGAATGCCCAGAAGCTAAGAAAGATTTATCTAAGCCAGTGGTTCTCAACTTTTCTAATGCTGTGACCCTTTTAAATGGTTCTTCATGTTGCGGTGACCGCCCAACCATAAAATTATTTTCGATGCTACTTTATAATTGTGATTTTATTACTGTTATGAATCATAATATAAATATTTTTGAAGATAGAGGTTTGCTCCAGGTAGTATGGAAAGTAGCATAACCCTGCTGACACCATTTTAACTTGTAGAAATATAAAAGAATACATTCTCATATGGTGGTACTTTGTTAGAGTGGTCCTAGAAAACCAATGGCATAAATTATTATAATAGACCCACCATGGGTCAAGCATAGTCAGACATCACACTCTACATAAGAATTTTATAAACATTACTACATTGAACCATCCCAACTGTCTGCAATGTTAATTCTCTTATTTTGTCTTTATAGATAAGGGAACACGTGTGTCTTAGGCTAACAGCCTCTGAGTCACAAAGCTTGTGAGTAGCAAGTGTCCTGGTCCTGGAAGTCTGTCTTTTCCTCCCACTCCCCACCTGTCTGACCTACCAGCCCTCTTGCCCTTCAGTGGAACATGAAGGAAATCTGGAACGATCAATCTCCCACACGCATTTTGGGCATTTTGATTTCATAATCATGTTTCCTATTCACGATTATTAAAAGATGCACTTTAAGCTAAGATTTCTTCTGCTATAAAAAAATGTTAAAAAAAAACACCACTGTTGTGTAGGCTTCTTTTTCCTGGAGAAATCTCAGATCATACATGTAAGAAAAACAAAGCTAGCACTTACCTGAATGCAACCTGGAATGAACTGGCAGACCTAGGTGACTAAAATTGCTAACTACAAAGTCGGCCAGGTGTTTGAAACTGGAAAAATGGCTGACTGTATCTGAACTGTATCCCATAGCATATTTCTTTGGAATGAAGGCATCTGTTGGATTGGTTTTCAGATATTGTTTTTGCATCAACAAAGAAGCCCATGAATGACCAGCTGGAGACAAAATCATGAAGCCAGGAGTTTCGTCTTGTCCCTCGCTTCCTCTGTATTTCCCTGCCTCCCTCCCTCTTTGTCTTTTCTTCTTCTTCTACCCCCTCTTCCTCCTCCCTCCTCTGTCCTTTTCCCTCCTCCTCCATCCTCCTCCTCCATCCTCCTCTTCCCTCTTCCCTCCTCCTTCCTCCTTTTCTCTTCTCCTAGTTAGCATTCTGTCTAAGCTCCGCCCCACAGTTACCTGGCAACAGCCATGTATGCTCCGGCCTCACCATTTCTTGGCAACAGCCCAGGTAGGTCTGACTCACTATAAAAGGGGTTGCTTGCCCCCTCCTTGCTCTCTTGCTTTCCCTTCCCCCCTCTCTCCAAGTGCTTATGGCCAGCCTCTTCTCTACTCCTCACTCAACTCACTCACTCCCTTCTTTCTCTCTCTCTCTCCCTTCTTCCCTCTCTCTGTCTCTACTACCCTCCCCATGCCCTGAATAAACTCTATATATACTATTCCACTGTGTGGCTGGTCCCTCAGGGGGAAGGGACACCTCAGCATGGGCCTGCCAAGGCAGCCCCTTCCCCCACAACTGACTGCACTTCCATAGAGCATACCCCCCTTCTCTTTATCTTTTTATAAATGCGTCACTTGCTCCTCTTTCTTCCTTCTCCTCCTTTGAGACAGGGTCTCATGGGATAGCCCAGACCAAACTGGAACTCACTATATAGCCAAAGGAGATCTTGAACACTGTAATCCTCATGTCTCAGCCTCCTGACTGCTGTGATGATAGGTTCACACCACCAAAACTGACCCCTACATACCTCGATAGCAAGATACTTAACAACATTACTCTGCTTTCTCATAATATTTTAGTTTTCCTATTTATAAATCACTTGTCTGTGTAGGCTTCTGGAACTTTATAGACTACCAAAAGATCGAAGATCTCTGTTTTCACCTGCCTCTTGATTACATGTGCAATCCTCAGCAATTTTCTTGGGGGCTTTGAGCCTTGATTTCCCTTTATTATTATTTTGTTATTATTAGTATCATTTGTTTATTTAATTTTTAGTGGAGAGCATTCCACGAACTTCCTTGGAGTTGTTCTGAGGAGTCAGTAACAAGCTGAGTACTGCTTATGACAACACTCAATAAATAAATGATACTTGTTATTATTATTTTACATTTTGCTTTCTGGTCACTTTAAACTGTATCAGTTAAAAGGACACTTCCCTGCAAACCAAGTCTGCTATTATTTAGTAGTGTCGTACCTTTAAGTATGCCGTTCCTCCAGATCAGTAGAAAGGAGAGAATTCACTAGTTTCAGCAGCATTTGCATTGAACTGTTAACACAAGAGGTTTCCCTGTCTATGATGGATGTGGTACTGTAGAAGGTCCAGGCTCAGTTAGCCCCCTTTCCTGCTGGCATCCCCTTTGCTCTGGGATTGGACATGGTTTTCTTTCCCTCACTTAATTTCCCACATGGAATGTGTATATAGACTCTGATAAGGAGCCCTTAATCTCAAACTAAGAGGGTGAGAGATTTTTGTGGATATAACTGTAATGTAAATAACCCGATCTCCCAGCCAACTGTGCCTGTCAGGAGGGTACCTGTGATCCTAACCACCACAGCCCCTCACAGACCTTTGTTCTCCATTAGCGAGGTGCTAGTCCCACCAGCGAAGATGGTTTTATGACTTGGAATAAACTTCTGCTGCTTCTCAGGGGCAGTAAGGGGAGTTAGTTCAGGGCCCCTGAAGACTTCTTTTGTTCTGCCAAGTTAGGGAGGAAAGAAGGGGTGAGGTTTGAAAGGCTGTTTGTTTACACTCAGTACCCAGCTCCCTGCCTTTTTCATAAAAGGAAAGGCAGCCAGCAGGAGACTCAATCCCCAGCACCTCCCTGGTTCTTGCTGCCTTCTCCCACTTGTGTATTAAGCAGCCAGGCAGCTGTTGAACACATATTATCAACAAAGCAATCTTCTAGCCCTTTGATTCAAGCTATTCCTATCCCGTGCCCTGAAATAAAATGACTTTCACAATTAAAACACTGAAATCAATGTGGTGTCTATTGTCATGTGTGCAAGAGAAACGCTTTAATTACAGCCATAGTTAGATAATACAGTCATTACACCTCCTTAATCTCAGATATAAAACCAGCACCCTCTGAGGACTTTACCACCCTTTCTTTGATTTTTTTTTCCTTTTTCTTTTTCTCTCTCTCTCTTTTTCACCCCCACCATGAATGGCTTTTTATCTAAGCACTTCAATTTGCATGCCTTTGCTCCGAGGCAGCTCCCCATGATATGTTAATTGCAGATTGCTTTAAGTACTAAAAGATTAACATAAAACCCTTTGCAAACAAGCTAATAGTTTATGATAATTTTTGCATGGCCTTTGTCTGTCTATCACTGGATTGCCTCTAGCTGTAATTTTATAAAGAAGCTGTAAAATATCATTTAAACAAGTTCATTTACACATAATTATTACCAGAATCACATTATTCAATTTAGATACTCCAGCCTATTAACAATCCATGAACTAAAATGTAATTAAACTATTTTCCTTTTATGAACCTATTCATTACAATGTGTGGGAGATGGATCTCTCAGTTTCACTGCAAAACTCAGCACTTTGTTGTTGGAATTGACAAGTCTGGCACTCATTATGTGCTTTTAATTATATTAAAAGTATTGGGAGACAGCTCAGATAAAGAATATATTTAGAAACGAAAGCTTGGAAATGCCAAGATGGTGTCATTCCTAAATATATATTTATTTTACTCCTGCTCTCTTCCCCGTTTCTAAATAGTGAAAAAATAAAATCAGGCTGGTTGTTTTAATTGAGATTTTCTGCTCTTAAAGTAATTTTTCTAATTTAAGCCAAGAATAAATAGCTCATTTAATTAATGGTGTTTACTCATCTTTCCCACAGATTTTATCTACTTTTGTAGAACCAAAAGCTAGAATTAGACCCAAGGAAATCTATTCTCCTAGTATTTACAGACAGACCCACAGTCACTTCAGATGCGGGGTGCTGCAATTGAGCTTTGACTCAGCACCACTGAATGACTTCGGTTCTGATGCCAACTCTCTGTGGGGACAACTGACTCAATAGGCAATGATTGATGGCTTGTAAGGGGCAGCTTCCCCTCCTAGCTCTGCTGTGTTGCTGGATTTCAGGGGGAAACACAAGTGATTTAGTTAGAGCAGACTGAGTCTCTGGACTGGCTACCGATAGACACCTCAGTCAACGTCAAAGACAACAGGTCACTCAGGTTAGGTGCTGACAGCAGCTATCAAAGAAAAGGACCAAAGTATCCTGAATCTAGCCCAAGCACTTCCCAGCTCTCACACTTACCGAAGGGACTAGTTCATTTCTTTCTCCAAAGCTTTGCTTTCTAGGATCCCATCTCTACCCGAGCATAATGTGTCAATCAGAGCTAAAGATGAAACACTGATAAATGTTCAGTCCTCATGCTGTAGGCGTATTTCTTGTTTAGGTTTTCAGTTTTCTGCTGTTTCCACCATAACTGTTCCATTTAAATCTCCTACACACTAACTTCATTTGTGCGATAGAAATAAAATTGCAGTATATATAAATATAAAGAAGGTTCAATTCTACCCTCTGAGCACAATCTTGACTGTATTTGGCCATTTAGGATTTAATCATGACCAACAATTCCTATTAAACATCTGCTCTGCTCTCCAGTGTCCACACCAGCCACATGGCAAAAGCATTGGTAGCCTGGGCAACCTCCAGATCTCAGGGAAACCTGCACACTCTTCCTCATGTAGGTATTTTTTTTACTTCCTCCACCACACAGTGAACTTGCGCTTCTATACCTCAACGTCATCTCCTGGCCTAATCCTGCCTTATACTTGGCAAATAGTCAACACATCACTGTAAGCAATGATACCTTCTACTTCTCTGGAGCCATTACTGGCCCTACAATGGAAGCCTGGAAGATGTGTCCTGTGATTCTCTAGCTTGAAGCCAAAGTAGAGGTTATTTCAAAAGACATCCAGCTGGGACTGGAGAGAGAGTTCAGAGGTTAAGAGCACCGGCTGCTCTTCCAAAGGACCTGGGTTCAATTCCCAGTACCCACATGGCAGTTACAATACGTAACCTCAGTTCCAAAGGATCCAATACCCTCACACAGACATGCATGCAAGCAAAATGCCAATGAATGTAAAATGAAAATAAATTAATTTTTAAAAAAGACATCTAGCTGATTCCAAGGATAACTTTACAGCACAGGCAATAGTTTCTTAATAAACTAACAAACAAACAAACCACCTTATACCCACAGATTACTGGTATAAAGGCATTAGTTGGAAATTTTACAGCTATCAACAATCCTGCTTGCAGTCCTTTCTTCCTTCTAAAATCCTGCAGGAGTATCACCTAAAGAAACACAGTATTCTGTAGGTAGTTAGACCCACAGTTATGGGGTCTGTGGTCATTATCTTATAGGAACTGAAGGCAAGAAAAGCTGTAAGGCTCTCTCTCACATACACACACCCAAAAATTAGACTGCCTGTCAAAATCAACAGAAAAGCTGTACAGCCCGGTCTGCGGTGTGCCTTATTGATACATGTATAGATATCACTCACCAGGCAGATCCCTAGTCTAAGGAGGCAACAGAAACCAAGGTCAGAGCAGAACCTCCCCCTTCCCTTCCCTTTTGTCATTTGCACTTCAGAGAATCAGATGGAATACAACCAACTCTTGCTTATCTGAACAACTCCAGGCAGAGGACTGGGGAGCCCTCAACATTCATCACGTGATTTTGATAACAGAAGCAATTTGACAAGCTCTCTCTAATGTTTTTCTTCATATGTATTTCTCTTATCTTGGGCCTCATAACCTTGCTTTATTCACTCCTGTATTCTGAAATCTGGCATAAGAAACAACTTATTCAGTGTTTTCAAAGTTTGACTGGTGAGGAAGGAACTTTCTGCTTGAGGCTTCATTCGCTGGTGGTATCTCATTTGGATGAGTTTTACTAAATCTGACTCATTGCAATGAAGTGCAAGTTCTAATGCTGGGATTATGTTAAGAAAAGTCATTTAGGGCTGGTAAAACAGAAAGGCCCGTGCACACTTCAGAGCCTGATGTCAAGCCCCAGACCCCACACTGAAAGGAGAGAACCGATTCCTGAATGTTGTCCTTTGATTTTCTCATGTATACTGTGGTGTGCCAGCAATCAAGTACACACACATACACACACACCCAATAGAAATTTAAAACAACACTAAGGATATTTGAAAAAAGTCACAAGTAATCATTATTTTTATTTATCCAAAATCACATATAATACCTATAAGTGTGTGTGTGTGTGTGTGTGTGTGTGTGTGTGTGTGTGTGTGTGTGTGTGTGTGTGTATACATATACATGTCGAGTTTAAATAAAGTTAGTTAAGCCACTTGGGCTGACAATACTCTACCAAGAGCCATAGACTATCTGATAAAAACCCCAGGTCCAGAATTAAGAAAATCCATTTTAAGTTATTGGTCAGAGGAGACCAAAAAGCTCTCCAAACCGTATAGGATATTGCTGTTGCTCTTAGTTACTGCCCAGAGATTGAGGATAAATCTCTGTTGCTGAGGACACATGAATTTTGAACACAGAACTCTCAGAATCCAAGACAGCTCTGAACCTGAAAGCCTCCTCCCTGAGGAATAACTTGTAAAGCCCCAGCAAGTACTGTGCAAACTGGCAAGACAAGAAATCAACCAATAGTTCTCAGCCATGAAGCCCATGAACCACAATGACCAGCATGCCAAGGTATTCCTCAAGGCACAACAGTGGCATGCATATTTTGGCAGTAAGCAGCAGCTGTCTAATTGGACTTACTCTCTGTGAGTAGTGGGCTCAAAGATATTAGAGAAGAGTCTCTTCCTACCACTGTTTTATTAAACCAGCACAATTCCTAACTTCACTCTGTGTGCCCTTGTGCCTACAGATTAGTATAGTTCCCAACCCTCACCAAAGTAACTGCCCTTTGCAACAGGTAGACTGTTACAGAAAACCACAACAGGGCAAGCTGCAGAGAATGACTGACCATGGGATCCCAGTCCCAAGAGATACATCTATAACACAACTCCTGCCCCTACGGCTCAGGGAACATCTTGAAAGAGAGAGTTGAAAGACTGTAAGAGCCAGGGGACCAGAAATTCCCCTGTGAAACTTAGTCTCCTAGAAATGACAGAGAAGCTTTACCCATATTGCCTCAACAATATGGCTGTCCAAATAAAACCTGAACAAGAACACCACCAACCGACATGCTGTCATGGAAGGGAGAAATCTTATAGGGATGTACCCCTAGACAAAGAATTACAAAGGGATGCTGAAAGCAGAAGTAGTATAGCCTCAAGGGAGGGGCCCTTGCATTGTTTATCCAATCCCATGTGATAGAGCCTGAAATCATACAAATCCAAGCTACAGTAAACAGACTCAGCAGGTTATAGTTACATGTGCATGTGCATGCATGAGCATGTGTGTGTGTGTGTGTGTGTGTGTGTGTGTGTGTGTGCATATGTATAAGTGTAACAGTAGCAAAAAAAGGGGCCAAAAATTCGAGAAGAAAAGTAGTAGTAGAGTGTATTTGGGGTGTGCATGGGATGAGTTGAGGAAGAAAAGTGGAGAAATGATATAATCATATTTTAATAATTTTTTGATTAAAATAAATGAATGAACAGAAAAATGTATCTGAACTTGAATGTAGACAGGCAAAGGCAAGGAAGGGCAGAATTGCTTCCAATGACATTTCTGGAGATAGGTCTGCCAAGGAGTTCCTGAATTCTTCCAGAAGTGAAGTCTAGGTTTGCCTCTGCTGATCACAGCCTCATCACAGGCTGAGTGTGGTGCAGCTATGTAGTGAATTGCAGGCCTTATTTGTCCAGCAAAACAAATCCCAGAAGTTATAATTATATTGCTTGGTGGAATGTTGACTCCTTTTTACAAGTTATCTGGCAATTCTATTATGACATTTAAAAAAATTGCTAACATTTATTAGTCATAAAAATAATAGGATCGCTGTGACATTTTTGCACAAACATGTGTTCATAAAAAGTACTTTGATCATATTAATTTCCTTCGTACTCCCCTGTTTATCCCCCTACCTTCACAAATGCATCCTTTTCTTTCATGTCTTTAAAAAAGTCTACGTTCCAACAACTGTGCAAAACCAGGAACGTTCTCTTCACCTGTAAATATATGCTCAGTTCCTGTAATGTTCTTAGAATCAACTTTAAACTATTTCTAGTTGTATCAATAGTAACTTTTGTATAAAGTAATAATTTCACAATAATGGTATATGTTCTCATAGAGTATCTGAGTGAGAATCATATTCTTTTAATTACACTTGATCATGTCTCTGGGCAGGATTCAACAAGTTTTATAATTCTGGGGAGTCTACTAATGCTTCGTCTCTCTTTCAACTCTGAGTGATGTGCACTTAAGGAGTACCAGGGGATACCCACAGGGACAGGATGATTGACGTGTAGGTGATCCTAGTAAAGTCTTCCATGTCTGTCGGTGAAAACCTGACTTAGGTTGTAGACAGAGGATAAGGAAACTTCCCGAGAAAATAGAAAAAGAGATGGCTGGAGTAATAGACGGTAAGTGAATAGAGGAAAGGCTGAGGAGAGAGGCAATGCTGCTGTCGGAAAACACTGCGGACTGAGCAGCTTAAACAATACAATTTCCCCAGCAGTTCTGGAAGAGAAAGAAAAGATCTGGATCCGGACGCTGGCATGGTCAGATTTCAGAAGGACTGCCTGCTGAGTTCCAGTTTTCCCACTCATAATTGTATCCTCGGGGGTAGAGAGAGCAGGCAAGTTGCCTTACAACCTATACCGAAGGGCACTAATTCCAACAGAAGGGTCCTAGTCTTGAGGTTTGAAGGGGTGCTGTCTTCTATAGAGTTGTGTGTTTGAACACTTCATCCCAGATGGTGATACCGTTTGGGGGGAAGCTACAGAACCTTTGGGAGGTGGGGCCTGGCTGGAGGGGGCAATTAAGTGGTTCTCTAGTGTAGACCTGGAGGTTTAGAAGCAAACCCCAATTCTCCCTGGGCTACAGTGATATGAGGAATGCCAGCCTCATGCTTGCATTGCCGTGAACTCTACTACCCTTTCCTTGCCATAATAGACCTTACCCCCTTAAGTAACAGGCCAAAAGTATATCCTGCAGTCCATGAGTTGCTTTTTGTTAGGTATTTGGACAGGGCACAAAAAAGTTGCTACTATAATCTTCGGTACCTCGGCACAGCCCAAAGGCCCCATACCCTCAGACTGGCTCACTGATGAGATTTCAGTGTGTGATACAAACATCCCATGTATGACATATGACTACAGTACAGTGCAGTGGGAAAGATCGCAGGGGACTCCACTCTGTGGATGTTTGTTCCTCAGGGTGAAGGTAGTTCGTCATGTTTTAAAGAAATAGTTGCACTTTTGAGATAATTCTGCATGTCTTGTGTAACTCAAATATGGACGATCTCATCCTTCTGCTTATTGGTTAATGGGTTTCTTAATGATCATGCCCCCAGCACCCCTGGACAATTACAAAAGGCATTAACTATCTGGTGTTCACCACAGCCCAAATCTGTCTGCACTCTGGTCTGGAGTGGAGTGGACCACACTTCCTTCACAACATGCTGGAAGCTGACCATTAGACTCAGTCTGATGTATTTCCCTGAAGAAAGCAGCGGTCTCTCTACCAGATTGAGAAGAATTCCCCCGGAGCAGAGCAGATTTCCCTGGATTTGGCACTATGACCATAGTTTCTCTCACTTGCAATTCTCGGGACCCAGCGACAGTGAAACTGGAGTCACCATCGGTTGACTGAACATCTGCATGCACGCCCACTTCCAGGCACCGGGGCTGCAATCACCAATTACCAAAGTAGAGAATTCAAGAGCATCCTTCACTTTTCAAGTTTCCCAAATACCTTCCCTACTAAAAAAAAGAAAACCAACATGCCTCTTGGATATCTGTAAGTTGGAGGCGGCTAACTACATTGGCTTCCATGCCTGGGGCAGAGTTTCAACCTCAAACAACTTTATTTAAACAATTTCTTACTTAACGTGTTTTGCTCAGTGCTTCAAATCCAATCACTCTCTGCGTTGCAGGGCAGAACTGCTACAGGACAGAAAAGAACAACACAACCTGTTTTTATTTTAATATCTTCCGGGTCCCTCGGCACTGCCATCATTTGGGCTGTCAGCCCTTCACCGCCCGAGGTGGCTTCCCGCTCTCTGCAGACCGTCAGCCTCTCCACTAATGGCACTGTTCGGGCGAGGGGGAAATGCAATTTTCCACTCCATTACAAGCACTGTGTAAAAGGACCTCTTTTCCTCACTGCACACAGATAAGGACCTAATGAAATTCCATTCACTAAGTATTCCAATAGCCAACTCCACTCCAAATACAGGCATTCTAAGCGCCTGCCAGGCCCGCCACTCCAGAAGCAATTGTAGCTGAATGTGCCCGGATTGGGTGGCGTCAAGATGAAAAACTGTGGCTTAGACATACAGAAGGGAGGTAACAAAGACAGCAGCAGCAGATCCATGTTTGGGGGACTTCCTTCTATCGGTCAAGACTGTACAGCTCGTCTGCGGCTTCTGGTAGAAGCTTGAAACTCTGACATCGGGAAATGGCAACTTGAGCATACCAAGCACCCATCTTGGATTCTAGCATACTATAGTCTATAGAAACAATTGCCAAAATGTGATACAGGAGGAAACGCTCAGTAGGCTTCTTGTTTTGTTTGAAACAGGACATCTTGGTAGCCCAGGCTGCCCCCCAAACATGCTACCTGACTGAGGATGACCTTGAACTACTGATCTTCCTTTCTATATCTCCTGGGTGCTGGAATTACAGGAGTGAGCAATACCTATCTGCTTTACGCACTGCTGGAGAACTTGGGAGTAGAACCGTTGGCATTAATTCATATCAGGCAAGGACAGCCAACAGAGCCGCACCCTAGCCTCACAGTAGGCTGCTTAATATGGGAACTGAGAACACACTAAGCTCTCATGAGTGTAAAGCTCATGTAACATTGTAGGTGGAAACTGTTAGAACTGGTGAAATGACTTGTCCATATTTCAGTCTCTTCCTTTCCTGGCAGTTTCTCTCTCCCAATGTGTTGTCACTTGTTGTGTGGGAAAGTGATACAAAATTAGTACAGCACTATTCCTTTCTTTCTTCTTACTTAGAGTTCCTGCTATCGTGGCATTCTGGGGTTCCCTCAGTGGTATGTCCTCCTTGTCGCTAAGGTCACCTGTCACAAGCAGTTCACAACTTACCTTTCACATCAAAGCTCACTGCTCTCATCCTCATGGCCTTCAGCTTCTGTGATGACCAAGTGACCCAAGCCATGCGAGAAGTCTTGGTTCTGCTCTACACTGAGAACAAACCAAGGCATTGGTCCTGGAGACATACTGTCAAAGAACTGGTTGTCAGTGCTGAATTTGAAAATGTAGCTGCTAAATTCATCAATTCATGGGCTTCAGTTAGGCGGACATAAAGCCTGCCTATGAAATCTCTTCAATTTTCTTCCAAAATTACTCCTATAGGCCACTTAAACCACGAAATATCCTTAAACTATGTATACATACATAAATACACATACACAATATAGGCAGATGTACACATCAACAACGTCATTTATTTATTACATCATAATTGATTTAATTTTTTTCCTCTTATCATAATTCTCATGTTCAGCTGCTCTTTCACAGGCAAAAATATTAAGGGTATGTGGCGTGGCTCTAGTTATAATATTTTAAGAAACATATTATTGATGTCAGTTTATTTCAACTCCATTGAAAATATACATAACAATTCACTCATCTACTAATTGCTAGGCCTTTGGGTTGTTTGTAGTTTTTTTATATGAAAAAACTAAGTATTTAACAACCTCATATCCAGTTATTCCTAGCCATGTCTCTTACTACATGAGCAAAACTACAGGACCATGAGGTAATTTAGAGCAACACTGTGTAAAGCATTGAGCCTGCTCACATATTCCTACCAGCAGCTTAAAATACTTTCTGTCAGACTACATCTTCTGATAAACCAGCTTTTTAAAAAGCCAGTTCTGTGTATTTAAAACATTTTATTGTATTTTCTTTGCACTACCCTCATTATTAATAACGCTGAATCTTCCTCTTCACAGATTAATTAGACATAAAGATTCCCCTCTATGTATAATGTCTGTCTCTTTCAGTTTCTCTACTGAATTGTCTGGAGTTTGTCGATTGGCGTATAGGAGTTCTTTTTATACTCTTAATACTTATCCATTATCCAATATGCATACTATCTTCTCCGAGTTTTCGAAGGAGCCTTTTAATAAACAATGATCTTCATTTCAGTTGAGCAGCCTGATCCATCTCTTTTTTATGGTTAACACATGCTGTGTCTTTACAAGGAACTTTGTTCCTCTCTGACGTACTTCTAAATTTATGTCTGACGGGCACTCTCCTCGTATCTTACCCAAGCGTTACATTTCTAAGAATACATAGAGCTGTCTACTGTGCTATCTCCAGTTTCCAAGGAACTGGACAGTCCATGACATGTATATAGCACACTTTACTCAGTGGATTGATTCTCCCTTACATCCATCTAACACATCCAGAAACTTTAGATAAACTCACAACAACAACCTTTCAATTTTCTTCTCTTCAGAACAAAGTAGTGAAATAGAGCCAAGATGTGGATAACTCCTGAAGTAGAAGATAAATAATAACTACTGTGTCCTTTTCAGAAGTCAAGTGCTGTCACGCACACTAAAAAAGACAGCTTTGGATTACCCATGGCTGTGACAGATGCATACATTTTTCTTCAGAAGAAAGAATCTATGACTTAGCCCAAATCTTGACAAATAGATTTCATCTTCTGTGCCAGCACCTGCCACTTGATAAAGGCTATCTTGAGAGCCCTCGTGAAGGGATTCCGATGCGGTTTGAGTTCTAAAGGACAGCTGTGATTGATTAGCAATGTCTGCCTGGGGCTTCCAAATGGAAGCACAAAGGCCTTGTAGTTGCCATCCCAGGAAGAGCAAGGTTTACCTTCTTCCATTTCCTCCACACAAACTTTGTCATCATGGCACAGCACCAGAAGAGCCAAGCCTATAGCTGTTCAATGTACTGGCTAAAACAAAACCAATTTCTCCCTAAACACCCTGGCTCATGCCAAGCAGATATGAAAAGCAGCAACTTATGGGGTATGGGTGGAGAAAGGACAGACCCAGCTCAGGTCCATCTTGGTGAGTGCTACAGACAGGTATCATAATTTTTCATCTGACATATTCACCTAGCCAGTTTACCTGTGAGATGATGTTGCAGACTTAGGTGTCTGGGGAAAAGCAGCTTCAAAGAAACTGACTTTCTTTCTAAGCCCCAGCCCTATTAGTTATACATCAGGTGGGTCCGTTTAATGCAGGTAGAATTGGCAGAGAGTTTGGTTGTTCCCAGCCCTACCCTTGCTCACCAACAAGAACACAAAACGAAAACTCCAAGTCACAGTACAGCTCCTGAGACAACTTAAGTGACCCACCAGGCACTGGGCTTCCTTTGCCTCTTCATTCTATGCTTTTATTCAATGACATTTTACCTAGGATGGGACAGGAGATAAAACATGCCTCTAACCATAGCCACCTCATCAGAATTCTTCAAGAATTCAGTATCACTGAACAGGCAAAACAGCAAGTGAACCATTTCGACATGACATTCCAAGAGGTACACAGTCGCCCTTGGCTGGCAGATATTAGCAGGAGTTAATAGCTTGCAAGGCTCCATTTCCATTTGGTCTTAGTGACATCTTACAGTAGAAGCACAGATGTTTAGGGCTAGGAGGCTTGCACAGGAGCCTTGTGCAGGTGTCCTGCAACCACATCCTTCTCTTTACCAAGGAGGTTCCTCAGTGGCATTTTACCAACGAGCTCTGCTTTCCTAATTCCCAACAGTAGTCCACGTGTTTCATTTTGCTGAATTTCATAGTCCGGGCTGAAATTTTCTGAAGAATTGTGCCTTGGAGCATTTATGAAAAACCCACCAGAGACCAATCCCCTCTACCTCCTTGGGACGAGGATGTAACATATAACCCCATCAGCTGGAATCCAGGGCCAGGTAAATGTGTAGTGCCCCTAACTTTGCATGACCTGGAAAGGCAATTCCCTATAGTACGGTTTTAATTTTTAAAAATTGTCCCACTTAGGGCACCTTCATGTTTAAAAGCATTACCATTAGCAGGTTACTTCAAATTGTTCCTGTCAGCTAGAGCTGGGGGTAGCTCTGATGATGTTCCCCCAGTGAATAATAATTTGTTTCAAATTTTAAAGGACAAAACTCATTCTTGGCAACCTCCTGGAGGGAGAAGAACTATTTCCAGTACTCTTCAATACATCTTGAAATAATTTATGAAACTTTGCGAATATATTATTTCAGGAATGTGCGTTTGCAGTCAAACAAAGAATAAGTATTCATTGCTAAGGGAGGCCTTTGAAAGGACATTATCTTTCCTTTCACAGGTGATGGCTCAAAGAAACAGCTTCTCAGAGGCACTTTCCTGTTAAAAACCTCTACTTAGGAAATGAAAGCTAATTTGATTAGAAAAGATGTTTAATTAACCACCCAGTCTATAACTTTGCCATTGAGTAGAAATCTCGACATCATGTGTTTGAATTTGAGAAGATTACAACTAATGGAGATAATTAGTTCTCCTTCTCAAATGATACAAGTTCTTATTTTATTATATGGATACAACCAAGGTCTTGGGTAAAATCCAAAGGCAGTATCTCTCATTCACATTCAACATGGGTATGGGGCGGGGCTCGCTGGTGCCACGTACAATCTGACAACCATTGACTAGAGATATGTCCATACCAATGGTTGGTAGTACAGATGTACAATAGGTCCGCAAATGATCCAGCCACAAGACTGAGATCCTTGGTGGCTGTATCTAAAGATCTCCAACAAATGAAAAATTCCTGAATGTTTTCATAAGTTTAGAGTGTGGTTGGGGTCTGAGATGAAAGGCAGAGCACAGCTCAGAAAATTGTGACTCATCTTGATGCATTCCTGAAGGGAAGTAGAGGCTCTCAGAACCACAAAATAAAGAAGTCAGAGGGCTTGACTCAGGATTTTCAGTGATGGCACCCTGACTGGATTGAATTCCTAGACATTGACTCCTGTCTTAGTTAGGATTTTACTGCTGTGAACAGACACCATGAGCAAAGCAACTCTTATAAGGACAACATTTAATTGGGGCTGGCTTACAGGTTCAGAGGTTCAGTCCATTATCATCAAGGCAGGAGCATGGCAGCATCCAGGCAAGCAAGGAGCTAGAGGAGCTGAGAGTTCTCTATCTTTGTTCTAAAGGCAAACAGGTGAAGACTGGCTTCCAGTGAGCTAGGATGAGGGTCTTAAAGCCCAGGCCCACAATGACACACTTCCTCCAACAAGGCCACATCTACTCCAACAAGGCCACATCTCCTAATAATGCCACTCCCTGGGCTAAGCATAGTCAAACCATCACATCTCCCCAGCCCAAAACTCACAGCTCCACTAAGATCAATTGCAAGGCCTAAACCACTTCCACATGCAATTCTCAATCCTATATTGTGAGCATGGTCCTTGGTACAATCGCTAGTCTAGCTTGGGGATTCCTAAAATATTCTAACCAGGTTATTCTCAGTGCTAATTTAAGTTTCTACAAATGGCCAACAAATTATATACATTCACTTGCAGTACTAATGAAAACACGAACTTTTTCTGGCTTTGTTTGACATTATCATTATCCCAGTGTGAATACCCTCCTATCTCGTTCTTGTTAGAAGGTCTATTTAACAATAGCCATATTTTATTTGGGGGTATGAATTATTATTTAGTAAATGTACATCGACAGATACATTTTCTCCGACATTAAAAAGGAGGTCCATGAATAGGGCAATGATAAAAAAAGGAGCTTTGGGTGTGAAAAATAGAGCTATCGTTTGACTCTTTCTAATTTTCTGTAGTAAATTCTCTTCTTCCTCAATTCCCACTGGATTTAATAGCTGGTCTTTTATATATTATTCTACACTGGGTTTTTGTGTGTGATTATAATGTCTTGTGCAAAAAAAAAAAAAAAAAAAGAAGAAGAAAAAAGAAAAGAGAAAAAAAAGAAAGAAAAGAAAAAAGAAAAAGAAAAGAGACCCTTGGTTGGGAAGAAACTAACCTGATATTACTTACATATTTCCGTTCTGGCCTAGTTTATTTGAAATAATCATCTTTGTCCATTGGTTAATGGCTGTGGGCCATCTTTCCTTTTGCTAACCTTTGAAGTCTGTGACAATAAGAGCTTTCTGTTTCTGCTACAAGACCACAAAACTAGCAAGCATTTCTTTCCTCAACATCAGTTCCCACTTTTGGTGGCTGTGGGGACCATGATCAAGAAGGGATAGCATCACTGTCTCGGGGATTGGCCCCCAAGACCTGCATAGGAAGCTCTGATAGCGATCTATTAGATCAAGAAGCGGAACAGAGAGCAACCATACTATTTATGGGGCTGGGAAGATATTGAGCTTAATAAAGAAACCTGAGTAAGAAGGTGACTCAGAGAACCAATCCATGCCAACAGCAAAACTGAGTGAATTGCTCTCTGCAGTAAACACTGCATGGCTACATCAGATGGATGGATCATGAAGATTTCCTCTGGTGATATTAAAATGATGCTCCCAACAAATGTCAGTTCTGTCCATGGTCTGTCCAGCCAAGCTTAAAATCCTATCTTGCACAAGCCATTCTGATGACAGTTTTGTTTCTGCTCAGCAAACTATTAAGTCAAAGATAAAAAAATACAGTTATTGATGAGCGTAGTTTGGGCAACTGAATTCTCCCTAGCAATAGATTGACTGATTTTATATGGCTAAACCCTGTCAAATAGTTACGGGTGATGAGGTTTGTGTGTTGAGTCTAAGATGAAGGGTGCACCTACAGAGATGGCTGGAACCCCATCAGGAAAATGTGTGGCCAAAAGGAGGAACTGGTCAGATGCTGAGAACCATGGGGATTTGGAAAGCAAAAAAAGTTTCCCTGACTAGTTCAGGACTGGGAAGGCTTCTCGGAGGAGGCGACCTGGGTTTAGTGAATTGTCTGTGATGCCAGGGGTGGGTTCAGAGTAAGAGGAAGGGTGTTTCAGTAGAGACTTGACAAAAGCACAGGAGATGTGACATCAATCCATGGGGAGGGAGGCTAGGAATTTAGAAACAAGTAAGTCGAGCATGCCTAGAGTCAGGAGGCACTGCTGGAGCTAGGATGCCTGAAGAAAGAGTGGAAACCCCCAATGCAGAATGGAGGAGGTGGTGGGCCGGAGGCTGGAGTTCACAGGGAAGGAACATTCAGACTGCTTTTCAGCAGGTTCTTGGAAAGGAATCCTTAGCTGCGAAGCATGCAAGACCCACAGATTACAAGAGAGCTCTTATTCCTCATGCCCCAGCAAAGGTCCCTACAACAGGGTTCCTCGTGGCGGCAGAGAAGAAGAGCCATTTGTGGGCCATAGTACTGTGGCTCTTCTTATTCTTTAGGGACAGCAGGGGAAGAATAGGACTAGACATCGGGACTTCAAAGCAACATGGTGAACCTCTGGGACCCTGTTCATCTTCTGTCCTGCGTCCTTCTTGCAGATCCTGACCACTCTTGGCACCCACACCTCTCATCTGTCGAACAAGTTGTCATTTTCCTGCCTTTCCTTTGATCTCTGAACACACTGTTCCATCAGGGTTAATCAGAAATGAAGCTGACTGAAGTTTCCTGAGCACTTACTATGTGTATTGCGTGTAGAAAGTGAGAGGGGCTTGGGTTCAGCCTCCGGGAACACTGTCACTCATGGAGGAAAGGAGTGTGAAGAACCCGAGGAAGCAAACTGCTGAATTATGGATTTGTGAGTTCCTCTACTTTGCATTCAATTCATACTTTTACTTCGCAGACAGTGATCACATAGCCATGTTGCTGAGAGGTCTGCCTCTTCCCCCACCTCCACCCCCTGCATGTTGTAGTAGCAGGGCTTGAAACCATGGTATAATTAACATAATTAAAGTATTAATAAAGATTGAAGGGGTTGGACACTGTGTGAAATGCTTAATTTTGTGTATCTTTAGCTGATTGAGTGTTTAGGTTTGCATTTCAGCTGTCACCCAAATTATGTGTAATTAAGCCAAGGCTCAGATCTGCCTGTCTCATCTTACCCTGTGGATGCAGATGGCAGGCGAATTTGATTCTGGAGAAGGTGGTGGATCTGCCCACTCATTTGTAGCTGTATGCGTTCACACATTTTTTATGAATCTCTAGCCTCTTCCCAGTGCTTTCAGCCATCAGATCATCCTTTTAGTATGGAAGGAAGAATAACAAGCTACAGTGAGAAAAAGTCAAAGGCTTATGGTCCATCCATTGGCTACCATCCTCTGCCCCAGCATTCTGCCACCTCTCCATGGATGATGCTACAGGATAGGGGGCTATTTTAGGGCTTGGGTCTAAAATACCCACTTAAGACTTGTGGGCCTGAACACTTGTTTCTCATCTGGTGGTGCTGTCTTGGGAAGTTCTGTAACTTTTGGAGTTGTGGTCCAGCTAGGAGAAGTGACTCTCTGGCTTTGTAGGTAATATGTGCCTTTGTTTACAGTCCAGATCTGAACAAGCTCGGCTCATACCAATAGCTGTGGCTTCCCCCAGAATGAATGGGCTGGAAAATCCTCCCTGCTTCTGTCAGATATTTGGTCAGTGCGGTTAGCAAAGTAATTGGCATAGTTTCAAAGCGATACACATGTCGATGCCCAGAAATTACATCAGGTGGCCTGTCAACATTGGAAGTAGCCACAAACACAAGGGATGAGTTCCATGTTTGGAAAGTATCCACCTTTGAGACCAAAATAGTGAGGTTCGCAAAGTTACTTAGAGAAAGTTAAAGAAGAAATCAGCTCAGTGTCATGGTGATACCTGAAACTGACCACAAATAATAAAAGAGTGCAGTGTTTACACAAATCACAAGGCTTTCCTGGGTACAACACACCCATTGACAGGTCATATGCAGCATTCTTATTCTGGTGTTAGTCCTGAAGAAGTAACAGATAGATCAATATATGCATTCACCCTTGCCATTGTCAAGTACATAGAGCCCTTAGAAGAATAAGGCAATACTGTAGGGCCAAGGACAAAACCCAAAGATAAATACATATAGTGAGCCCTTGGAATGTGGCAGTGATCACGGCAGGTTACACTTCACTAGGAAGAACAGTTCAACTTATACAGGTCCAGCCGTGAGGTCAAGGTCATGATAAGGAAGTGCTCAGTGGCGCAACGCATGGTAGTTTTTAGTAGAGAGACTCTGTTGGGCTTACTGGAAAAAAAAGGAGAGTATGAGATGAGTTCTGAATTGTACCCCAGTGTGGAAGGCCTCAGATGCCAGGATGAAGTCTCTGCTGTGAAGGTGTTCTGGGGGAAATGAGAAATAGCTAGGAGTAGTAGTGCATGCCTGCAATTCTGGCGCTTGGAAATCTGAGACAGAAGAATAACTTTGAATCTCATATTAGCCTGGGCTAGAACGAGATCCTGTCTCAACAATCAAGAGGAGGTGAGGGAGTGGTGCTGACCCTGATGCGGGAGTAGAAAAATGAGGAAGTGGCTTTCCTGCTCGGCTTTCTACCACAGTTCTAACAAATTACCATGAGATTAGTGCCTTTAAAGAACGAAAAAATTATGATCTCATAGCTGTAGGCCAAAAGTCCAAGGGTCTCAGCTGGCTGCTCTGCCTCAGGTCTTGTAAGGCTAAAATCAAGGTGTTGGCTGGGAAATGGTCCCACTTGGAGACTCTTGGGAAATGTCTGCTCGAGTTCATCCAGGTCATTGGCAGAATTGGTTCCACTGAACTCCAGGACTGAAATCTGTGTCCTTACCCTCCCAGGAGACTCTCACTTCATCTTTCTTAACTTCCCACTACTTACACAGCATCATCCACCGTTTCTAGCTTGGGTTTCTTTAAAATGAAACAGTCTTTAAAGAGCTTTGAATGTAAACTAAGCACAGATCCCTTTAGATCTGAAGTTCCTTTTTTTTTTTTTTTTTTTAAAAAGTTACCTTGTTTGTCTTTCTACACTTATAAATTATCTACCCAACCTCCTCCTCTCTCTCTTGTTTCTCTCTCTCTCTCTTCTTTGCTGAGTAACTATTTCTTTATTAAATCCTCCCAAAGCACCTAACTTGGTGACAATTTATGTTTACTGACTTGTGCATTTAGATTATGGCTGAAAACACTGGACAAGAGAAATAAGCATAAAATCATGAGGAGATTAATTGTATCCCATCATTAAATCTGGCTTGTAGAGGTCTCCATACTTGGCTCTTATTAATGTGCTGCAACCTAACTTCCTAATGTACAGTTATTGTAACTCTAGCCTAAGAGCAAAGTCTCAGAAATACAGCTAAGTCCCAGCCAGTCACAGAAGCTGCCCCTCAACCATTGGTAGCAACTAAACATTTATACTGGGATCAAATAAGACAACGACCAAACTTCAGTCTATTGGGTTGGCCCTACAGTGTTTTCTGCCCCCAAATGGCTTCTGACCACAGAATCAAGAGGGATATTCCAATTTGTCCTGGATTTGTGAGCAGTCCAACTTGTGAACCATTGTTTGCCCATCTATCCAATTACTACATTTAATTTGCTATACTTCTCTTATAGCACTGGGGAGAGCAGTAAGAATAAGGGCAGGTTAGAAGGAAGATACCTTAGGAAAAGATAACTAGGAAAAGGGACATCAGGTCCTTTATCTTATGATGGAATGGAGACTGTGGACAAATTGAGGTGACTCAGTTGTACTGGCTAAAGAAAGTTTTCACCCAACATGGCACACAAGGTCATATGGAGGAGCAACACCCCCCCAGCATTGTTTTCCAAATGACTTACCCCTACCCACAGCCATAATACAAAACTAAAGACTTCTGTAAAAACAAACACTTAAACCAATAAAAGTGTGCCGTGCCAGTTAACAAGACACAGTGGAAGGGAGAATGACAGGCAGCACCCCTACCCCCTTCCGGGGCCACAAAGATATAAGATGCTCAGGTTAGCTGAGTCTGGTGGCAGCGGCCCTCAATCTTAAAAACAGAGTACCTTAAAGGCTGGTTCAAGCTTGAAAAAGTTAAAATCGACCAGATAGAGGAATCTACTGTGGTCACTTGTAATTATTCTCTTCCTCCTGCTAGAGTGTATCTAAACCAGCACTCGTGTTTTGATCAATTATGTACAATGGTAGGTTCGCACCTTCCTGGGGTTCCTTGGCTGATTCATTACCCCTGTTGTGGCACAGAACAGAATTTCAAAGCGCCAATTAGTAAGTCTGACAGGCTTGAGTTTGAATCTCAGCTCTGCCTGACCACCTTGCTGTGAGCAAATTACTTCACCAACATGAGCTGTGGCTTTCTCCCTATAAGTGGGGATGATGGAACTCCCGTTTACAAAGCTGCTGGAGCAGCAAAACAAGATGTATGTAAAGTACCATGTGTGGAACCTATGGCGCATGGCACACACTCTTGACAAATGGCTGCTGGCCCTTCGCGGAAATAGGTAGATTTTCATTTGAGAGGAATGAAGTTTGGGGAAGTGGAATATCATCTAAACCTCATTGAAAATCCGGAACAAATGACGGTTATCCTGCAGATGCTTGGCATGAGAAAAGAATGGCCAAGGATACACTCTACCCATTTGACAATGTTGACATTGACCAGTTCCAGCAGAGCAGCCTCAGAGATCCAAACAGCCATTACACACATAGGACAAGCAGCCATACACAAGGGTAAGAACTTCCTGGAATATCTTAACCTGAATTCTAAAGTCAGTTCACCTGTGTTATGCAGACTTGCTACAGTCAGATTGGTAGAGATGATTAACACTCAGAGCCAAGACTAAAGAGGTGGAAGAACAGGGAAGCCTTTTGCTGGGCTCTGTTCCTAGATGCAAAGTACCATCAATACAGTCAAGAAATCGATTCAGGAGGCTAGGAGGATATTTTAGGATGGAAAGTGCTTGCTGTGGAAACAAGTCTGCGTTTAGAACCCTAATATACACATAAAACACTAGACATGGTGGTGCACAAATGTATTCTGTACAATTGGGTGGCAGATGGAGACAGGCGGATCTTGGGGCCTTGCTGACCAACCAGTCTTGCTGAAATCATAAGCTCTAGGTTCAATGAGAGACTCTGTCTCAAAAACATAAGGTAGAGAGCAATAAAAACTTATATTTGAACTCAGCCCCTGACCTCCACTTGTACCTATGAATGCCTGTGTGCACACATATACATACATGCACGCGCACACATGTGCACGCGCGCGCGCACACACACACATACTTGAGAGCAGATCCATATATATCTTTCAGTCAGCTAGATGAAGGGAAAAACAATAAACAAATATCTTACAACATCCTATTGGAATTACTACATTCTAGAATTTAATGCGTGTTTGAAATATCTGTAGATCTTATGTAAACCATGGCCTTGGATTTGGGTTTACCATAGAGATCTCCAAAACTTTTCATTTCTGACACACATGTGCAATGGTAATGCTCCAAGTCTATGATCTCTATTTTTTCAGTAGCCAGCACAGAGACCACAGATCAATTGCTTCTACAAATGATTTTGTGATCAGGAAACCCATCCTCTCTACCCCACAGATTTTATCTATTGGATATTTAAAACAAAGCATCCATGTTAGTCATCTCTGGATACAAGCAATTTTATACCATCTCCTACCCCAGCACTCCCAACAAAAGTAATATCGGGGAACTAACTTTGCATTTTCTAATCTGTCTAGTGGCCTTACAAGCTAGACAGCTCTTGAGACTTTCTTATCCTTTCTTTACCTATTTGGAAAGTGGACAAAAACATCTGACCCAAATTTCTCCATTTCCTGTCACTGAGCCACAGGGTGAAAGGCTGAACACTCTCATTGAGCAAATCTCTGGATTCCCAGTTTCAGACAGAAAAAAACATGCTTCACTTTCATTTTAAGTCATTAAAGTCAGGGAAACTTTACTTCACATGACTAAACTTGGGATCAAACGACATTGCCTGGGGTGGATGATGAGTTTGGTTTAAAGAACTGAATCTACCTCAAAACCCAGAGTATATCCCTTTTATATCTGACGAAGAGAAGAGGGGCACCCTCTCTGGCAGCTTTCTCACTCAAAGATTCATGCAAGATGTGTTATTCCATGTCCAGTGAACTTTTCCCTAATCCCTGGAGAGAAATACAGCTTTCCAGAACATTCCCAGAAGAAAGGGGTGGGTTTTCCCCCCTTTTAAAGTGTTTTCTTAAGATCCAGGGCCAATTAACAATAAAAGAGTTCAGGGTTGCCATAGCTTCTTTCCCCAAAAGTCCTAAACAAATGATGGTTTATTGTGTATTATGTAGGACTTTCATTTACTAATACTTCCCATGTAATGGTCAAGTAAAGTGTTTAATTTTAGGTGGAAACTTCTGAAGATATCAGCTTTCCTAATTTGAGAGAATGGCCCATAATATTCATGACGGTTCAAGCCACAAAGCTCATAAGAATCTATAGCGGAAGATGGCTGCTCAATTAATATTTTTCTAAAGGATAAGTGAAACAGAGAGAAAAGGAATCTATTCCTTTTTCATAGGAAAATTAAGTTCCAGAATGGGTCCTCGGTCTACTCCTACCTTGGGAAAGAAATGCCAGATTCTGGGTTTTCGGAAACATTTTGGAAGAAACACAGAACCCCGAGAACCCTGGGAACTAGTCTTATTTATGTCTCTAATCGGCTCAGTTCCATAATCTTTTTGGCCTGACTTTTCTTATTTGTCAGCTTAAAGCTATGTCTTATGTGCACAAAAGAGAAAGATTGAAGAAGTTAAGCACAAGTAGCTTTACTGAGATGTAGAAGAAATGAAGCAAAGGAGAGAGCAGTAGACAGGCACTTGGGGAGAGAAATGGACGAGGTTATGGCTTAGTGAATGGATGCAACCCAAATAGATGAATGGACTGTGTGTGAGTGGATAGGTGAGCAGATACATGGATGGAAGAGTTGGTGAGGAGATGGATAGATAGCCAGGTAGGTTCATGAACAAACGGGTGCATGAATAAATGGATAGATGGATTCAGGCTCAAGTGCATGGATGGAACCTGAATAGATAGAGGCACAGATTATGAGTGGATCGATAGGGGTTTCAGATACACATGAGTGCATGGATACATGAGTAAAGGGGTTCATGGAGAGATGAGTAGATGGGTTCGTGGGAATATTGGAGGAACATAGGTTCGTGAATAGATAGAAGGATTGGGTAATAAATAAATAGGTGGTATAAAGATAGATGATTGATAGATTAGATAGATAGATAGATAGATAGATAGATAGATAGATAGATAGATAGATGATAGATGAACACATGGATGAAGGCTGGTTAGATAAACAAATGGCTAAATAATGAATAAATGATGAATGGACAGATAAAGCACTATCTCTATCGGGCATGTATTTGTGTTGTTTTATTTTTAAAAGGGGTCTCCTGTAATAATTTCGATATTTCATATTTCTCTACACCACTGAATGCCAAGCTTAAAATAAAAAAAATAAACTAAACCTCCACCTTATTCACTTGTAGGCTTTTCGGAGAGAAAAACTTTAGAAGCAATTACTCCATTCTTCTTATTTTACAAGTGAGGAGACTGTGACCGGAGAGAGGATGTGGTGTATTCAAGCAGAGCTAGAGAAAGCCTTCTAAATTGTGAGCCCCCAACTTTCCATCACTTCCGGCCACACTCACACACCCAGTGGCTCTTGCAGGCATTTGCATTTGCTCCTGTGACCCTCATGCTGAGCTGAGGTTTTAGAAAAGTAAAGCCAAGAAATACCATTCACCAAAGAGTAGTTCTTTCCCAGGGACAGGAAAATTCAGAGGTGTGTTTCCAATTAGTCAGGGAAAGAACTGTGCCCGTGAGTGCCTTGTCATTTATTGTTGCAAAGCTGGCGATTTCTCCCCAAAGCAGGGGACCAGTACAACTGTCATCACCCTTATGCTATTTGCACTGAAAGAAGTCACATGCGTCTCGGCGATGTGAAGTCCTGTCTTTCATCTGTTTGGGAATTTTCATCCAGTGTCCGCTCCTTCTGCCAGCCCCCACATCATTAAGTGTCTCTTCCGTGGGCTGAACTTTCATGCACAGTAATAGGTTTTACAAAGAGAGCAACCATTAAAGCCAAGTTTAGTTCGCCTTTACTCTCAGCCCCTTTTCTAAGGCATGCCTGATCTCCACATAACTTTCCCAGGGCACAAAAGACTCTTCTTTATTTTGGTGAGCAAACCCAAGAATGCTTCATTAAAATGCCTTCCCAAACAGAAAAGTCCAGTGTCCAGATTCCACAAAAATGCATGCATTTCTATGCTGACAAGTGGAACTTGCATTTGCCACCATTAAAAAGTCAGAGAAGCCCTGACTAAGGGTAATCTTTCAACTCATTAATTCTAAGCAGTCCTCCCAGTCCCCCCCCCACCCCCTCCACCCCCTGTGGGAGGTCTACTGGGTAGCAACACTGAAGAAAGTCAGGGCTTTGTCAAGTGCAAAGTTTCAGGAGCCCAGAGTTCAGAGGGACTCACACAAAGAAAGTGCTCCTATGAAGAAGTGCTTCCTGGGTCACGGTGGAATGAGAATGTCATTGAAAAGTTTGGAAGGAGAAGGCTATTTGGTGTGGAAGTGGGGTAAGCTGCTGTGGTCACAGCCCCCAGTCTGCTCAGACCTCCCTGTGTCTGAGTCCCTCTACTGTCTCTGCTTGTGCCTGGCATTTTTCTGGGCTACCATGACAACAGCAAAAAGTCACAAGTCAAGAACTGAAGAGACGCAATGGGGCCTGCTCTCTGCAGCTCTTGAACTCTGCAGCTGCCATGTGAACTAGATCAAGGCCAGCCTGTTAGAAGGTAAGAGTTTAGAGCAAGCAAGTTTCCTATGGTCCATACCATCCCAGGAGCCCGAGCTGAAATGAAAGATCATGAGGTAGACCCACCAAGAAGAATGGAGGTTGCTATGGATCCAAAGAACTGAAGAACTAAGTTCAATCCCACGGCTCACTAGTCTGTACATCTGGGAGTTTAATCAATATTTGAAGTTAAAAGGCTCTGATGTAGGATGGGGATTTGATGTACAACAAAGGCTGAAAGATTTATCTTGCCTAAAGGTGTCACCCAGACGAAATCTGTCCTCATTATGTAACTCATCAGATCATTCCTAAAGGCTTGGACTTATTTTTCAACAAAATATATTTGCCACTAAGACCACAGCATCCTCAAATATCAAGGAGGAGGAGGAGCAATGATAAGAGAAGGACAGATAAGGAACCCCTACATTAGGTGCTTTACCTGGCCCCAAGAATGTACAGGGTAGGCCAGCACAGCTAGAGACAGCCTAGCTATTGGCCAATGGATTTGGAAAGGAAGTACAATATGATGTCAAGCTAGCTCTGGTATGTGTGAATTGCGGGACCATCCAAGTCACTTTCACCTCTGCCACTGCATTTTTAACTGTAATTCAGGCACCTAAGCCTTCTTAACATTCAAGTCTTATGAGATATAAACACACACATACACACACACACACACGCATGCACGCACACACGAAATCCTATCTGTCAAAGTGGCCTATCATAAGTAGCTATGGAATACCAAGTGTCAGTTTTATGACAAAGTTGATTTGGAACCAGACTGCGGCTACTCAGATGTGCAGAGTGGTCTCCATGTGGGGCCCATAACCATTTGAGTGGGGGCTGACTCTGACTCTATTGATTTGGATCCCTTCCCGTAGCCGGGCTGTCTTATCTGGCATCAGTGGAAGAGGATGCAACTAGTCCAGCTGCTACTTGATGTGCCAGGGTGGTCTGGTACTCATCGGGAGGCCTTCTCTTCTCAGAGGAGAAAGGGAGGGAGCAATGGGAGAGGGGGTGTCAGGGTGGGATTGGGAGGACAGGAGGGAATGGAGCTGCAATCAGAATGTAAAGTGAATAAATAAATAAATAAATAGGAAAAAAGACTGTTGCTACTGGCAACAGATTTAGGAAATAAGATTAGACACATTGCTGTTTCCAAATATCCACACATGTATGATGTTCTATCCCAGTCCTCTCCTGGGCAAGTTATAAAATATCAGCCTACTAGAGCAATGGATGCCGTCAGCATTCAAAGGTATTGAGGTTTTTATGAGCTTTGTGTCCTGATTCTGTTGTTTTGAGGCAATAGATTCATGTAGCTCCAGCTAGCCTGAAGTTTGCTAGATGACTGAAAATGATCTCTAAGGCTAGATCATTCTGTCTCTTCCCCCCAAGTTCTAGGATTACAGAAGAGTACCCCATAGAAGGCTGGTGGAGCTTTGATGTTCATAAATCATATTCCAAAGCAGGGAAAAGAGGAGAAAGAGAAGGCATGCCCTATTTTAAGAAATTCTACTGTTAATTGTTTTCTAATTATAATAACCACATCCTAATGCAGCTATCATTACTTCTCATTCAGGCTTAGTGACACATGCCAGTGACCTCTGGACTCAGGAGACCAAACTAGGAGGATGAGAAGTTTGAGGCTAGCCTGGGCTACACAGTGAGATTCTGTCTCAAAACAGAAAACAAATAAAGACAGTGCTTTTGCAGAGCATAACTTTACCAAGTATTTTACCTGGCCACTGTGCCACACTGACCTTGTAAAATCTGATTTCCCATCGAGTCACACACACACTCAAGACTTTTAAAAATACATGAAAAAATAAGAGCCTCAGCAGAATCTCTTCTTCCTGAGATCTTGAAATTCATCAATGGAGACATGTTCTCACACGCTGAAAGGCAACATTCCTTCAGAGTTAAAACTATCTCTTGATCATTTTGCCTATGTCTGTAGTGGCTGTGGCTGCTGCCTCTCAAAGAATGCATCGTAGGTTAACATTTCTGACTTGGAAAACAAAACAAAATAAAGAAACTATTCTCCTGGTTTGACTGTCTCTTCTAAAACGCATGCTGGAATTATAATTAACACTGGCATAGTATCAAAAATGGAGCCTTAAAGAGGTGCTTAGAGAGTCCTAATGCTATTATCACTGAAGCTGGTTAGGTACTGCAGAGATGGGTTTCTTATCAATCAAGGTCATATTCTCTTGGAATTTCCAGCTCCCAGTACTGTGAAGCAAATAAATGTGTTCTTGAAAAAGCCTACTTGTGTGTGTGTGTGTGTGTGTGTGTGTGTGTGTGTGTGTGTGTGTGTGTGTCCTTTTGCAGCTATGTTTGTGTATATGCATGTGCATGGAGTATGGAAGCCAGAGGACAGTCATGGGTGCCATGCCCAGGAATGCTGTCCAGGAATACTGTTCACCTCCTTTGAAATGGGATCTTTCATTAGTTTGAAACTCTCCAATTAGGCTAGACTGGCTCGCCAGTCAGTCGAAGTGATATTCCTATTTATTCTTCTCTATCAATAGAGTTACAGGCATATGCCATCATGCCCAGCTTTTATGAGGACACTGGGTATCAAATTCAGGTTGCCATCCTTGCAAAGCAAGCACTATATCAAGCTACCAAGCAAGACATCACTCGATACTAGGTCTGTTATGTATAAGTCACCTAGAAGTACCTATCTGTCTAGTTTTTCTGACAAAGCAAAAGTATGGACTAAGGCACAGCTCAATTTACCTGTATTAGTATTTATACAAGTTTCCATTAGGTGTACCCTTGCTACCAGTTTAGGGAGCACTAGAATGTTCTCTGGGCAACTCTACTTCAGAGTCTGTGTTCTAATTCTGAGAAATGCAAAATCCAGGTATCTTACTTCAAAAGGATTCTTATTTCTGAATGTTTCTAGGGCATCCTTGAAACTCCAAGGGTTAATGACTTGGTAAAAATAGGTCCACTATTATACAATGTGGTAGAATGCTAGTTTCTTGAATATGAAGTCTTAATGCAAACTTTCATATGAGAAATAGCTATTGCATTTTGTAGCTTACATGTGTGTGCATACATAAACAACACATACCCTGTGCCCCAGTCGGTTTACTAGATAACCTGCCTAGATTTATTTTATTTTGGCTGCAAATGAAGATATTCCTCTTCCAATTCAATAAAAAAGCACAACAGAGCCATAAATATAGAGACGAATGTAAGAATTCAACCGTTTGATTGCATTAATTCAAAGAACTGATTAAAGAGTCTTGATACAATGGTGGAAATCACCTTGATTTATTAAGCTACATCATCCATGAAATCTGCACAGAGTGGGGGAAAAAATTAAAGCTGTCACTTTAAAGAAATACACTCCACAATAAAGGGAATGAGCCGAAGGAACACCTAGGGTAATTTATAAACATATGCATAATCTGGAGAATCACTCTCACAACGGGTATTTCATTCCTGCAAGTCTATGATCAGAGATGGCTCCCTACCTCACTACAGCCTCCAGGTTTCAACTATGGGAAGGAATACTGCTATATGTTTTCATCCCTCAACCTGAAATGGGTGCATCTCAGGCCTGTACATTAGAAGCACAGCTCAACCACTAATTGGTGTTCTGCTTCATGGGGTGCTCAACTCTCTCTCTCTAGCCATGGGGCCATGGCTGTGTGTGACAACCAATGGCTTCCAACATCTGATATGTGTATACAGAAGCGATCCTTGTTTAAAACATGACAATGGTGGATATACACCAAAGAGACTCTAGCTGCTCAAAGTGTGGTCCAATGGCCTACATTATTTGCACCCCCTAGGAACTTATTAGAAATGGAGAGGCTGGCCCCCATGCCAGAACTGCTGAGCTATCTGGTTTTAACAGCACAACAAGGCAATTTTGTGAGTAGTGAACTCTGAGAAGCATTGCCTTTGGTTTCAACAATGTTCAGTTCAAAAAGCAATGGAACTGTCCGGTGATAGGTAATCAGGAGAGCAAGAAGCTGGATGTCTTGGCTGGTTAGATGGCTCAGTGGACAAATATGCTTTCTGTGCAAATCTAGCAACCGAGTTCTCTGGAACTTAGGGAAACTCAGACAGAGTCAATTTCATGTATCACATTGCCCTTTTACCTACATACTTACCTCCTCACACGCACCATGAACTCATACACACAATAATAAAACTGGTTTTTAAAGACAATAAGCTGTAAGTCATTTAAAAAAAATATGGCTGACTAGAGGGTCTGAAAAGCTTCACCAGGAGAGAATTGGTTCTACTAACCTCTTGCAAAGATTTTCAAAACCAGATGTATCAGAAGATGAAGGTCTACTTCATGGGTATCAAGAGAAGGGGTTGGGTAGTTTAATACCAAGTAACTCAACTGGTACTTGTAGCACTTTCAGCTGGGTAATTCTTAGATGAGAGGTGACTTTGACCCTTAACCACTGTGAACTACTTAATACTGCCCTAGCTTTAATTCACAAGATGATAGTGTTGCCATCCCCCTCCCCAAGATAAAAATCAATTAGGGTCTCCAGATATTAGCCACTACCCCCAGGGAGACAGTCACTCCACATGTGTTCTGTTCTGCATACATACATTCTATCATGCATGCATACATTCAGCAGACTTGGATATGATGGAAACACATGTACATAAAACATCGAACTATATGTTGTAAAGGGAAACAGAATTGGTCTTGGTTTCCAAAAAGCTCATGGAGAAGAGTAGATTGGGAATCTATAGAAGAAGCCTCTGGCAAGAGTGTTTCCCTGTTTAAACAATCTCTGTGAACCCTGATAAAGAGAAAGTGAATTACAGCTCAGTCTGTGTAGAGAGCGATGAGGGAGGAGCAGATTTGGACTCTGTCCTACGACTCTGAAACCACACAGTAGACCCTAAGTGACCATTCCCAGTTCAGAGTTAAAGCTAGACCTAAGAGATGTCAATGAAGCTCCTGGGGGCTCCTTGTCATCTGAGAGCTTCAAACTCTGTCACACCCATCCCAGGTCCTTATGTATACAAATTGCTCAACTTCTGCTGACAAAAGAAAACCACAAATGAGTGTCCACCACACAAAAAGTCAGTGTAGAATGCTCTCCCTCCAGTGACTGACTGAGTCCTAGCTCATGGAGACCCTGAATCTTTTACTTTCTGTTAATTCTGTTCTCTACTTAGTAAAACAGGAAGAGAATCCACCCAACTGCATAGAAAGAAAACAGCTGTCAGCACTACAACTCTTTTGTCATAGTCTGTGCCTGACCTTAAGTCAACAATGGCAAAGTCCCTCAGCTAAACTTCAGTTATCAACCAGAGACCCAACTACTCAGCAAGCTACTTAAGTCACAGGTCTGCTTAAGCAAATGCAAACGGTAGCATATTTTGGTTGGTAGTTTGGTTTTCTAAATGTAGCCCAATGCTGACAAGGAGGCCAAAATAAATGACATTGTGTGTCTTCAATAACCTTAAAGGAAGACATATTTGCTCCTACAAAGAAGTGGGTCAGTCATGTGACCCTACTAAGCAAGCACTCGAACAGCTGTCCTATGCACAGAATAACATTTCTTTAATTTACTGTGTTTGCTCTTTGGAGCTTATTTTTGTTTTTCCATGTTGAAGAACTAAATGCCCCCAATGAATCAGTCAATGGGATGTTGGTTGCTCTCCCAGGCAGCTTGCTGCTGTTTTATAATAGTGCTCTGATCTTATTTCAGGAAAAGAATGACAAACTTACAGCCACAAATGCTGGATTTATGGGGTTCTTTGTGGCAGGCATTACTGAGAACAGGGCTGAGAAAATAGGTGTGATGTATTGGGAAGAAGAAACCCTCATAAATACAAGGACAGGCCTCAATTTCCATCTGAGCCCTGTGATCCAAGAACCGAAATCCAACAGGCTCTGAGCATTTTTTTTTTTTTTTAAGAATATATGGGGCAATCAATGGCGCTGAGTGCTAATTAGATGGACAAATGAATGGTCACCCTCGACAGGCACATTATGCCCAGTCACAGCTCTTCTGAATGCCCTGGTCGACACTTTAATAGAGCTGTGACTTTACAAAGGTACAAGGTCAAGAAGAGTTGCATTGTGCTGGAACCTTCTCAGCAGCCAGCATATTGCCAACTAAACAGATAGTTAGCTGTGCCTGTACTATCTTGACCACTGACAAATACTGCAGACTTAACTATCATGATTGCTAGTGGGGATGCTGACTAGACCAATATTCTGGGCCTCTTCCCTGGTAGCTTAGGGACTAAGTGGGTACAACCTTTGAAGGAAATTCTATTCAGCATACAATTAGACAAAAACAAAAAAAAACAAAAAACTTTGTAAGAATGGCTTAGGGCTGAGGAGATGGCTTGGTCTGTGTGCTTAACAAGCATGAATGAAGACCTGAGTTTGAATCCAGCACCCAGGGATAATCCTGGCGTAGCAGCAGTGGCCTGTAATCCTTGAGTTAGGTAGGTGTAGAGAGGAGGATCCCTGGACCTCGTTGTCCAGCCATTCTAGATAAACTGCTGAGCTCGATTCAGTAAGAGATGCTTTCTCAAAATATATGCTGGAGAGAAGTTGGGAAAGACACTAGACATTGACCGCTGCCTTCCACACATATATATACCTCTGACCACATACACACACACAGACACACAGACACAAAGAGAGAGAGACAGAGAGAGAGACAGAGAGAGAGAGAGAGAGAGAGAGAGAGAGAGAGAGAGAGAAGCTCTGTCCAAAGAACAATCTAAGGAATTCCAGTCTCACAAACTAATGTATTTAAGAAGGTAAGGCACCAACACCATCACACTGGACTTTCAGTATTATCTTAATAAACTTTGGTCCATGAAAGGCTCAGGGAAATCCAAAGTAAGGATTCATGGTCTGGTTTCCTTGGGGCGTCCCATGCTCTTTTGTCAGTGAGCTCCTTTGTCATGTAGCACCCACCAGAAACAGAGTCACACTTTCTGATCATGGAGCGAATGTGAGACTTTTTTTTTTTCCATACATGCTTAGTTTCTTTTTATTTTCTTTCTTTTTTTTTTTTTGATACTTTATTTACATTTCCAATGTTTCCCCCTTTCTAGGTCTCCTCTTTGGAAA